>JAHWFO010003745.1:49037-150797 GCA_023313115.1 Rhysida immarginata
CATTTTCGTGGGAAGCGGACAGTACCAGCATCAGAAGTGGGGGTGGGGGAAAGGTGTCAGAGGGAAGTAGAAAATATTGCAATTGTTGGAGTCATGATGAAACGTAGCGATTTATTAGACCTCCAAAAGGGCATGATCATCGGCTTCCGAGCCGAGGGCGGCAGTATTTCCGAAAGGGCTAATTTGTGAACTGTTCGCGTGCCGCCATGGTGAAAGAGTACAGTGCATGGCAGAATGGCTATACCCAAAATCAGCGACGTGCCATGTGCGGGGCCCCACGGGCCATATAAGATAGACGTGAACGACGGCTACGGAGATGCGTGCAAGCGAACAGACGTGCAACCGAGGACCAACTGTCCCTCCAGATAAACCAGGGGGCTACTAAACGTGTATCCTCGACGACAGTTCAGCGAACGTTGCTGCGTATTGGGCTCCGCAGCAGACGGCTGGTTCGTGCACCGACGCTGACGGCTGTTCACCGGCGACAAAGACTGGCATTTGCACGCCAGTACCGCAACTGGACAGCAACAGAGTGGCGAAAGGTGGCTTTTTCCCATGAATCACGGTTTATGCTCCGTCGGACAGATGGGCGATGGCGTGTACGGCGTTCAGCGACAGAAAACAAACGCCCTGCAACACGTGCCGCAAGGGGAGGACCTGAGGACTATTTTCGTGGCATTCCCTGGGTGCACTCATCATTGTGGACGGCACCATGGCTCAATGGAAGTACGCATCTGTCCTTTCGGACCATGTCCACCCCTACGTGCAGATTGTGTTTACAGAGCACGATGGCATCTTCCAGCAGGACAATGCGACGTGCCATATAGCGCGCAGTGTCCGTGCGTGGTTCGAAGAGCACGAGGATGCGTTTACGATACTCCCCTGGCCACCAAACTCCCCGGATTTAAACCCTTAGTGCATCTGTGGGACCACCTCGATCGCCATGGATCCTGCACCGCGCAACCTACGGCAGCTCGCCACAGAACTGGAGTCTGCATGGCTTCACATCCCTGGCCAATACCTTCCAGAACCGTATTGACTCTCTTCCTGCCCGTCTCGCAGTTGTCCGCGCCGCGAAAGATGGTTATTCCGGCTACTCACAGGTGGCCACATTAATGTGACTGCACTGTATAAAATAGAATTCAGTAGCAATTTCGATGCGTAAAAATGGCCTTGTAAGAGATACGTAAAAGAAAGCTAAGATACCGAAATCACCATCCCTAAGCGATCTGATCACCAACGCGCTGGTGAAAAGCTGTGTATAAAAGTTTAAAGGACGGAGAAAAAAAGCTTGATACAGCCCTACATGTTTGAACCCGAATCCTCTATCCCTCTCACTGATGAAGAAAACGTCAGCAGCGACTAAAAACATGGCAAATTTATAACATTATCGGTCAGGGTGTTGCATGCATTCCTATGGATTCCGGTCTGAAGTTATTGCTGCTTCTCCCCTGCGTACCCTGCCGAAAGAGAATGAAGCATCATCGACCGCATTTACAAATTACTTCCACGAGCAGTAGTGTGCGTGATGTTTTGAGTCTTTCTTAATTCCTTTCGAATATTTTGAAGAAAATTTCGCCACGTCGTGAACCAGCAACGTAAATTAAAGCTATCCAATGTGCTTTCCTCTTTTGGGTGGACTTCCTTTTTAAGTGCCCTTCAGTCGAAACTTCATGTTCCAGATCACACGATTACACCGATTGGAAGTGCCACTTTTACTCTTTTATTACTTTTTATTATTCACTTTCATTCAAGATGCACTTGTCTCGAAGATTCAGCTTTCTTCGAACGCCAAAATGCATTTTCTAGAATAAACAAAATACAGTTTGCGCAATCACAAAGCAGCTTTTTGTGGAATTGCCGTTTCCAGAAGCAAATCCTCCTCTTTGCGTCATTGGTGTCGCCTTTGACGACAAACTATGGTCGAGAGTTCGTCATTTGCGTTTGTCACGTGCGCACGACTGTGTCTGCGTGAAGCGAGCAGTCACCTATCTCACGAAGGCAACGGTGAAGAGAAAGGAAAACAAAACAAAAGGAAAAATGTTCCCCGTTTAGAGGTTCCTTCAAATCTGAGGCACGCGCGAGCGCATCTGTCTCCTCGTCTATCCACCCATCCACCCCCCCACGCCTCCCTCCTACGACCCACGGAGCACGTAATCGATGCGCGTCAAGTGCAGCCGTTCGGTTGCCCGAGGAAAGATTCCCGCTCTTCTTCGCAGTTTCCTTTTCCCACTGAATCCTGTAAGACATGTTTCTCTCGTCTTAGACATCAGAGATATATCATTCCTACGCTAACCAGCCCATTGCGGCCTGGATTCTACAAATGTCCGAGGGAACACATTTGAAAGCAGAGGTCACGCAATTCCGTATATTTTGAGCAGGTGGGCTGGTGAGTCCTAACCTGGTCTCTATGCCTTCAACTAAAATTCATCAACCTGTTCCTCAAACCACTTTAGGACAATTCTGGCCTTGTGACCAGGAGCGTTGTCCTGTTGGAAGATTCCGTTCGGGAAAACAGGAAAACAGAAGCCATGAACTAATCAGCAAGAATGTTCACATAATCCACACCTTGCGTGGTGTGTTCTACACAGCCACCTTTCCAAGGGACGTCCACGAGAACGTCGCCCAAAGCATAATACCATGGCCTGTTGGCGTTCCACGGTACCTGTGTCGATCAACTCTTCACCTGGAAGACGGCCTACCGGACCTCGATCTCTTCTCCATTGTTGCATGGTCCAATCACGATGTTCACTGGCCCACTGTAGTCGTCAACGTCGATGAGGCTGGGTTAACATGAATACACGTGAGGGGCGTCTGCTGCGCTGCCGAGTCCTATGCCTAACCCCGATTATCTCGTATAAATGAATAATTCCTAATAAAGGGAACAAATCAGGCAGAGTGAATAATTAATGCCAATTTACAGTTGAGTGGCCTGATACTAACACAAAGTTTCTTGCAATCTCACCTAAGTTTAAGGATCAGTTCATAATCTACTTTCTCAAGTGAGTCTTCAGCAATAATGGATTTGTTTTGTTTAGATGAGGAACACTTGGTAACAACAATGTCCCTGTATGTTGCTGAACGCACAGCTGCGAAACTAGATAATTAACTGGCCCTAAACACAGCGAAAATTAATAAAAATGTTACACAATTTATATCTCTTCAGATATGGTGAAGATTTCTTATCAGTTAGCGGGTGGTACACTATCACACCAAGAACTGGCGAGGCTGCCGAAATCTCTTCCCATAAACAGCTAGGAGAAGGTGGGACTATATAATCTATCTACGAAAAGAAAGGCTTGCGTAGGAGAGGGGCCCCCCCTCCCGTTACGTGGTGCTTCCTTGTGTAGAATAATTAGACCGGTATCCGATGCCAGTGTGTCGGCTCCTCCGGAATTGTTTTGTGCTGCGTGGGCGAATTTCTGATTATCCGAGTAGGAAACAGATACAGTCCGGTGTAAAATGATAAGATCCATTTATTGAATCACATAATGTTTTCATATGATAATAATAATCTTTAGTAACAAGTAAGTATATGATAAATAGAAAAATAGCCGAAACTGTGGATACCTTAATAAATAAAGGAAAAAACAGAAAACACTACTCCACATAGAAAATTTTTTTACTGATTCAGATGTACATTTCGGTCACTCACTCACTGATGATGGATTTTTGAAATCCGAAATGTACAGTAAAAAAATTTTCTATGTGGAGTAGTGTTTTCTGTTTTTTCCTTTATTTATTAAGTATATGATGTGGAAACAATAAATACATTAAATCTATTACACAATCTTTAATGTGAGAAGTGCGGTTTCTCATTATTTTGCGATAGATTTATTCATGAGTAAAGTGTACCCGAGCCTCTGGGTTTGCATATTTCCATTCTATACAATTATCTTATTCCAACATTGCATTCTAAACGGTGGACGTTTGCTGTAAAACCATGCCTGTCTCCTGCAAAACAAAGTGCGATTGTGGTTTGTCATCTAAAGAAATTGGAAGCAAGATAAACAGGTCTAAGACTGTAGTGAATCATTTCCTTAAGCAGAGATATAAGTATAAAAACAAGTGGACGACCTAAGAAACTAACTCCACGCCAAGAAAGAATGATCATCCGGAAAGCAAGGACGCAAGGAAAATGTGCAAAAGAAATTGGACCATTCGAAGGACTTTACATTCATCAAACACCTTGAAATACGTGAAGCCCAAGCCGATGACATCATTGAAACAGCATCACAAAGTTGCTCGAGTTCACTTCGCAGAAGAATTTGTTAAGAAATCATACAGATTGATCCAAAGTCATCTTTAGCGACGAGAAAAAATTTCAATAAGAGTGTAGGACCAGATGGCATACACTCGTACTGGCATGATATCAGAAAAGAGCCGGTGTATTTTTCCAAACGCCAACAAGGTGGTGGTTCAATGATGGTTTGGGCTGGGTTTGCAGCAGGTGGAAAGCTAAAACTGGCGTTTCTGGAAGGTCGACAGAATAGCCATAGCTGCATTAATACATTACAAGACTATCTCCGCCCCCAGATGCAGCTGGAATTGCTAGAGAAAACTACATTTTTCAGCAGGATAATACGTCTATCCACACTGCACGTGATACGAAGACGCGGTTTACGGACAATGGCATCACTGTTGTGGAATGGCCAGCCATTAGCCAGTGGAAAACATCTGGGGAATCATGGTTCGTCGTTTTTATATAAAAGATGGTCAAATTATTCATTTCGACAATAAACAGAAGTTGAAGGATGCTGTCCAGCAAGCATGGGACGAACTCTCCGAGTCCATGACTGGGTGTTGCATTGACGTCCTTAAAACAAAAGGAAGCATGATAGCAAAATAAAACAGTGTTAATTTGAGCTACAGAATACATTGCTCTTAATGGCCTTATAATTTTGCACCACGCTATAAAGAGAAAAAAGTACTTCTCATGCTACGATTATGCTTATATCGTTGTTTATGTTTTATTCTCCCTGTATTCAATAAATGGATTTTATCACCTGGCCTTATCATTTTGCACCGGACTATATCTATCATGTAACGTTGCACTATTGCCGAGCAGAACATTCTAGCGTCGGCTTCGTTTTCGTGCCGTTGCAGAATCCATTCTTCGTTAATGTATCGTCCAGTCGAAGAGCCAAGCCCTTCCTTGTATTGCTCTTGGGTATACGTGGTGCGGGGCGGACAGGGCTTCTCTCCTACTCTTCTTTTTACATTAACTCGTTTCTGCTTACTTTCCTCATTGCTACGTCTCCAGGAATCTTTCTTCCATCCTTTCGCAAACAGTTCTTATTTCCCTCTAACTCTTTTTTTTTTTTTTTTTTTTTTTTTTTCCCAACGGCGAGACGCCTCGCGTTTATCTTGCCGTCTATTTTTTTTCTTTTTTCATTTGCTTTCTCTTTTTTACTTCCGACCGGCTTATTCATCAAGACGGGGGAGGACGATTGCAAAGAAGCATCGCGATTATTATTATTCTACTTTTGCACCCGATATGGGTAAATGTTGATAAAAGGAAACTTAAGTGAAATCATTAGCTAATTGGCGCAGAATGTCTCTTATGATTAGAGCAGTGTACAATTAATAATCTCATTTCTAAAATGATATGTAAGAGAATTCCAATTATCAATAAGGGAAAAATGATTCTAGAAATTTAGAGAGTCGTATTTTAGGAACTATCTTGTATCTTTGAGTGGCACGTGACATGTCCGAATCAAGCATCCACTGTTTAATAAAGTATATGGGATGATTGCAATCTGTAAGGGCATTGTAAAGCTGCTTTTAACTTAGAAACTATGAACATACATGAGTTATCGATACGAGTTTCGGTAGGGTAAATGCCGCCCTAATAACATTGGTGTAAGTAGAAAGATCTTCGATGTTGCATACCAGATAACAATTCCATGTTCAACTCTGAGAATTAAAATCGAATGGATAGCCTTAGTAATCTCACTTCTCGATAAGATTTTGCGTAATCTTCCAAAAAGGAACTTTAAACGACTCAGGTCTCCTATAACAAGTTCAATACGGTTAGCTAAAGTTGCTTATTATCATTTTGCAAGTTTGGCGGAGTTTGAGCATGTTTTTCAATCAGGGTAATGTTCGTTTAGTTGTTGAGAAGTATACCACTGACTAAGCGTTGCGATATCTCGATGGATTTGTTGTAACGTGATATGTTTATTGACGGCGGAACATGATTTAAACAAGAAATTATCGTCAACATACGATATTATAGTGGAAAGGTAGTTGAAAGATCTGGGCGGTGGCAGCAGCATACAAGACGGTTGCTGTTGGTGAGCCTTGTAATAGTCCCCTGGTGGAGTATGGTGCATTGTTTAAATATAGTTAACACGATTCTTCTGCCTCCAATTGATTTGACACCGATGCATAATGTGCTGAAATACACTTGCACCTATATTGTATTCGGCTGCCCGTTGAGCCATCGGCATACATTGATTAGAACAGTTTGTTTTCACGTAAGTCCCTCCGATAGAACAGTAACCCCAACAGACACATCCATCGGAAAGCGTGTCTATTAAACGTTTATATAAAACATTAGTATAAACATGCGTTAGGGAGCTAGTTGCCACTCTCTCTCTCTCTCAAACACACACAGCCAGAAGTCGTCCTTTTGGACCTATCAGAGTCAACAGAGCTCCGATGCAAACTAAGACCAGAAATGCTTATCGTTCGCAGTCATTCCTGTTTAAAAATGAACTTACTTTACTTTAAAAATGCCATATTTTCTTAATCTGACATGCTGCTGCTAGGTCCAAATTGGCGACTTCTGGGGAGTTTGCTCTAGGCTGTGCTTTTTCAAGACCAAAGCGTTTTGTGGGGAGTGACGTATCTTCTTCTACCTGATTGACTGTAAGAGTGGTAAGAAGAAGATTATGGTTGTTGAGACGGCGGATATAGTCCAACAAACACGAGAACGAAGTCGAGGTGAACAGCGAGCATAGTCCATTTTCAAAAGACAGAGATGAGCTCGTTCCACCCTGAAAATCCCTTCTTCCGACCATCTCTGTCTTTTGGAAATGGACTATGCTCGCTACTCACCTCGACTTCATTGCTATCGTCTAATACCTTAGCCAAATTGCACTCGAATTTTTAATTGTATATTTATAAAAATTAAATTCATTTCCTTATTGGGTTTCGGGTATGGGCTTTCTATAGCTGTCACGTGCTTTAAGGAACCAACGAGACGAGAGTGTGTGGAGAAATTCAATTAATTAAGTAATTGATGTTTAGTTTTTAAGAAGTAGTCGTTAGACTTGTTTGATGTACAGGGTGTCCACAAAGTCTGGGATTAACCCATACTTTTAAAACAAAACAATTTTATTTAATTCTAAATAATATTTTCTATCATTTTGATGGGTAGGAAAAGTATTTTTTATTCAATTTAAACAAAAGTAAAAAAGATAAATTATTTAATTATTTTTTATTATTATTTAATTGCTTATGTCATGAATAAACAATTCTCCCCCTCGTAAAAATAATCTAAATAAATAAGAGTGAAATTTCCCATGTACCCAGACTTTATGGACACCCTGTAGATTTCACTGGGGGTAAGAAGAAAGAAAGAAAGAAAGAAAGCAATGCAATTAGTTAATTATCGTTATCCGACCGTTGTGGCGAAGAGAACCAAAGAAACGCTTCTTCAAACTTCGAGACGAGAAAGCGAAGGCTTTCAAACAATTAGAGCGAAGTCATTAAAGCTTTAGAATAGTTGCGCGTCACTAAATTTATCGGAGCAAGTATCAATTAACAAATCCAGTAGTCTAAGTCTATTAATAGAAAGTTCCAAACCGCAATTGGCTACGCTTAATAAATAATTAAGACCAATCAAAATGCAAGAGAAATATTATTCTATGAGACAAATCTCTTACAATATGCAATACATATTTGGTGTGTTAAAGCGGTAACAATGCGCTTGACGGAACTTCTTTCTTCCACTACTCAGCAATAAGCACGAATCGATCAAAGTAGCAGCAGACGACAATTGAATGGATTATCAAGTTTCTAAACTCAAGTTTAAAAATAGATTATTAAAATTAGCTAATTGCCTTCCAGCATTTCTTTAATTTATCATTTCATTTTATTAATTAATTCGGTAATCTTAGTAAATTTTCTGGAGCTGGCATCATGTGAAACGAGGGCAAGGCTGTCGAGTGACAAGTTGCGTCTCCATTTACTGCCATGTTTTTTGAACTTTTCATTACCAAGGTGCTAGCGCGCAAAAAAAAAAAAAAGAGTGCGTCGTACATATTCGTGAATACTTCCCTCGTTAGTTTCATTAAAGGACGAACCACTGACAGGAAAGGATTTGCAGATTTGCATCGCCGGAAAGCTTGCCGCCAGGTTGGATTCACGTCGCATGCAAACAGTACGCAACCGCACCTGCTCAATTCTCGCGCACTTGGCTGCGGAGTTGTATAATCACGTAGAGTTCCGTATGGAAATGTGAGGGGTTTAGACACCCTGCAGAATTCTATTCAAGACTTTCTGAACAGGTTTACCATGACCGAGGAGAAAGATGCGCAATCGCGTGCGCTGTTAATAGACATGGTCTAAGTTGGATTTATGTTGCACAAATATAAATAAGGAGAAAAGTTTCCACTTTGCAACAGTAACAATTTATTGCAGCGACGCGTTACAACTCCAGCCCTCCAAGGATCTTCTTAGACTGAGGATGGTCTAAGACCGAAACGCGTCCCTAATAAATTCATACTTTCTCCTTATTTAATTATTTTATTCGTAGAATAAATCGAGAAGACTTTAATCAAGTTCCAACGCTCGCATTTGTAGTTAGTGGTATCAATTATTTATTTACACTATAACTATACTAAAGTCGACTTTCGCCTTTCTTATGGCATCTTCAGTTGTAATTATACATTTTAGCAAGGATTTGGATTTTTATCAGATGCGCCACTTCTACGGAGGTGACTGTATAAATTTTCCATATTTTCAATACAAGAAGAGCAGCGAAGGATGACATTGACTAGGACAACGGGTTGCGCTGAGTCACGGGGCTAAACAATGCTGGGAGTCTATGCTCACGACCACCCCGCAACGGATCCTCTCTATTCCATCGATACCTGCTGCTGTTGAACTCGTTCGGCGGTTGGTTCTGGGCGGACCTGTGCGTACGCGCCCTTCCCATCATCCCCCTGC
This sequence comes from Rhysida immarginata, assembly GCA_023313115.1. NCBI lineage: Eukaryota > Metazoa > Arthropoda > Chilopoda > Scolopendromorpha > Scolopendridae > Rhysida > Rhysida immarginata. The sequence goes on from JAHWFO010003745.1 coordinate 58,215, forward strand.
GCATGCATTTATAGGCGAACCGGAGGCCGATGACGACGACAACCTTTCCATCTCTCTCACTCTCTTTCTGTCTCTCTCTCTCTCAAGTCTCTGATTCGTCACTTTCTCTGAGATTCCCAGACGAAAGCGAACCTGCGCCAGCCGCCACCTCCAGCACTAATCATGGGCGTCGTGATGAAAGCAGCACCGGTGACCGAGACCTTCGCTCCGTCGTCGTCGTCAGCGGCGACAGTGACCTTCACGGAGCACGTGAATCTCGTGGCCGCCGCCCACGCATCGCCGTCGAACGCGCCGCTTTCAACAGGTAAGTGAGCGCAACAGGTGAACACGCCGCATTCCTTCTCTCTCTCTCTCTCTCTCTCTCTCTCTCTCTCTCTCTCTCTCTCTATGTGTTTCTGCTCCATGAGCTGAATCGATAATGAAAATAAGGGAACAACGCACTTGCGAGGCCCCTAAATCCCGAAATCCAGTGGGTGATCGCAAGTCTCTTCACAGGGTCACCGTGGAGGAGAGAAAGAGAGCTGCGGTCGCAACGGAAACGTCTTCCTCAGAGGTCGCGGGATCGACGCTGGCGGTCGTTTCATTTTAGCCAACGCTTCGTCCGCCATAGGCGAGGTCTTCCGGGGCGCATCATCCATTCGTGACAGCAGGCGTAGTCCCATTTTCGCTATCCTCCCCCCTCCCCTCCAACCTACCCATCCCCAGGTGGAGGGGGCCGGCCACCCGCTGCTTATCAAAAGGCACCACCGATTATGCAATCGACTGCAGTTCAATTCATTACGCCAACATAATGGCTCGCCTGTACATCCAATTAACGCTAATGAAGTTTAACAAGGACGCGCGATCATTCTATCACACTCCCAACATGACGAAACCTCGGCTCGGAGGCCCATTAAAAATGGCGACCGAAGGAGGCGAACCCCCTACTCACGACCCCCCCCCCTCCCTTTTCCCTCGGCAGGGAGTCCGCACTTCGCTGCGTCAGGATTTCTCGTCGCTTGGCCTACATGAACGGCATCACTGTGTGTGTGTAGGTCAGGGGCAGATCCGTTTCGCTCCAAATGCACTTTGAGCGCACATCTCCGTGTCAATGGGACGGATTAAGTAGTTATCCACTCTCCGAAAGCCACGCAGAAAACTGCGGCAGAAGCAGAGACATTCGTCCGTGGCTTACAGAAAGCCCGTGACGTACGACTTACAAACCATCCGCATCATTGTCCAACACTGGTTCACTAATAAATAATGAATGTAACCCGGAGCTCACTTGGTAGAAAAGTGGAAAGCCCAATTGGTAGAGGCATCGAGCATATGACACTCGATGTTCCTGGTTCGAATCCAAGTCGCAGAATTTTTCTTTCCCATGTTTTCAAATGGTTTCATGTTAAAAGTGTAAAAGAAAAATGAGTAACATTGATGGCATAGAATAAGTTTTAGAAACGTTTTAGTGGTGCCCTGTCTTTAAAATAAATTACATGGTTTCCAGGCAACACGTATTTCGGCAACTGAATTGTATTGTTTGCCATTGGCATAAACTGGCCTCACAAGATCACCCCATAGATTTTCAATGGGGTTTAAATCGGGACTGCATGCTAGCCAACCTAAAGTCGTGCTATTTTGGTTCACCAATCATGTTTTTGTTGCCTTTGCTGCATGGGTAGATACGAGGGTTGTTCCGAAAGTAAGTTTCGTCATTTTTTTCCCCACACGGAAACTATTGCCAAAAAAAAATACGCCATGGCACTATACACCTTGCACTATTTTTCGATATAGTCGCCATCGGCATTGATACATTTGTCGTAGCGTGCAATCAGTTTGAAGAAAGAGTAGCAGCAGGCAGGCGTGGCCGAGGCTATCTGATTTTGTGTGAGCCGTGCTGCGTGTGGTTTTGTCATCCAAGAGCAGAACACCTTCACTCGAGAGCCCTGGTCTCTTTCGTGGAATGGCGGACCTGAGTTTGGTGAGGGTGTCGCAGTAGCGTGGCGCATTGATGGTCCCTTGATGGAGGATATCCATGAGAATCACACCTTTCGCGTCCCAGAACACTGTTGCCATAATTTTTCCTGCGGAGGGTGACACTTTGAATTTTTTCCTCACTGGTGAACTGGGATGCGACTGGTACATTGATTTGTACTCGAATAGCCTTCTGCTGCCACTCTTTCTTCACACTGATTGCACGCTACGACAAATGTCTCAATGTCGAAAAATAGTGCAAGGTGTATAGTTCATGATGCCATGCTGGATTTTTTTTGGCAATAAAGTTTCTGTGTGAAAAAACAATGACGAAACTTACTTTCGGAACAACCCTCGTACATTGTCTTGCCGAAAGATCAGGTCATCTGTGAGATAGCGTTGCATAAAGGGAAGAAGATAAACTTGTAGTAGCTCTTGATTTAATGGCATTCATGCGATCACTGACAGCTGCTAAGTTAGCTTTGCTACGAAAAGCAAAAGCACCCAGACCTTAAAATAATAACCTCTTCCACTATCCCGCTTTGAAAAAATAGCAAAAAAAAACTGGTCTCCTCTTCTTAGATCATGCAATTAAAATTGACTACCGTAATAGACATTCATTGTCTTCTCGTCTGTTCAATCTGGCATGATTTAAGAAGAGAAGACCCGTGGTTGGTGGAGGAAGTTCTATGATGGTCTCGGATGCTCTTGCTTAAGGTGGCAAAATCAATTTATACAGTGGTCAGCGGTCGCATGAATCTCACTAAAGCGCGGTTCCCACGTGCGTAAAAATACGGCAGAAACCATAAAGCAGAAAAAGTTTTTGACGTCAGTTCCTGCTTTCGTCTCTCTGCCCGACAGAAAATTCTCTTATCTTTCTAGGCCATGACTCAATCCAACTCGAAAAAACAGGAGTTTTTTTTGTCGGGGGCTGTGGTCAAAAACCCTCACCATTGAGAGAATGGCTAAGGTCAAAAACCCTCACCGGTGAGAGAATGATGACGTAATTTCTCACTGGGCTAACCGTCTTTTTCTCAGTGAGGACGGTGAGACTAACCGGTTAGGCATAGCAGCACTAACTGGCGTTTCTGACCGCGTTAAAATGACGTCACAAATTTCTCACTGGGATTTCTGACCGACCAAGCGCTAACTCTTCTCACCAGTGAGAGTTTTTGACCTTAGCCAATGAGACGTCATTTCTCATTGGGCTAACAGTCTTTTTCTCAGTAAGGACGGTTAGACTAACCGGTTAGGCATAGCAGCACTAACTGGCATTTTTGACCGCGTTAAAATGACGTCACAGTTTTCTCACCGGGATTTCTGACCGACCATTTCATCTTTTTGCCCGACAGAAAACTCCTGTTTTTTTTTTTATTTGGATTGAGTCATAGCTTACAAAGATAGGAGAATTTTTTGTCGGTCGGAAAGACGAAAGTAGGAAGTGACGTTAAAAAATTTTTCTGCTTTGTGGGTTTCTGCCGTTGTTTTACGCATGTGGAATCCACGCCTAACAAGGGAAGTACACGAAGATGTAAGACGCATTCTTTATTTGCGCGCAAGCATACCTTGGAAGCGATAGCGTACAATCAAACAATCGTACAGCTTGGAAAGATATTCTGAAACATTTCTAAAACTTCTTCTATGCCATCACTGTAACTAATTTTCTTTGCACTTCCGTTTTCATAAAACGGCCAGAAAATGCTTAATAATTATTCGGTTATCTTTTTGTTAATAAATCGTGATGTTTTGTAAATAATAAGTGAGCAAACATGAACAAAAATAACCACTTTGCAGTGTTTCTAATTTTTTGACGAGCTGAAACTCGAACATTCTACGTTGATCACATGTTCAGTGTAAAGACAGAGTGGATTGCTACGCAGTGAGAAGTCACTCACCCACCCACACTCGAGTTTCGACCTTCTTTGAGCACCCTAGACAAATCAATAAATCAGCAAAGTGGTCAAAAGGAAAACGATCGATGAAACAAAGAATCTGGGAAGGATGCGCCAGAGCAAAGGACTGGCTCTGTCTACGTCATTAGTACAAGGCAATGTGGGGGGAGGGGAGTCGCAGGCGAGAATTCCGAGAGACAGTTTCGTCTCACATCTGCTCGTGACAACGAACGCTTTCAAATCCAATCGACTAAAGAGAAAGAGAAGACGCACTCATTTGTGTAACGCTCCCTTTCATTGCGACGTCTGTGATGTAGAAACAGAAGCGTTCGACTCCCTATCCCCCCCCCCCGGAGGCCTGAGGCCCGCGCTCGCTCTCTCGCTCTCTCTCTTTCTCTCTCTCCTTTTGATTGGTTGGAGGTAGTTTGGATGGAATTCGCCTTCCTATTATCCAGGGGCTCTGTCTAAAAAGGGGATTAATGGTTATTTGAAGTTAGTGTTTGATCAACCGCTATTACCTCCGAATTGACTACCAGATGGCACGGACTGACAAAGTAGTCTATTTAGCTGAATTTAGTCTAAAAATTTTTACAAAAATGAGGAAAAATTATTACTTAATTTTACATAATCAAAAAAATTACATGTAGGGAATTTTAGAAAACAGTCTTACAAATATGCCCCCAAACCTCTCTTTGATATTACAATTCTTTGAATAAAGGCCGCGGCGTTTATTTCACTTTAACTTTTTTGAGGGCAAGGCGTTTGAGAGTGGCGCTAAATGCATTCAGTGTGATTTATGTCACATTCTTGGTCCCTTTTTTAATTTATGGGTAAGTATTTTAAATTTCTTTTCGTTTTCTTAATAAAATTACCTTACATCACTTAAAAATTTCTTAAAAACAATAATAAATTGTTAAGTAATTTTCCAGTATTGAAAGCTGCGGGCCTTTTGACGTCGAAGCCTTCTACACAGTCCAGTGACATTAATGTGACCACTTGTCAGTAGCCAGAATAACCACCTTTCGCGGCGCGGACAGCAGCGAGACGGGCAGGAAGAGAGTCAATAAAGTATCTGGAAGGTATTGACAAGGATGTGAAGTCATGCCGACACCAGTTCTGTGGCGAGCTGCCGTAGGTTGCACCAACGAGATCGAGATGGTCCAACAGATGCTTTTTGGGGTTTAAATCCGGGGAGTTTGGGGGGGCCAGGGGAGTACCGTAAACGCATCCTCGTGCTCTTCGAACCACGCACGGACACTGCGCGCTGTATGGCACGTCGCATTGTCCTGCTGGAGGATGCCATCATGCTGAGGAAACAATCTGCACGTAGGGGTGGACATGGTCCGAAAGGACAGATGTGGACTTCCATTGATCCATGGTGCCGTCCAGAATGATGAGTGCATCCAGGGAATGCCACGAAAACATTCCCCAGACCATAAGGTTGCCTCCTCTGGCCTGGACCCTTGCGGCACGTGTTGCAGGGTGTTTTTCTGTCGCTGATAGCCGTACACGCCATCGCCCATCCGTCCGATGGAGCATAAACCGTGATTCATCGAAAAAAAAAAAAGTCACCTTTCGCCACTCTGTTGCTGTCCAGTTGCGGTACTGGCGGAAATACTGCTGGCCTTGGCTCTGAAGCCGATGATCATGTCCTTTTGGAAGTCGGATAAATCGCTACGTTTCGCCATGACTCCAACAATTGCGATGTTTTCTGCTTCCCTCTGACCCCCCCCCCCCCACCTCTGATACTGGTACGTACTTTCTGGACGTAACCATGTTGAACGTAGGGGGTGGTCACATTAATGTGACTGGACTGTATTATATCCTGTCTCAAGTTTAGTCACGGCCGTCTATATCTGACAACTGAGGATTGATGACGTCATGCTAGAGATCGGTTGCCATGGGAACCCCCTTCTCAACGGAAATAATTTAACATTGAAATACTTTAATTTATGACAAATTATGTTTAATCAAGTTAAACGAATACTCCAGTAATATGATAAAAATGACAGGCAGACGACCTCATGCCTCGCCGACCTCTAGCATAACGTCAGTGGTCAGGACTGTAGATATAGTACGGCCGTCGTTTAGTTGAGAGTGACATCACGAGTGAAGCGGTTACAGTTCGTCCGCAAAAAAAAATAATTTGAATAAATTTCTGTATAAAAAGTTCAAAATTTCTGTCTGCAATTTTATTTCATATTTTTCCTTCGATATAATAAAAAATATCATTTGACGAAATTAAAAAAAAAAATTAACGGCGGAAGGATACGATGTTGTGTACTATGTCTGAAAAGCGACGTTTTTCTGTAACGTCACTCTCAACTGAACCACGGCCGTACACAGATTACCGAGTAGACAGATGCGACATAAGCCAACACCACCTAGACAGATAAGTGGTGTTGCATAAGCCCTTTTTAACAATGGATGAACAGTCGCGCCCCCAAGTGAAAAAGAGGGGAATTACTTGACAATGTGTACTCTGCAATGTACACCTTGTATTTGAGTTTCAAAATTAATCGGAAAAAACGAAACGATAGTAAAAAAAAAATGGTAAGTAGAATTTATTTTAAACCATTGCCATGTATTTTAATCAATCTTGACTTAATATTTCATTCACATTTCATTGAATAAAATAAACAAAAATATAGAGAAAATATGTTATATTTAAAAAAAAAAACATTTTATTTAAAACTATTGAGAGATGTATAGGCGAAAATGTAAATTTTCACCAAAAAAAAAAACAAAAACAAAAAAAAACAAAAAAAAAAAAACGGGAAAGCAGACGAAACGTAGTTCCCATGGCATTTCCATTACAACGAAACATAGTTCCCCTCTTTTTCACCAGGATCGCTGGCATACCAGGCGCAACCGCTCACATCCTCTAATGTCGTATCTGTCTACTCGGTAATCTGTGGTACGGCCGTGACTGAACCGAGAACAACGAGAGACAGGCCAGGGCACTCAAAAGTCACATGATCATCGGGGTCCGGGCAACAATCTATCCTTCATTGTTTCCAACAAACGAAAAAATACTGATTGTTAAAAAAACCAAGATGGAGACAATGAAGGATGAATTGTTGGCCGGACCCCTATGATCATGTGATTTTGAGTGCCCTGGCCTGTCTCTCGTTGGCCTCGCAACTGAAACGTAGCCCACGAGAAAGACAGGCTCCGGCACTGAAAAGTCACCTGACCAAGATAGGTCTATTAATGTAACTTTGATTGTTTTCATCTTGTATTTTAACAACAATCAGTGTTTTTTTCCTTTGTTGAAACAATGAAGGTTGGATTGATCAGGTGATTTTTCAGTGCCGGAGCCTTTATTTCTCGTTAGCCTCGCAACTGAAAACGACAGCCCGACGAAAAAGACAGGCCCCGGCACTGAAAAGTCACATGGCCAACCTTCATTGTTTCTAGCAAACGAAAAAACACTAATTGTTAAAATCCCAGATGAAGACAATGAAAGTTGGATCGTTGCTCAGACCACTATGGTCAGGTGATTTTTCAGTGCCGCGGCCTGTCTTTCTCGTCGGCTGCGCAACTGAAGCTGAGACAGGGTATAGTGAGAATAGTTTTTTCACAATGGACAACAATGGAGTTGACCAACCTCTAACTTGTAATAACAATGCTCCAATGTAATGCAGAAAATCAACAATGGCGAGCATGATCAATACTAAACATAGCCTACAAGTTTCAGAGAAAGCCTGTTCTGTTGCCTTCAGTAGGTGGCTCCAAATTTTTGCTTGAGTTTCAAATTACTGCCACCCGACCACATTTGCCATTAATAAAATGGAGCGCAGCAATGTTTGTAGCATGATCTGTAAATTAAGGTGGTCGTTGAACTATCAGTTTATAGAGGGCGAACCGTTGCATCGGGTCGCATTAGCAGGCATTCGCATTGTTTAAAACTAGCGTAACAGATGAAGGGGTAGAGAAAAATAAATCTCCTATCCCTTCATATATGTATATAAATCTTATTTGCTGACTATAGAAATACGGCCCTATTAGACTGGATACCACCAGTGGCGGCAGAAAGTGTCATTAACCCTGGTTTTATGCCTAGTTCAACGGTCACCTTAATTTACAGATCATGGTTTGTAGAACAAAGAAGAAAATGGCCGTGTAGACAAATAAAGGCGACAGATGAGTAACTGAGCAAGTTTTCCCCATACTTGTAGGCTAAATGGTAAACGTATCACGCGATTTGGTCCATTGCGGTCGGTATCGGTCGGAGTTTTTAGACGCAGCTAAAAATAAGGGGGAGAAAGCTTTAGGTAAAGTGATTAATTCTGGGTATCTACTTAGGTCTTATGGAAAATAGGAAATGGTAAAACTAGTAAGTACTCAATAATGACCCGTCCGTCACTTTCTTCAAGTCGTGCTCGTTTGATAATGACGGTCAATGCGCTTAGATTGAGATGTATTTACCCAATATATTGAGTGACTGTTGTATATACGCACGAACAGGAACAACGAGCCGATGGGTTTTCGACTTTTTAATAATAACAAGAAACGCCAAAGAAAACTCTTTTCTTTACGAGTCCTCACCTAGAAAACGCTTTACATTACTAAACGCCGGGGGGTTTACAAATAAGGCCAACTCAGTACTGTTGAGATGACCCCAAGAATATCAGTCCTCTTCTCGTGTGTTCAATTTTCCCAGAGACCTATAATCCCATAAGCTCGGTTCGTTTTATAAATGTGACAATCGATAAGGTGAGGCGACTTGGACTGAATTCTCCGAACGTCTAGAACGCATCAAGGCTTTGTAATAGTTAGAAATGAAGGATTTCAGCGACCCCTGTCTATTCGCTTCTTACCACTGAACATACCAACTGGTCAATTCTATAGCCTGCTCCCGCTATCTAGGAAATAAAATGGAAATACCAAAAGAAATTGACCCTTTCTCTTCGGATATTTGGTTTGTAAATATTAAATGAAAATTCTTATTCTTCTTATACTGCTACTCCAAACTAACTTGTTCTGCTTCATTTTGAAAATATAATTCATTGATAGTGTTATTCCGACTCATCAATCCTAAATCACGTTACTCAGGTTACTCATTCGATCACACTTACAAAAAATCAATTCGTTTGCGACTTTATTTTCGTTACTAAAAATTGTTTTGAGTGAGAAGATTCAAATATAGGCAACCAAATAGTTTCGGTTTCCCTTCCAAAGCGGACTGATACCAGTTTGAGCATGCGCGCATCGTTTTTATTTCATAGATAACTGGGCATCCTATAGAGACAGACCGACAAAAATAATAAAAGTGGCGGTGATGATGATGAGCAACTAACTACAGCATGAAAAAACACAGCCTTGAAAAGTACTTACTTTATAGCAAACTTTGTATAATAATTTTGGGTTATACAATTGACTCAAAGACATGTGCATAATAGTGATGATCACTAATTGGCTAATATGATTTTGCAATATTTGATCTTGGATAGACTTGACCAACATATCATAAAAACATCGCGATTTTCGTCAAAAAATTCAACATTTTTTTTCTCTCTCCTTAGAGGCAAATGGCGATGGTTAGAGGCTTGTTTTGCACATTCAATACTGTCACCGTCAACAAACAGTCTCGTGCGAAAACCATTAGACACAATGGAGACCCGCGCTCCTATTTTGCAATGTATTAGACACAATGGCTGCTTCGTCCACACTGATCCAGCACGTCTCCGTCTCTCGTGTCCCACGATCAAGGGAAAAGAAAAGAAAAGAAAAGAAAAGAAAAGAAAGAAAGAAAGAAAGAAAGAAAGAAAGAAAGTCGAATGAAACGACGCAATTCCATACTATCGACGCACTTCCGGGAACTGAAGAGCAACTCGATGAAACGCGAAATGGACAGACGCAGAAGGGTAGAGACGGGTAGAGAGTTCACTGAAAGCGACGCCTAGGTACTCAGAGGAGGCCACTGTTTGAGTCAATGCGTCGGGCTGATGTTCTAAAATAAAGAAGACTAGAGTAAGAAAGGCGTATTCCCTTTCATGTTCGTCTCTTGCAAACAGAGAAATTATCCCTTTACACTTTGTCGTCCCAATTCTCGTGAAAGAGTTGGTCTGTTTTTGAGGGTCTCTCGGTCGTCGCCAACTTGGTTTCTTCTAATTTGTTCTCGGTCCGAATCCTTTTAAATGACGTGAAACGACCACAGTAGCTCTGACTACTAGGAGCCTGCTCGGCAATTTGAAAAGCTTCTCGCAGACACCAGCAGCTGCCGCCTTAGGGAGGGATAACCTTTTAACAGGGGGGAATATGACTCGGCTCCAAACTCCTGGGAATTTCTTTTTCAAAAACGCGACACCCGCGACGGTTTTATGTACTCCAACATGTTGCACTATACATGCTCCGTAAATTCGTTATTCCCGGTTTAAGTGCTGACATTTTTCTCTTTCATTTTCTGGTTCATATCTGGACTATTTACAGCCGCTTTGGGAAACAAATTTCCTGCTCTTCCAGCCAATTCTTCAATGAGCCATAGTAGGTTAATTTCGAAAAACCGTCGCGAGTGTCGCTTTTTCGGAAAAAAAAAACAAACGACCACGAGGTTGTAGCTACAAATTGCTATTGAGAGTCCTATTCCGTTCTCATCTTGTATGTTTGAGCATTTCTACAGGGTGATTCAGTCAATTACGTACGATTCTAATGGCTTATTACTCATGAACTAATAAACATAGAAATGTCATATAGATCTTAAAATGCACACTACACGTTGGAATTTCACACCTCATGAACAACATGCTCGATGTGCGCTTCATTCATCTGTATATCACGACGAAGCCTGAGGGTGAAGTCCTTGTGAAGGAACAGTATTGTAAGGCTGATAAGGTTGACTATGCAATACGTAGAAGGAATGCGGTTTGTACTTTGGTCATGAAGAAACGCGACGCTACAGACCAAACCACGACAGCATCTTCAAATTTAGACCCAATCAACTGAGCTTTTGATGATGGCGATAATTTTTTTTTTTGTTTGTTATTGTTTTCATTCATTTTTTTAAAGAGAAAGTTTAAAATGGACCCAGAGATCATCAATACAATTTCCAGATTCTAGTCAATAATAAGCCCAAGTATTTTAGTGGACTTTTTCTCGTTAGTGACTTTTGATTCATTCAAAAGAATGTCCTATCTTGAATAGATTGAGAAGCTTGGTCAGATTGTGAGAAGGATGTCTAACCAGAAAGTCATGGTCGTTTCCTCCATTTCTCAAACTGTAGAACTTGGTGGGCGACATGAATGAGGAGAGCTAAACGTTTGTGCGCAGTCACAATAGCGACAATTTCTACCAAAAATTCTTGTCTCGATCGATTTTGAAAGTGCCCAATTGTATTCTTCATCAACCAACCACGACTCCTTCTTTAGAACGCAGTCTATCGGCAGCGCATTTTCTTTGAAGAGAAACCCCCGAGTCCTTTCGGTGATCGTGTCGAGCAGTTCGTCATAGACAATGCTGTTGAGTTATATAAATTTAAATTTTATAAACGTACACGGGTCTAGAAATGACACGATTTGAAGCAGAAAGATGCAACGCTGTTGCGTTTCTTGATCTCGTCGAAATACCCCTGAGAAAGAGAACGTTTTCCCGCGTTAAATAAGAATGAGAGAGTCGCCAAAGCAGACTGATGAATCCATTCTTTAAAGGAGGGCGACCATCGTTCGCCAGTAGCAAAAGGAACGCATTGCGTCCCCAGCCTCATCTTTACCACACAAACGCCGGAGAAAGAGTGTGGAAACCTTGACTTTCAATCGATCTGTTGTCGTGACGCCATTTCGCTCGGCATCGATCCGAGCGCATGACGTCGTTTCAGGGTCGGGTGACGTCATCGACGCCAACCTGTTGCTTCAAGCCTCCACCTCGACGGCAATTAACGAGCGAGTGGAGGAATCGTGTGAGCAAGAGCCGAGACCTCAAAAAATTTATTAAAATTTAGTAATCAAACCGAGATAAAGTAGCATCGACTCCTGCTGATTGACTACGTACCTTGCAATTTGAAGGAATTTTAGATTGCACTCAAAGACCCACAACCACGATTAAGGTAGAAAGGTGTTATCCGTGCCCGCAACACGCAGCAAGTGAAGGGCGCTGATTGGCTAGTTGATAAACAAAATGTAATAATGGGCCGTCAACTTCGTTTGGTACAAGTAAAAAATAAAAAAAAATTAATAAATAAACTTCCCTTGAACTACTTGACAGAATCAAATTCCATTAGAGAATCAATTTTAGAATAATACTCGCTCTCATCGTCTCATTGTCACAACCACCGTGTTAGTAACCTTCTAATGAACTAATTGAAGTGTCCGTCAGAGACGTCATTTAATAAGATGTGGTTAATTGTGGTTAATTGCAGGCCTACAGGGGTTGGACAAAATATGTGAAACACCCGCTCAAAATAGGATCCTTCAAATGACGTTTGAGAAAGCTCTTAGAAATATGCATCATGTCTCACGTATTAAAATCAGTTGTCTACTTCTCCTTTGTTACATTTCAGTTGATTACAAATTGTGCTCAGTTGAAGTTTGCAATAAGTGGTTCCTCAAATGGGTGACCTCACAGACTTTGAAAGGAGGCAGAGCGTCGGTGCCCGTTTAGCAGGTGCTTCCGTATCCCGAACGGCGACATTGTTGAAGGTTTTAAAAGCAACACTCTCCAAAACACGGTAAATGCGTGCCAAAAACACGGTAAAACGTCATCGGCGAAAAAGAGCAGTGGGCGGAAAACAATACTGAATGATACGGACCGTCGAGCCCTACTAACAAGGAATGTGTCGAAACAGCCAAAAAATGAACGGCAGAACTTAATACGCAAATGCGATATTCATGGACGAGATGCAATTGAAAAACCTTTCATCACAAAGACCAATGCTAAAGCCCGTGTCAGGTGGTGTAAAGACCATAAAGCTTGGACACCCAATAACTTAGGGCTTCACATTATTTCCGACGAGTCGGGACGAATTTACGTTGGGAGAAGTTCCCAAAGAAGCCTACCGTCCAGACTATCTTATTCCAGCAGTAAAACACGGTGGCGGATCGGTAATGGTTTGGGGAGCCATTTCTGATTATTCAGTTGGTCAATAACTCTCCTCGGTGGCCGAATAACTGCTGAGCGATACTGCGACATCTTACGCGACCAGGTCCATCCTATGGTCCAGATTTTGTTCCCAGACAACAACGCCATTATTCAAGATAATAATACACCCATACACGTGCAAGAATTGTGAAATCTTGGTTTGAAGAGCAGGATGGCGAAGTACAGCATCTTCCATGGCCCGCTCAATCGCCAGATTTGAATAAAATCGAACCAGTATGGTCATTTTTGGAGAGGCAACTGAGAATCAGATTTTCTCCCCTTCAACTCTTGAGCAATTGGCAACCTGTTTGGTTGAAGAGTGGTGCCAAATCCCAATAGAGACTATTCCCGGATTGTAGGAAGCAATTCCAACAAAGTTACAAGCAAAAGGAGGCTCAACAATTTGGAACTTTTCTCTGGTGTTCACATTATTTTGTCCAACGTCTGTAAATTTTCCTTTCGCCAAATTAAATAGTAATGCGAAGTACAGGGTGTGCCAAAAGTCTTCATCGTCAAGCTTTGTTTCACAGCCTGGTTGTCTCGTCGGTTGGCTCACTGATCGATGGAATTAAGTAACTTCAGGCGAGGCCAGCTGCTGGCTGGGTGACAGCCAGTGGCTTGAGGACCACTGCTGGGTGGGACGGCTATTTGGGGCACTTTTGGGGGACTTTAGTCTGATCCATTTGCTGGTTGTCCAGCAGCTGGTGATAGCTACTGGTTTGTTCGTCCGCCAGCAGCTCTTCCATCATGAACCCCCCGTGCTTCGGAGGGCACGTTAAGCCATCAGTCCCGGCTGCTACTGTCATCTCGTAGCAGTCGTTAGTTACTGGGATGGCGCAAAACTCCCTCGAAGGAGTAAGTGGCGCAGATAAGATAAGAGGTTACCGGGTGCTTCTGAAAGGAATAGTGAGCCAACATCTTCTATTGGCGTAATTAGCTCCCGTCAGTTTATGTCGAGACGGCGACCCAACTTCAATTGTGGCCACCTCGTTTCCCTGACCTGAATGTCTTTGATTTTTTTATAGGCCTTGGTGTTTATGTGCCTCTCGTACCAGCAAATCAGGATGAGCTCAAAACTCGAATTACAGCACTATGAACGTGCTTCAGTAGGAATGAGAAGAATATGAGTATCGGGTGAACATGTGCCGTGCAGCCTGCGGAGGTCACATGCAACACTTCTAAGCTACCACGTGACTATATTCTGACTATACCTGAAATCACTTAAGAATATGAACGCTTCCAAAAATTCATCCAAACGTCCATCCAACGAACAAGAAATTAATCCTCCCGAGGAAGGTAGAGGAAAGTAGCGGAAGCCCTAAGATCATCTATTTTTCCCCTTTTATCTGCACTTTTTAACACCCCAAGGTTTTATAATCGAAAAATTGATTTTCTTGAACGTAGTATTTAGAAAATGAATAAAAGAGCTCTATCTTCTTTCGTTTCTCATCATTTCCAATGGAATGGTATATCAAATGCCATATGTTGCCATAGTTCTAAAGATCAAGTGACTGCCACCCCCACAACTCCAATCCCATTGAAGCAATTTGGCCTAAACTTCATAGTCATGTAGATTTCACTCCTTTACATACCTAAATACACGTAGATATGTTGGTCCCCTCTAACTCCCACCCCCAATCAAACTTCGATCTCAGTAGGCCAATCAAAACTAAACTAAATAGTACACGCTCCTAGTAAGCTGCATTCAAAAAATGCAGAAATTAGGAAGGGGACAGAGGGACATTGTAAAACCAATAACGTTGACGACGTCACCAGAAATGGATCGAAGAAGTTCATCTCTTTCTCTCTCGTTTTTCAAAATAAACAAGTTTTTTCCTCCTGGATCTGCACGAAAATGCACAGGAGGAGTCTATGCAGAACAATAACAACAACAACAACAATAGAATCTTCTGCTTTAAGCAAGAAGAAAGGAGTGTTGTGTAGGTAGGCGGCGAACGACGTTTCCGTCCGACCCACCACCTGTTTAACGGTGTGCACAGCTGGAGATAGTAAACACGAGGCAAATACGCGCACACAACTATGGATAATCCCCCCCCCCTTCATCAATAGGAAAATTAAACGAACGAAAAACAAACCGCCAAACGAACGAAGAAAAGCCAAGGGGCGAGTAAGTGAGTGATGGTTCGAATCCATTTTGCAAATGAAATTGGCGGCCCAATGCAAATGGAGCGATAATAAAAGCGAAAGAGACGCCCAATGCCACGTCCAATGATTAATGCGCTAGCACGGGCTCTGCTCTCTTTACGCTTTCCACTGGAACCAACGACTTCCTTTGGAGTAAAAAGGGGTACCAATCATTTCTATTATTTCTTTAATTTATTTGCCAGGAGCGTATTAATAAAGAAAATGTTTTTAAAAATGTGTAACTCTTTCCTAAAATTCTTATTTTGCCATCAAATAAATTTATTCAATTTTATTTCTCTTTAATATTTTCAAAATTTTTTCAACCCCAGAGAACATTGCATTTTCTCACTTTGCTCTTGAATTTACTTTTCCCATTTTTGCTCCTTTTTTCCACTCCTTTTGAGCGCGACTCGAAATGAATGGAAGAAGAAGAAGCAGCATATAGATGAGCGTCAGAATATATTGATTGTTGTTAAAGAGAAAATTTTCACTGAATGAAAATATCAAGGTTAATACGAGGACTGTTCAAGAATTTTTGCCTCCTGGTCCGTAACTTTTTTTATTTGTTAACCGATTTTCAAAATTCTTTTTTGTATCTGCTACTCACATTTGTCCTCTAAGTAATGCACTATTCACTTTTCGACATAGTCCCCATACCTTTCCACGCACTGCGTCGACGCGTGACTAGTCGGGTGAGCCCGTCGGAGACGCACCTTAAGGGACACGAGTTGCGTTCTGACGACGAGGTGAAAGAGGCCCATTCAATCCTCGTGTCGACAGCAACCCTGGAATTCCTCTCCGACGGGTTCACCCGACTAGTCACGCATTGGTGCAATGCGTGGAAAGGGATGGGGACTATGTCGAAAAGTGAATAGTGCATGACGTAGAGGACAAATGGAAGTATCAGATACAAAAAGAATTTTGAAAATCGGTAACAAATAAAGTTATGGGTCAGGAGGCAAAAATTCTTGAACAACCCTCGTATACATTTATGTGTAGACATGGAAATATCTCGAAAACAAAGCATTATACGAAAAAATGTCCAAAACTAAAGTGAATTATTTCGCGAGGGAATGCATTAGCCAAAAAATTAACCCCCTCCCCCCATTTGTGACAGGGGGGGGGGGGTAACTTTGAAATCTTAAATAGGAACCCCTATTTTTAATGGCATATTATCCAGATTGTACACAATATTCGAGAAATGTTTTATTCTTGGTGTTTTTTCAATTGCTGCAAGCGTTTAGGAAATAGAGGCGCTGAAAATGTGGAACTTTTAAAGTTTTGAACCCAATTTTATCGTTGAAGACAAAGAGATAGAGGGTGAGTGTGTCTTGCAGGCATTCCTATTCTACTTTTTGATGGTCTTTAAGTATCCAAAGTCAGAATTTCAAAAATTCAAAATTTTTAAGTGCACAAGCAAAGTGTTGGGGGAAGCAGTCCTATGGAGGTAGAATATGTGCATGTGTATGAAAAATATTGGATTTTTGAAATATTTCTTGGAACAGTTTTTGTAACGTTGACACAATTGCTCCCCAACGAAAGCACATTTAACGCTCGATTAACGCTCTATGACGCATAAACCGCCCATTTCCAGAAAGCACCTCCTCAAGTTTTTCCTTCTTGTTTTAGTGTGCCCTTGTATAAACTTGAGAGAATATATTATCATTGTGTTCTCAAACATGATTTTAAAGCCAACTAGCAACGAGGAGCCTAGAGGCCTGAACACGGAAAAGATAAAATATTATGTTGTTCTGGTGGTGCTACTACAGAAATAAGTTCCGTCACAATCTTAGTGCTTCAACAATACATTATTGACGTCATGTTCAGGCCTGGTAGTTTCAAGAAGGCCGTGCCCTGACGCGGAAAGTCACCTGGCCATAGTAGTCCCGAGTAACAATGTAACCTAATTGTTTTAAGCTTGGTTTTTAACAATCAATATTTTTTCAATGAAGGTTGAATTGTTGGTCGGACTGCTATGATCAGGTGACTTTTCCGGGTCAAGGCCTGTCTATCTATTATAGAAGATATTGCTATAGCTGGCTTTGGATGGTTGCCGAGTGAACCAACCGCTGCTACTTAACCTACACTGGCATATTTTTGCGCTATCTACCTTGCCCAAAACAGAGCGAAACGTCAATATGGCCGGTAGCTTCCTTCCTGCGAGCGAAGCTCTGTCGAATGAGAAGGGGAGGGGGGGGGTTCTTCAAAGAGAGTTTAAGAGGCGCGCCCTCGTCGCCTAAACGCTGACGACAGGAAATGAAAATAGGGAACGCACAGCGCCACCGAGGCGACCAGGAGGTTGAGGTGGGTCTCCCCCCGGGAACGTTCGTCCCACTGACCCTCCGACCCCGTGAGCGAGGATTGCGTCGCTAATTGAAATGCGTCGAGGGGCGTTGCCGACTCACAACAAAACAATAACAACAACGACGACGACAACATCGCCGCCGCCGCCCTCGTACTCTCTCCACTTCTAATCCGCAAAACTCAACTTTCTACTGCGAACGGCGTTTGTCTTTCATTAAGGCACGTGCGCGTCGGCTTAAAGGTCCCTGGCTCCGTCGCCAAAGCCACGTGTCACAGTGGATTAGGGACGCGGAGAGAATGAGTAATGACGGCGGATCAAAAAAAAACAAAAAGACGAGAGAAAGTTCCTCTCGTGGAAGAATCTCGCTAGACCGATTTTTTAATCGCTTTTTAATTGAACCGATGAGCGTCGCTCAGGAGATACGCCTATATTACGGGCTAATGTCCGCCGCCACATTCTTGCTCCGCCCGTCGTCGTCGGTCGTCCTGGCAGTAACGGAAGAAGAAATACAACGACGATGAAAGGAAGGAAAGAGACGAGCGCCCTGGGTCCTCGTTGCCACGGTGAATGGCACCGCCATCTCGCCCGTGAAAAGAAAAGGAAGCCAGAGAGACACATTTGTGTTGCCTGAGGAGGGGGATAGATAACGCGACTAATGAAATTCTGCTCATCTGTCGGAGACGACGATGAGACACCGTTGCCACTGATCACCTTCGAGGACACGTGTCGTTCCATCGGGATAGTCTTGTCTTTACAGCAGGTTGATTCTACTTTATGAAAACGACTCCTAATGTGAAATTTTTACGAGGAAAACCTGTGACGCGCCATCTTTTGTGTTCTATTGGACGATGGCTCTGCATGGAGTGTCCACTGCAACAATGCGCTCATTGCAAAACGGTAATCTCAATTCTTTCCCATTCTTCTTTCACAGTGTTCCATAAGCCCTCGACTGTTCGCGGTCGGCGATTTCCAAGAGCACGTTTCAGGAGTCCAAAGGCACAAAAGTCCATGGGAGCAGCGTCAGGGGATTAAAGCCACTGTAGAACGACAAGAGAGGCTGAAGGCGAGAAAAAAATTAGGAGCGCTCCTTGTACAAAAACAGGCGCCATGTGCGTCCTCTTCATCCCGACACGACACGTTTACCGCTCTGCTACTATCTTTTCCACACCACCAACAGTGGATTCATTATCCCACCTTCAGCGCAAAACTTCGAAAGGTCCACGTCAAATGAAAAGACCAACTTATCCCCCCTTGACGTACAGTTTGTCTCACATTACACCACAATGAGCTCCGTTAACAATTCTTTGCAGTTTGCAGAGAACAACAACAAGATAAGAGGGGAAAAAGGTTATTTTTCAAAGATACGCTTTTATTATGTTGTATTAGTTTGCAACAATAAACAACGGATACATTTAACCCTCGTCATAACGAATTGTTTATTGTGGCAATTGGACAGTTCGTAGTAATGAATTAGTACCATTATAACACGAACCAGTTAACCGATTTGAAAATTTTTTTAACATACACGCATTGTCAACGGTCCTGCGTATGTGTGTCAAATTTCAGCTCTCTACCTTTTCGGGAAGTAGGTTAAATTCGACTTATAAAATTTGTTTACATAGTTACAAGTAAAGCTAATAAAAGCGTATTAAAAAACGTTTCAAGTGCACACAAGAATTGGACAAGAAATGATTTGAAGAGAGGCAACGTGGCCTGAAATCTAATCGGTTTTTTTTGTGCATTTCCTTTTTTGCACTGTCCAGCTCGAGGCGTACATTTCAGAGGAAGCGGCTTCTCGATATTGGACCGGTTGAGAAAGAAGATTTCCTTGCATGTTGGATGGGGAAGAGAGACAGATATTCTAATGGGAGAACTGCAATGTTCCAGGCTAAGTCCCACCAGCAAAACGATCACACTCCACACTCGTTATCTGCCTGCCTGCCTGCCTGCCTTCTTTTTTATTTATTTGTCTCTTTTTCGAGGTCACTGCGTGCGCCACGTGCGGCTCACGGCCCCTGGAAATCGGATCCCGCGAGACGCTTTATCTCTTCTCCCCGTCGAACAAAGAAGGCTCCGCTGAAGACGACCACGTCATCGACTGAAAAGCCCAAGCACCGCGTTTATCGATTAGCAAGTGTCTCTCTCTCGTTTGCGTTCTTGCGGTCGGTCGTTCGGTCGGTTCCGCGAGGTGGGGGTAATAAAAGAGTTAACGAGGAGGAAGGAGAGGTCATTCGATCTGTTGCGTCGCTGACGTCACGGCCCGAGCGCATCACGTGACGCTTAACCAAACTGGGAATGGAAATCGACCGAGTTGACGGGAGAGAAAAGAGACGATGACCACAGGGCCGAAAGATAATGAGGATGAGTACGCAAAGGGTTTGTCTAACATGGCTGTTGTGCGCATATGCAGCAAAGATAAGTCTATGATCTGAAAGACTTCTTTCTCTTCTTGTATACAGATCAGTGTGGCCTGCAACAATGTCAAATCTGTTGTGGGTTGAGGAAAAGAGTTACATGAGGATAAAGTGTAGAGAAACACAGGGAGTTTATTTTTAAATCATCTCGCATCCACTTATGGAGATCAATGTCAGCAATGTTTGTGGAGCGAATTAGTCATGGACAGGCGTACACATTGCGATCAACTAATGCATGGATAGTCCTTAATTATTGAGCGGATTAATCCAACAACTTAGCCAGCTTTATCGCAGAGCAGTGCATTTTAACCGTACTCAGTTTTATTTTAAAGTACAAAATTCTTTAAAAAAATGCTTCATCATGACGACGAACAACAACTGAAGAAGAAATGGCGTGGAGCACATTTTCATGAAAAGCTGCTTGAACTGATATCAACAATGAAATTAGATAAGTTCTTCGGTTTATCTAGCATTCGAATGCACTCACTAAAGTCAGATTCATATTAAGATAACACCATTTGGGGAGAGTTAGCCTACTCATCACCTGAGAATGGGCTTCTGTATTCCTACGCATCTATCACTATTCGAGCACATTTCTTACTTGTCATTTCATGCAAATATTAAGTTTATTACTTTGACATTATTAAGTAGCGGAAGAATGGAGCTACTTATTCTTTTCACCGTTCCCTTCAAAATTTCCGCATTTTTTGAGGTAGAAGGTTGAAATTCGGAATTAGCTTACCATGGGCATGTACACCTTCCCACTGGGGTCAGAGTTCTCGGGGGCGTAAATTAGAGAGTGTTTGTGAATTGCGTGTTGTTACCATAGTTGATGCCTATTGTTGCACAAACTTAGCCTTGCACTGTTGGTCATGAGATATCAGTGATGGGGCTAGGCAAAATCAGCGTGGCGCAGCGCCATGCTGCCCCTCGTATTTATGCATATAAAGGAGTGAAATTCGGTATAAGCAAGATCAACATTATTAAGAATGGGGTCGGAATTGTGGGGCTGGCAGTTACTTGGTCTTTAGAACTATGGCAACATATATCATTCGATCGGAAATAATGAGAAACGAAAGAAGATAGAGCTCTTTGACACTTTAAATACTACGTTCGAGAAAATCAATTTTTCGATTTAAAAAATTGGGGAGGGGGGATTAAAAGTGAGATAAAAGGGTAAAAATAGATGATCTCAGGGCTTCCGCTACTTTCCTATACCTTCCTCGGAAGGATTAACTTCTTGTTAGCTAAAATACCCGATAGGACGTAAGTTTTAAAAGATGGAAACTGGAATAGCGATAAATGCCTAGGAATACAGGAAACCATTCTCAGGTGATGAGGTCGCTAACTCTCCCAATGGTGTCAGCTTAAATTGAATCGGACTTTAGCTCATGACCATCCTGCATATCGGTTCGATAATGCAGGGTGTCCATAAAAGAATGTCCCAGTTTCAATGATATATTATAACAGCTTAATTGGCACTATTTACAAAAAATGATACATCAAATTGAAAGTAAACTCGCCTAGTTTTTCTTACAAATGTTCACTGGCACACATCCAACCCACCTTCAGTTATATGGCACACATTCAACTTAAGGTCCAATTCTTCCCACACTTAAGATTAACAAGTCCAGAGTAATGGAAGCAATAGCCTCTTAGTCCATTTTGCGTATGTGGCACTGCAAGCGCGAAAACAACCAAGCGGTCCTCATGCATGCGCGTATCTAAAGCTGTTTGAGTTACTCTTTCATTGTGATCTTGAACCAACACTCTACAACGCTTTATAACTGGGACATTCTTTTACGGACATGCTGTATATTACTTATTATGCTTCACCACAATTCAAATGTGTTAGAAACCTCAGCCAACCTGCCAGCCTAACCTGGCTTGACTCTTTCTCGCCCATTTTCTCAAAATCTTTCAAGGGGAAGAGTGTGATTAAAAATTGTTTTTACACTAATGTGGTGTTGCTCTACAGGGTAGCAATTGGAAATTTTTCTCTGCCTTTAATAGTTTTCGATTTAGCAAATGGATGATCTTAAATTTGGAGGGTCAAAGTCAAATTTGAGTGCGGCGATGAATCCCCCCCCCTATTACCTATAAACCACACTCATCAGATCTCGCCTACCTGGCAGCTTTGAGATATCTGCCATGTTACCAGACTTTTTGGACACCCTGCATATATCGGATGCCCAAAATGCAAGACTGCGCCTGTCGAGTGAAGAGATTTTTTCCCACTAAAAACGTAAAACGAGCAATGACAGCGAATGTTGAGTGGTTTTTTTTCCATTTTCCTTTTCAATGGCTTAATCCATTAGAACAGGCCTCGCCTCTGTTATTTGCTTTCCTTATTCTTCATGTTAAAATGCAACTGTGTTTAGAAAAGGTACAAACAAATTTCGACTTAAGCGTAAAACAACGGCAGAAACCCCAAAGAGAAAAATTCACAAGTTTACTGTCGGGCAGAAAGACTAAAGCAGGGAGTAACGTCAAAAACTTTTTCTGCCTTGTGGTTTTAACGCATGTGGCTTTACCTACACTTTTTAGACCTTTTTTTTTTTTTTTTTTTTTTTTTTACTAAACAACATATATGTAACTTATACTTAACTCCGAAATGTTTCTAAATGTTATCAATTAATTATACTTGATTTCGATTATATCGTAATATATAAAATTCTAAATTTCTTAATTTGTTAATTTACGTGTAGCTACTTTAAGTTAAATTCTAGAAACAACATTCTATTTTACGAGGTTAAGCGTGGTTCCCACTAGCAGAAAACAACAGAGCACAAACCAGGGAGGCGTCCTACATAGCAAAAACTCATAAGGATGAGACAACAGACATCAAGGTCTATAAAACACGTAACTCTGCTAATTTGGCATTCTTGCCCAACACAAATGTACTGCACTGAAGCCGTCGATCGATCTAAGCGGTCGGCTTCGATCACATACCCTACACATTCGTTCATTCCTCATCAATCATCATATCGAATTTTTGTATGCAATTTAATTTGATTAATTCAATTGTATTAATAAATATATATTGCACAGCCCCTTCTATTAGCATTTTCACATCAATTTTCTTTCTCGGCCTCTTCATCTTTGTGAACTGAGCGTCCGACATTTTTATTTTGTGTGTGTGTGTGTGTGTGTGTGAGAGAGAGAGAGGTTTTTTCTCACCGGGATTTCTGACCGATCAAACGCTAACTCTTCTCACCGATGAGAGTTTTTGACCGGTGAAAAAGCAACACCTCCTAAAGAGAAAGCCTCTGCACGGAAACCGTCGTACATCGTTACATCACCATAAGAAGTGCAAATTCAGGTGTTGGAAAAAGACGGTTAGCCCAGTGAGAAATTACGTCGTCATTCTCTCACCGGTGAGGGTTTTTGACCAAGCCATTGTTAACATACAAGATGGAGACAATGAAGATTGCATTGTTGCTAGGACCAACACCACCTAAAGAGAAGGCCACACTGTTCACTGAAATGTCACACACTGTTACATCATCATCAGAGAGCGAGATTTAGGGCTTATTGTTGGGTTTCTACCAACCCTTAGGGATTACTACCAATAATAAGCCCTAAATCTCGCCCTCTGATGATGATGTAACAATGCATGACATTTCAGTGAACAGGCCTTCTCTTCAGGTGGCTTTGCTAGGACCCCGCTGTTCAGGTGACTTTTCAGTGCTAGAGCATGTCTTTCTCTTTAGCAAAGCCAGGATCGTTTAAGTAGCTGGCTTTGAGAGATTTTTTATTGGCTGAGCACCCGTTTCAGCCCAACTCCAAAAAAATCAGAAATTTTCAGTTGGGCAGAAGGGACAAAACAGGAAGCGACGTCATAAAATTTTTCTGCTTTGTAGTTTCTGGCGTTGCTATAGCTACTCTATTATACCTAGAAACTAAATATAGCAGCTCTAGCCGTTGTGTTTATGCACGCTTAACCTCTTCCAAAGAAAAACACTCTCGATTAACCGGGATGGTCGGGAAATGCCTCGTCCCGGATAAGCGAATATCCCGGATAATCGAAATCATTCAAATTTTGATGAAAAATGATTAGAACATAAGAACATGAATTTTAATGTTAAAGTATTTAGTTTTACAGTTAGTACGTTTAATACAAAAAAAAATACATGAAGGAAAAAAATAGAAAAGTACAGTAGTTTACTTCACTGTTTTGTGATAAATAAAATGATAGGGTCCTCCCGGATAATCCGATCCCGATTAATCGAGAATCTACTGTATTAGCAAGGTCCCTTTTTTATTATTTAGAATGTTTCAATTTTGTAACATCATGTCTGACCTAATCGATTTAAATTCTATGACTTCATTATGTTACAAAATAAATAACGCTTATCATTGTTTTATTATTTAATATTTTTATATTTATTCTTTTTATTATTTATTCTTTGCAATTTTTATTGATTCTAATTGATTCAACTTTTATGAATTCTAATCAATAGGTAACAAAAAACAAATGTTATTGAAATATTACACTAATCTTATAATCATTCTTTTTATGGTGTTTAATGTCATTTATAATTTTTCTTTCTTGT
Source organism: Rhysida immarginata (assembly GCA_023313115.1). Classification (NCBI taxonomy): domain Eukaryota; kingdom Metazoa; phylum Arthropoda; class Chilopoda; order Scolopendromorpha; family Scolopendridae; genus Rhysida; species Rhysida immarginata. The sequence goes on from JAHWFO010003745.1 coordinate 82,552, forward strand.
AAGCTGTTGCTTGCCAAATTTCAAAATAAATCAATAAATGAATGTTTCTAGTGTCGGGTTTTACATATGAAACGAGCAATATATGCGAATCAAGTAGAGCAAGCACAAAATAAAAAACAAAACGGAATCTGAGAAACCATATGTTCAAAAAAATGGAGTTTCTCTCGTTGATGTAAGAGTGGAGATGTTTTTTCACTGTTTATCGTTGGGTTGTACTCCTTTCTGAATTCGGGTCCCCTCTCAATAGGTTGTCCTCAATTTATTGAAGGGCAACGTAGCGAAGAGTGCGAAGAGAAATCGATTCGACACAGACGACGACGACGATAGTGCCAACAGATGCGCAGGTGGGGCAGACCTCAACGCTGCGGGCCGCTCTCGGCTGGCTTGCATTTTCATTGAGCCTCAGGCCGAGAGCCTCTTCAAAGCCGTTTCAACAACAGGGACACGAGAGCGAACCACTACCTGTCTACTCCTTCAATGATTATTAAGAAGAGCGGACCCGTCTATCTCTATCTTATTTTGTGTGTAGCAAACAATTTCTTTCGACAAAAAAAAATACAAGCACAAACAGACAGCATTGAAACCAAAAGTTTGGAGATTTATCCATGCTGAGACATTAGTTTCGACATTTTATGTTTAATGTTTTGTTTAGCCATCTTTGACGTTAACTGCTGCTTGCACAAGTTCTCGATTAGGCCAGTGTTTCTTAAAGTGGGGGGGGGGGGGGGGCAAAAAAATTGATGGAACCAAAGTCTATAATCACATATTAATTAGGACATGTGTTTATAGACCTTGGATGGAACATATAACACATAATAGGTCACCCAATGGAGGAGGGGGATTGCGGGGGTCCTCTGGAATTTTTACGTGTGAAAGGGGGTCGCGAGCCAAAAACTTTAGAAACTATAGACTATAGGGCATCGCGAGCATAGACTATAGGACACTGACAGTCATCAGATACGTTTGAGCAAATCTTTCTTTAAGTTTTACGTCTGGCAACTTCTCGCTTCATTTTATCCCAAATTGATTCTATTGGATTAAAGTCAAGAATCCATTTCAATATTTTCTTCTTCGTACCCGTGTCAGTTTTGCTCTGTGAATGGTGCTCCATCTTGTTAATAATACTTCTCGTATATATCATCCGGGAAGTATTATAAAAACCATCATTTGAACGACATGATCGGCCATTATCTATTTACAAGATGAGTCAAAAGTCTGTATCTTGGATACAAATGTAGTTATGCAAATTCCAATAAAGGAAGTGAATAGGAAGTTGAGTGCTCTTTCTCATGGTGGCATTCACTGTCGACGCAAAATAAGATTGCACCTCGGCTATTTCATTCTGAGAATTATTCTACGCTAATGGGGGTGATAGCATTACTAAGTAAGAATGCCACCGCATGTTTTGCTACTCTGGCTAGGTCACTCCATTGCCAGGAGTAGGAAAGTCGTATTAGTCGAGAGAATAAATACAAAAAATAAGCTGACAAGTAGCCATTATGCACTTGGTGTACCGATTTGAATGGACTTAGCCAGTGGTGCAAATAAGCACACGTTCTAGCACTATTGAGAAATTTAATAATGAAGTTTCATGAAATCAATATTTTTAGCCCACACCACTTATGAACGTTCTTTCTGCATCACTTGCAAAATTGTTTCTATAAATTTAAAATTATTTCCAACATTCAAACAAACATTGTTCCCACGTTCAGTACTTTAACCACTGTTAATTCTCGAAAGAAACCAAAATCCTTTTCAATAGCTACGTATTTTGGAAGCAAAACAAAATTACTTTATTCAGGTACATTACAATTTTGTAAAGAATGGGTCTGTGATATGAAAAGTAACAAAAGTTCCGGAGTTACACGTATTTCTAGTAAATGACAAATCAATGTTAATTCCCAAATTTCTATCTATAACGCTTGTTCTGCAAGTGTTCTGGCATTGTAAACTTCAAATTACAATTCTAATTTTAACAAAAGTTACAGCAAGTTAAAGTTAAGTGAATTTTATGTGCTCCCCGTCGCTGCTGCAGCGTGTACGTGTCCGGCGAGTATTGGAATAATTGCAACTAGTCTATCGTTAAGCTTGCTTGCTTGCTTGCTTGGTGGCGGGTGTGTACAAGTTTGAGGTGGATGCGGATATACCTACCTACGATATTGATGGGCGATTTTAATATCGATATCAAACGAAACGAAAGAGCATTTCAATTTATGAAACATCATTTCAATTTTAGACATGGTCCCGACTAACTACCCAAGTACATTGATTTGTTATTTACTAGAAATATAATTCCGGAACTTTTGTCATCTGTTTGTTACTTTTCATATCACAGACCCATTCTTCACAAAATTGTAATGCAGCTGAATAAAGTAATGTATCTTATAATCTCCAAAAAATACACACTAAGGCGTGGATTCCACAAAGCAGAAAAATTGACATCACTTTCTGCTTTTGTTTTTCTGTCCGACTCTCTTGTCTTTGTAGGCTATGACTCAAGCCAAATCGAAAAAGCGGAAGTGACGTCAAAAATTTTTCTGCTTTGTGGTTTCTGCCGTTGTTTTTACGCATGTGGAATCCACACCTAACAGTAACATACAGTAAGTAGTAGTTCTACGCCTTAAGAGCCTCCCGCGGCTTTGGCAGTCACCAGAGCCTCCGTCAATTTTTTTTTCCTGGACTTTCAAGATGATCTTGCTCAGCATCTTCTTTTAATTGTTCTTACAGAAACGCCAGTCGCTTCTGGCCGCCTTCAAATCAATGTTTTTGTCAGAAAAGAATATATGAACATTTCTCGAGTTGATTTCTCCATAATTCGGTTTGCCATGAACACTCTATGAAAAATCGCTGAAAGTGAATAAACATATGATAGCAATATCGGAAAATAATAATTAAAAAAAAAACTAACCTAATGTTTATTTTGTACGTTGGTTTTCTGTTGCTAAAAAATGTTGCAAAAAATGCGGCTTCTATTTTGCTTTCCAACTCGGAAAATAACGTGAATTCATTGCATTGCAACCTATCGCTCCCTTTTCAAATAATGAGAACCACATTATTTTTCTTCAACTTTTAAGTAACTTCCTCGTATACGATCACCCCCATCCAGTTTGAGTATGGAATAGCCGAGGTGCCAACTTATTTTGCTCCATTAGTAACAAAATCTCCAAACTTCTGACTTGAGTGCAATGGTTGTTTCTCTTCTTTTATTGTTCAAAGAAATGATTTGATACTCATCAAATTTTATGTGTGTAGGATGATATAAGAAGGTGTAAATGGCGCTTCCTCTCACCGTCAAGGCAACGATAGCAGATGAAAGATTAACGGGACACGAGGCGCATTTGGACCCCAACCTCAATTCTGCCCAATCCGCCATTTATTTGACAAAGATTACAACGTCCGCTAGGGAACTAAGCCTCAAATGAAAGCCAACAACGGCGACCAAAAGTGCCGAGAAACCGCAACAAAACGTGCGAACGAGGGAAGAGCCGGCACATCCTTCTCGTTAGCGTCCATTGTTCTCGGCGAGGTGTCGTTTCCGTCGTTAGACGTTCCATTCTCTTTGCCGAGAGGTCGACATCATGCTAAGTCATCGTGGCGCGCTCTTCTCCAGGGCAACAAGGAGGAGCATTGTCTCCGGCGGCCATGGACACCCACTCTAAACAGATGAACAACGCGAGTTGGCGTTTCTAGAAGACTCCTTACGCAAAATCCACTGACAACAAGAGCATCTCAAAGCTTCGGGCAGAAATTTAAAACGACTGGAAGGAAATCGCCCAACTTCGCGTTCATTCAACTACGAGAAATTATTGCGAGCGCTCGTCTTCGGCAAGCGACCTATTTCCATGCTCAACTCACGGTTGGTCGCGAATACGATCACGCCACTCGTTCATCATGGAAAGAAGGTTCTCGTCTATATTTTCGCGTGACACGAGTCATCGAGGAGTCGTTAATCCACACTGACACGAAATGAACAGAATCACGTGTGGCTAACTTCATTCGAAAGTAAGAAATTTAAACTGGAATTAATAATACTCCAAAGAGATTAAAGGAAAAACTCAGCGACCTGGATTTGAGCAAGGGACCAGGCTCGCAATGGAGTTACCGCCTACAGACTACAAGGTAGTCGAAGTGGTGTCCCGACGACAGGGCAGGCATCTGGCCCACAGATCGGGAATTCTTTAGGAAAGTTGGAGACCGATTTGCTGCCTTATGTCCGCGATAGCTCAGTTGGTAGAGGTTGCGAGCGCGATATTTCGTAGTCACTGGTGCGAATCTAGGTTCCGGAATTTTTTCTTCCGTTTTTTCATGTAACAAGGAAAGAAAAGTCAACTCCCAGGGTCGCATCATAACTGACTCGGACTCTGGGTGCAAAAGAAATAATATTTTAGGGGATCAAAAATTTTTATCATAGCAAATATGAGGCATGTCCGGAAAGTAAGTATCGCTTTGCAATAAAAATAAAACTATTCCATATATTTTCAAAATTTTTTTCTTTACCAGATTCTATGTACCTTTAACTATTTTTCCACATTGTTTCCAAGTTTATTTAAGCACTTGTCATAGGCGCTCAATATACTTGCGCATAATCACTTCATAGAAGCTACCGCCGGTGAAGAGAATCACCCAGTTTTCACTTGCTCATCGTCGCTGAAATGCAGGCTGCCGATGATCTCCTTTAGCTCCTGGAACAGGTGGTAGCCACTGTACGAGAGGTCCGGACTGTAAAGCGGGTGGTCAACTTGTTCCCAACTAATCAGATCTTTTGTTTGGGGACAACTTGACCACCCGTCTTGTGACCCGTTTGTGACTGTTTTTCGCTTGTCTCTTTAACGTTGATCCTGCGCCCTGCACATACCCCTTCCCCCTCCCAGTTCTATTCTTCCCATCGAAAATGAGCTGCCCACAAAGTACGTGACTGGCTTCTCCGTTGGATGGCCGTGTCCAGCCGGGAAGCCGGGCTGCCCGTCCGAATTGTTACGAAGAAGCCTCATTAGACGATGCTCCTGTCCTACAGAGATCGAGCTTTTCTGTTCTGCGTTGTTTTTATGAAATCGAGGAGAAGGAGAGGTAAATCCTCAAAAATGAGGTAAAAGCCACTCCTGCTCAAGAGACACTCGCGAATGAATGAGGTTGGCGAGTAAGGGCAAGGCCACAACACCCCGGAGTCGGACACCGCTAGACGGGCTGCATTGCCGCACGCGATTTCGATTGAGATGCCGCCGCTCCATCTCAACGAAGCGGCAAAGTGCACAGGATAATTGCCCGTGAGACGAGCGTTCAGGCGGCCGGACTCGTATTATAGACGCCACTTTCGACCAGGAAAGGCCGAAAAGGGCGAAGCGGGGGATGAGTTGGTTTGTTAAATTCTTGGGTGCGTCCACCTCTAGTCACGATGCGCCCTTAACACAATTCTGAAACAATTTCACATGACTATGTCCTATACGCATTCCTGGGTCAAACACAAACGGCGGGATTTGAACACGCGACCTGGAGGACCATTTCAACGCAGCACGAGAGGGAGAGAAGAGTGTCGACGGTCTCCTCGCGTGTCCTTTAAATGAACGCCAGCCAGAGTCTCTTCTCGTTTCCAGAGCTCGACGGAATGACGTGCGCGTGGATGTCACGTGGATGTCGAGAGAGACGCGTGGGCGGATCTCGAGGGCGATGCGCTCTGACGTCACTTCGGAGGCCAAGTTCACGGCGTGGGCGGCGAGCGGATCCTCTTTCCACCTACGCGCGCTCGCTCTCTCTCTTTCAGACTGATAACAACAAGCGACGCGGCCGCGCACCTTTAAAACGCGCCGAGGAAGGACGGTCATTTCCCGCGATTAAAGAGAACGACTACTACGTGACGAGCCTTTAAACGCTGCGTTTGTCGGGTATACAAGCCGCACGTTCCTTTTTAACTCAGCAGCCTCTTCAGCCTAGTTGCAGAGTTCATTCTAAGCCAACGATTCGTGAATAGAGATTTTTTTTGGGGCTTTTTGCTGAATAAAATTCAAAAATCTACTAGGAAATCATAACTTTAAAAAATTAATAATTAATTGCCAGTTCTCATAAAAAGCATAAAGTAAATAATAATAAAATTCTTCTTGGCTTAACTCTTACTTAGCCTTTTTCGTACAACTTCATCATGGGCGTCGCCGTTTTCTTTCATCCACCTAAGCACCTCTTCGATAAGATTAGATTGCGCAGCCGATGAGAAAGAGACACACATTGTTACATCATCAACATCATCTTTAATCGTATTTCTACCAATAAAGTCCTAAATTACGACTTCGTATGATGATGTAACCATGTATGGCTTTTCCGTGCGCAGGCTCCTTCTTACGCTGACCTCACAACTTGCTCAGCCAATGACTTTGCTGAGATTGGCTGAAAGTAGCCGAGCTGCTGAGGTAAAAAGGAAGGATGTACACAAAAAAAATACTCGTGATAGCTATGTACTGAGTAGTCCTGGGTATCTTCTAGCTTTGCTTAAAAATTACCTTCCCCGTGTCAGTAAATATACGCCCACCTCGTGCAAAGTGGTTAAAAATAAAAAAAAATAATCACAAGGAAAAGTCGTTTCACTGGAACAAAATAATTTATTTTCCAAAATGCTTCACTTAAGCTACGGAATACCAAAACGTGATAGAAAAAACAACATATAAGTCTCTCCAGGTCTTGCAGGAAATAAATTTACGCGCACCCGGCGCTTCTGCACAATCACCACTTCGTAGGGCCTCCTTTTGCAGCATACACGTCCGCAACCCGCCTGGGCACTGAATTCACGTAGTCGCGGCAAAGATCTTGTGGAATGGCAGAACGGTCTTGAGCTGGTCTTTGTTCGAGGGTTGCGTTTTCGGACTTCTTTCTTCAAGACACGCCAAAGGTCCTCGATGGGGTTGAGATCGGGTGAATTTGGGATCCGTTCAAGAACCTCGATCCGATTTTGCTGAAACCAAACAGTGGTGGTTCTTGGGGTGTTTGGTTTGGCGAGATCTTGCTGGAAGATTGCATCACCCGGCGGACGAAGTCGGGCCACAGAAGGGAAGAAATGTTGTTGCAAAATGTCCTGGTAGCGTTGTGCCGTCGTATGGAACCAAATCGCCAACGCCATCGCTAAAGGGCTGGGAATTTGACTTCTTGCTTCAAACAGTTCTTCATTTGGCTTACGGATGATTCTCCGTCCGATATTTCCATACAGAACTAGAAAAGGCGACTCGTCAGACCAAATCACCCTCTCCCATTGCGTTTCTATCCAGCGTAGATGGTCTCTGGCCCAAGAAAACCGTCGCTTTCGCTACACTGGTGTCATCATGAGTTTTCGCTTGCTCTTGTAAGAGTTGTAGTCTGTTGCTAGCTGTTCGTTGAGAAACATCTCGGCGTATGCGTTCACTCCATAGTTTTGCGCTTTCTACGAACGTTTCAGGTCTGCCACTGCTGGATCCAGGTTTGATGGATCCAGTTTCACGGTAGTGTTTGAGGAATGTTCTGACAGTAGATTCGTTTAATCCAAGTTCTCGACCAATCTGCCGCATGGAGGTCCCATTTTGTCAGTTCTAGATGATCTTGTTGCGTAGCTTTTTATTTTTTATTTTTTATTTATTTATTGTAATCCAATACGTCCATCCAGGGGGAAGATGGTCGCCCATCCAGTGACTAGCCGTACCTGATGTGTGTTCAGTGAAAGCCCACCAGGCCACGACCTCCCCAATGGGCTGCTCTTTCGCCATTTCTTTCGATTTTAGATGCACTTTATTGTTGCAGAAGGTTTTCTACTTACTAACTCTCATTCATTTGCATATGTAAAGTTATCAAGAAATAAAATTTGCATTTCCAGCTAGAAAATTCTGACAAATCATGGGCGCGCGTAAATTTATTTCCTCCAAGATTAGGGTGGGGGAAGATGTTTCTAGATAGCCTCTTTTTTGTATGGTATAGCTTAAGTGCAACATTTAGCATAAAAAATTCTTTTTAGTTCTTGTGAAGCGATTTTTGTTTTCGTTTACGTTTTCTTTTTTTATTACCACGTTGCACGAGGTGCGCGTTTATTTACTGACACGGGGAAGGTATTTATTCGCTTGTCGAAAGCTCCGAGATGCGTGTCCAGATAAGTGATGTTTTCCTAAGTGCAAAGTGGAAATAAATCAACATTGCTATCACTCAAAGCAAGTGTGAAGTAATTAAAAATAAATAAATACTTTTTAACAGTTCGCTCGATGTTGTGTTAGCAGCTTTTTAACCCTTTCAGTCCATTACAATGTATATGGCTCTTAAATTCATGTACATATTTGTATTATTTCTAGGTTTTTTATTTGTTTATTACATTATAAGAATAAGTTTTAAAGACACCCATCTTGATGGACGTGAGTGGGTGTATCCATATCGTCGTAAATCGCAATTTGAAATTATTGTATTTTTATCATTAGCACATGTTGTTTAGCACTTTTCAAGCAAGGAAAAAATTCTGCCGTTAAAAGAAAAAAATGGGGTCTGAAAGGGCTACCAAACAAAAAGGGAGGGAACCTTTAATCCACAAGGAGATTTGAAATACCGGATAGTTCGGCTACCAAGTAGCCATCTTCAGCGATGAGACCGAGTTGACTTTTGTCTCTCATCGCTGTAGATGGCTACATGGGAAAATATGACGGAGAAGAGCAGACAGACAGACCGACATTGGTAAGCCTAGTTCACATTCAGCGACCTCGCGGCGTGAAGCGGATTTCTGATCCCAGACGTTTTATAGGCGTCACAAAGCCGCGCGTATTGAAATGCGGGAACAAAGCGGAGATCTGGGCGCAGCGCAATTCCTTCCTTCCTTTCAGCCTGCGCCCCCTCCCCCCCCCCCCCCCGGCCCCCAGCTAGGCGAATTCATCGTTATAACATGGCTTTCTTGGCATCGTGTACATGTAGACAGGGTTACAGGGAAAGTCGACCTAGATATTTAAGGACGTTGCCCATAGATTTGACCTACTATCCAAAAGTGAACAGTTTTCTAGATATGTGACTTTTAAATAAACATTTACTCTTTGCGGTCTGGGACATTTTGTGTTGGATTTGCCTACTTAACTGAGAGTACTATACCGTTTTGGATAATTTGCAGGATAACTTCCATAGAACTTTTTTTTAATTAACGTGCTTCAAAGTTGTTAGTGAAAATATTTACATGTAAGTTGTTTCAAATTTTATTATTTATTTTTATAAATGGCATACCCCCTACGGAAAAACAGCAAAGAATGGGACTCTAGAGTCTGGAAATTAGAGCAAAAATGATATTTTTTTCTTTTAATTTAAGTGTCACATATGCAGAAAACGGACCTAAATAATAACGTCCTTAAATATTTAAGTCGACTTTCCCTGTAACCCTGTATATTATATTTTTATTAGTAAAAACGATAGCAAACGAGGCACATCTGCAAGGAAAACACGCTATCGGAGAATTTCAATAACATAAGTGGGTTAGAAACAGTTGCTAAGGCTTTTGGGACTGGAGAAATCTCACTCGTAGCTGATTGGCTGCGCATTCGGAATGACTTCTGAAAATTCCAACTCGAGTGGAACCCGAATTCCAAAACCCGCGTCGTTGTCGCCTCTAAGGCGCTTTCCGCCACGAATTCGCTGAATGTGAAACGGCTCCGGCAAGCGAAACCGCGTCGACGCATGTGAACTAGGCTTCAAACCAATAAATAGCAAATTCTTCTGATACATAATGAACAGATACATGTCCCCGTACATAACAAAGCCACAGGGTTGAGATCGGGCGATCTAGCAGGCATGCTATAGATAAACGACTAACGTAAAAGGTTGGAAACCCCTTTTCTAGCCGAAGGACTACGGTAGATATCGAGATTTAGACTCAAAGGTGTGTCGATGTGTGATGCGTAACAAACCACACGAGGAGGAGGAGACTGTGTCCTTTATTCGCTGCTGCTTCCAGGAAGATCTCTGTTTCGGTTCGACACGTAGGCTAGCAAAGGTAGCAGAGAAGGCAGGCAGATCATACCTGTTTCAGGCAGGTTATACCGTTGCCGTTGGCTACGCCCAAAGCGGCAGGTCAGTCGATTCACCTCGAATAGTGCGCAAGCATCGCGTCATTACCGGGTTTACATAATAAACAGAATGCGTACGATGCCATCTAAAGTGAGGCGACAGACCCTGGTCACACGAAAAAAATAAAATCTTAAGTCGACAGCGCCCGACGGAGTGCGCACTCCAATTCATCAGATACCTCCGCGTCAAAGTGACGGACCCATCCCAACTATCACGTTGGCGGTCGATTTTGGTCTAATTATGAGCGGGAATCCTCCGTCAAAGAAGACTGCAGTGCCTGTTATAACCTATGCACGCGCTCGATACCACTTTGAACCGACTGCTGGGGCCATTCTTTTTTGTTTTTGTTTTCTTTTCAAATGACGAATGCTGAGAGGGACATGACGAGAGGAAGGGCAATCAACCCAGGCGAGCAGCGTGAAAGCCAATCCGGGCGACATTTTGAGGGCTCTGGTTTACAAATTAATGAAAATGGTGGAAGAGAAGAATGACAAGACATTAAATGAGTCTCCGTAATGGGCTTCTCCTCGTCTCTCCGATGAGATGCGCACGCACAGGTAAACAGCATCTGGGAACCTTGAAACACGAGAATGACGCAATCGGTTGCCATGGCGGCGCGTAACACGAGCGTCGACGTTTTGGTGGCGCCGCCATCCCCTTCCTTACCCCCTCCTCCTCCTCCCCCTTGAACCTAATCAGATTCCCCGTCGCAAAGAGCAGAACGCGAAAAGATGAGAACGAGATGGCCGACAGGGGCCTCATTGACTATGCATGAAGCATCTTCACTCCGCACCTAACTTTTGCTCACTTTTCAGTCATTTGTTGACACCGTTCGGGCGTTTCTCTTTTTCTTTACTCTCCTTCAAAGTGGTAAAGAAGAGAAAGAAAAAGCAAAGGAGGACCCATCCCCGGAATCCAAAACAAACAAAAACGGTGATTTGGATGCCTCTTCCATTTTATAGAAAAATGAATAAATGGATGAATGGGGTAGAGAAGAGAGGGTTTGAAACGAGATTTTGGAATGATCCGTAGATTACTTTGGAAATACAACTCGACATTCCACATTGAGACAAATCGTGTTCAACCAGGGCAAGTTCTCAAGTATACGCACTCAAAATTGAATCCACATCCAAGTTCGGGTGGTGCAGTTGACGAAATAACATAATCTTGGGCTTATTAATAGTCAAGATATAATCCAACATTAAAACGTGGAGGTGGTGCAGGTGATGGCATGGGGAGCTTACAACTAAAATGCTGCCCTTTGCACGTGTTGGCAATTCCGACAAGATAAGAAACGGATTGGCAAAACGGATTTGTACTCACCTCCGTTAAAATTTAGGTCCCGCAGTATTTGACTGAATATCCTATAACTCATCTGACCTCTCGTATCTTATTTCTGACTGACGCACAATTACTTTTTATCCACCCCTTGTACAAATGTGTGAACACCACACAACTTGGCATTACTATTTAATGTTAATGTACTACCGGTATATCCCAAAAGGGGGTGAAATTCTTTGTCTTTAGGGTGGTACAACCCAACTGTGAAGGGGATCTTCAGCAGTCCAAGTTTCCGGAATGCGCAAACGGACACTCAAACACCTTTCACGGAAGCGGATTGTAAAACCGAATCACACGATCTAAAACACAGGCATACAAGTTCGAATGCCATCACCGACGAGAGGTGAGACTAACCAACAAGTGGGCCCTTTCGTTCGGGTCAAGACTTCAACCAGCTCGCGGGGACTTCCACTCCGGGGGGGGGGCGGGAGGGGTCTCGAGAAGAAAGACCCTGTAAGGTTTGACAATTCTTTCAGGATCTCGCGAAGCCATTTTCTTCCGCTGCTCTAATCATTCTACAAAAATTAAGCAAAAACTGTGGAATGGAACAACCCAAAAGGGAGGGAACGCCTAATCCTGTCAATGGAGCAGTATTTGCTATTTTAGCCGGAATTATTCACTGAAAAATCTGTGTCCGGATAAATGGCATTAAGTCAAGACCGTTCACAGTGGGTGTTGGACTCCGCATACTGTCGCCCCGCTTGTTCATTATCTTTTATGGACTGGATAGACAGGGGCAGCCGACGCGATGAGCGTGTTTGTGTGGGCGACTGCTTGGTGGAGAGGTTGCTCTTTCCTGACGACCTTGTCCTCCGGTTCTTCTCGCACCAATCTTCAGCATGCACTAGATTGGTTTCCAGCCAAATGTGAAGAAGCTGGGATGAGGGTCAGTGTGGCTAAGACTGAGGTTCTGGTTCTTTCTTGCTCAGTGTGCTCTTCATGTTATGGGAGCCCCGTTGAGACAGGTGGAGAAGTTCAAGTATCTCGGGATGTGGCAACGAAACGCGAGCTGGGAAACAAAGCCAAGCTCTCCGTCTTCAAATCTATCTTTGTCCTCGTTCTCAACTATGGTCATGAGTCTTGGGTAATGACCGAAAGAGTGCGATCGCGGATGCAAGCGGCCGATATGAGATTTCTGAGATGTGTGGCAGGTGTTACCCTACTAGATCCAGTGCACAGCAGCACAATAAGTGTTGAGCCGCTACTTCTCCTCATTGAGAGATCTCAGTTGCGCTGGTATGGCCACGTGATACGGATGCCGCAAACTGATCTTCCTAGGCAGTTGTTGTTTTCCAAGCCGGTGGTAAGAGACCAAGGGGTCGGCTTAGAACCAGGCTACATTGAGAATCTGGATTCGAGTTACTTGGGCATTACCAGGGAGGACATGCGCCTGATGGGGGAAGATCGCGATCGCTGGAGATCCTCCATAGGGCTGCTGCCCCCCGCGACCCTAACGGATAAGCGAGTTTGAAAAGTAAGTAAATATTATTCGCTGATTCCTATTAGTTTTAGAAATAAATAAATAAGAAAATATTAAGAAATACCGGATGTGCAGCGATGAAAGACAAATGTCAACATCCGGTATTTCAAATTCTCCTTGTGAATTAGAGGTTCTCTCCCTTTTTGGCTAATCATTCTAATCTGTTTTTCGAAAGAACCCGATCCGTGCTTTTGCGTCGACGCTCCCAGGCCGACTTGGGGACTTCGGGTCCGACAATTTCTCGAAACGCCCACGCGCTCTGTAACAAAGCCTCCTTCTCACGTTACAGCGACGCTTGTCCACCTTGTTAAAGAAAGTAAACAGGACAGCGTTCTCTGTCTTTCTCTCTCGTTAATGGGATCCCTCGACGACGTAATCATTTAACGACCCAGCCCTTCTAACCCACTCACCGCCCGCCGCAGGCTTTTGTGGATTCTTTTAATTTTTCTTCTCTTTGAAGATGACTCCCCGCGGAGTGGTTATGTTAAAACGCGCCACCGACCACGACAAAAGAAGCGAAGCACAGGTGGATCAAGTGGAGGGTTCGTGACGTCAATGGGCCAGCGTTGCCGTGGCGACCAAAAACGTTCTCCTCTCCTTTCTTTCTTTCTCGTGGCACGCAACAAGTCTCTCTCGTTCTCTCTCTCTCTCTCTTTCTCTCTCTCTCTCGTCTTAATTGTTTTTGTGTTCGAAAAAGAAGAAGAAACTAGTTCCTTCCTTCCTTTCCTTTAATTGCCTCGTGCGCCCCAATCAATCGCCCAATCATGAAGGCGAATCGATCGATGAACCCGAGACAAAAGGGACCCTTCAGTCCAGCGTGCCCTTCCTTCTTTCTTTCTTTCCTCTTTGCCCACCTAATAGGGCTCTGTCTGATGACGTCAACGTTAATGGCCGAGGCATTACGCTAATGGAGCGCATCAATGTTTCAGAGCGAGATGGACTGACCTGAAAGAAAACCGCACTGGAGCAAACAAGAAACGAAGCGTAAGCGACAAACATGAGCTTCCGAGAAGCAGCTCGATTGAGGCGTCACTCTTCAAAGTGGGCGCCACAGACCTTTCACGCGTTCCTAGGTGCCCATTCTCAAATAGGCAGAATCAGACCAAAATCACACCCAAAGCTGTAGCAAATATTTCCTTCGTTTGGTTACTCAAGTGAAGGACGGAGAATCACTTTTATCTATGTTTTATTTTATCATCTTTATGGCTCTCATTATTAAAAGAGTTATTATGTGATCAAATAAAGCGTTATAGCGAAAAGAAAGGAGGAGCTGGCGAACAAAACCGGACTTGTCCCGAAATTAAAATTTTACAGGAGAGACAGTTTTTTTTTTTCTTGAACTTCGTAGCAAATTCGGGCTAAATCTAAACATGATGCAAGTTTTGTAGGGGTTTCCTACAGTTTTGAAAGAAAATATTCCCTTCATGGATACGAAACAAAAAAAAATAAAAAATTCATATCGGAAATCGATTGGACAGCCCCGGTCTTGTTCGCCATTTCAAATGCATATGAAAGCATTTTTTGTTTTCATTCAGCGGACCTGCTAAAATAAGTATACAGGGATTGGACAAAATAATATGAACGCCTTCGATTTTAGACGTTTTGTTTTCTAGTTCTTCCAATTGAAGTAAGCACAGGTTTATTATTATTGTAAAAGATAATGCTTGAAATGCGTTCTATCTGTAGCATAGGATTATGATGAGAATAGCACGTACGTATATTGATGGAGATACGAGGGCGAGTCAAATCAAAGTGAGCCAACTCAAAAGTCACCTGATCATCACAGATTAACGATTACACAGATGCGACAATCAATGTTAAAGCAATGGAAACTTTATAGCTCATTGTTTCGACGTCATCGATTGTAGCCAGGTGCGCTGTTTGGAAACATTCGCTCTTACGTGTATTTTGATGCTTAATAAATTTTTATATGTAAATTTCCAAAAGTGTGGAAAGTGTATTACTCATTGTTTTTATTAAATACGTTAATTTAGTCTAGTCATCGATTGTAGCTTTCCTGGCGATAGCCTGGGGCACCAATCACATGACCACTTTCCATTTTTCTCCATAGGACGTCATCTGTGTAATCGTTAATCTGTGCTGATCATCGGGGTCCGGGCAACAATTCATCCTTCATTGTCTCAATCTTGGATTTTAACAATCAGTAGTTTTTCGTTTGTTGGAAACAATCAAGGATGGATCCAGGTCCGGAGTGTATGAGGGCCACTGCAAACGCTCGATATCCTCACTCTCAAGAATCTCCTGTGTGGTCGGACCAACTGCTCCACGGAAAAGACGAACGTGATCCAGAAGAATCTCCCTGCAATACCGTGCTGCTGTAACAGACCCTCCTACAAAGATGTGAGGGGATGTTCTGGCATCATGCATGATGCTCCACCACACCATGACTCCTTGACCAAAACGTTGCACTTCCCGAACGTGTTGTTGGTGATAACGAGTTCCCTTTTCACGCCAGATCAGTTGATGTCCAGAATCACTCTGCATAGTGAACCGAGACTCGTCGGAGAACCTCACCACGGACCACTCCCGATGCTCGTTACACCGCTTTAATCTCTTCCGTCGATGGAGCGGAGATAGTGGAATGCATTTGACAGGCTTCCGTGCATACAGCCCAACATCATTCGACCGACGGGAAATGATTCTGGCAGAAACATGAGTGCCTCTTTTTGCTGAAGGGGCTATGCTACGGTCCTCCCGAGCGGTTGTGCTCCTTCGACGACCACCCCCGATGCACACGTAAAGCGGGTCCTCTGTTGGCAGCAGCAGTTTTCAAACGAGAAACGACACTTTCGCAACGCCCAATGCTCACACTTTGCCCTGCCTCGAGCCGTCCAACAGCTCGTCCACGATCGTAATCACTCAAATGACGTCTCTGCGGCATTCTGTGATAAAAGGACTGAAAATATCGCAAAACGTGTACTCGCCCTAACACACCACGGCTATGCTAGTGTGATTTTCACTGGACACGTGACTTTTATTCAAATTATGCAAAAAGAACAACAGAGTAGCAACCAATGTTTTGACGCGTCCTGCTTTATTTTCCAGCGCCCCGAAATAGCGGAATGCGCATTTGTCAAGCAGTGTAGGACAATTGTCGGCAGATGAGATGTAATCAATGAATAAGCGCATTTCTAAAAGATCAGAAATAGACGATAGAATCTGGAAACTATCTACATTTGTCTGTGCATTTAGTAAGGTGTGGCAAGGAATGCTTTCTAGATTTCGTTACTTTCTAAAATTTTGATTTTAAAGGGTTCGTTGGAATTATGCATGATGAATTTCTTATTGTCTTTTCTTTACCATGCTGGATTTGTTACTAAATTTGATATTTTCCAAATTCTATGGTTTGTTTGCTAATTCCTCATTGTTGCACATCAAATTCATTTTAAAGAACAACTTTTATTTCAAATTTAAAAAAAAGCAGCTTCTTTACTCTGATCACAGCTTGAAGAAGCGGGATACAAAAAGTGAAATCCAGCTATTTATCTTAATCCTTAAATTATCTATTTTAAAGCATCCGTCTCTTTTGCGATCCGGCTCATGTGTGCCTATTATATTTTTTACTTACTCTTTAGTGTTCATCTCAATCAATAAATGATATACAGGGTGTTTCAAAAGGTATAATCCAAACTTCATGCACATGAAGGTGAACAGATCCTGTTAATGCATGAGGGGGAAGCAGTAATCAGAATGAAAACACATGAGTAAGTAAGTATGCACTATGCACACGTTTATTATGGAACTGACGCTTTACAAAATGGTCTCACATGCTTGGTATCGGCGCAACATGGACTTCCGTATGCGGCCAAAGATTCCCGCCATTTCTCTGATGTCGTCTGAAACAACTGCGATGCGAGCTGCCAGATCTTCGATGCTTGTCACAGGTGGCCCCCAAAACGAAATCCATCGGATTGAGATCTGGTGACCTAGGAAGCCATGCCACAGGTCCACCTCTTCCTATCCAGTGATTGCCAAATGTTGCATGAAGCTAATTGCGCATTTTTCGGCTAAAAAGAGCGGGCGCTCCATCATGTTGGAATCACATTTGCATGCAAATAGCCAAGGGGACATCTTCCAAAAGCACGTGTTCCTTGCCAAAGAACTGCAACCTGTTTGTGTTGTGCCATCATTTGCATGTTTTATCACTTGGCATTAACTTGACAATGGATGAGTTCCGAGCCTTCATGTTTTACCTTACTGCCTCCTATGTGTGTGTGAAGTTTGGATTATACCTTTCAAAACACCCTGTATATTTTAAAGCATCCATCTCCTTCACTAAACGATACAACACAATGATTTCTCACAACCAAAATGTTTAACTTTAACCAGCGTTTTGGGCATGTTCCCGAACACATAAGCCATTTACTCACTTTTTGATGCTCCATTGGAATCAGAAGTCAAAATAAAAAAATTCGAAGAATGAAATTGCGATGTTGTCCTCTAAGGTCTGGATTAGGGCATTAGATTCTGTTTTGGAGCTGTTTTACGGGAGCATATCACAACACAGAGAGAGAGAGAAAACATGGGGCGGAAGTCTTGTCCCTTTCTCTTTAACAAACTGTGGTGCGTTATGAAACCGATCGATCGTGGAATGAGGAGCCCCGCTGCGACACACGTGCCCGTGATGGACGACGAAAGGCAACAACAACAAAGGGCGGCCGACCGATGGTGGTGGGGTCGCTCGACAGGATCGTGCTTCGCATTCTTCGTCGAAGTGGATATTTTTGGAAACCCATCGCCCCAGTTACCCAAGAGTGCAAGGACATAACGCGCACGCACACACACACACTTACACACACACGTGTATATAAAATACACGCTTCCATTTATCTCTATTCTCGCTGGATTCATCAACGGCACGTGGCACCATGTCGCTTTTGCTTATGTGGGCTCGCTCTAGAAATCAGGTCAATAGCTTTGAGGGCATTGAAAAGGCCCCATCCTCGAACTGTTCCTCTCTTTCTCCTTCCCAAAGGCGAGTGCATCGAATGGCGACGCGTCAACAGGTGGGTTAGGGAACGGTGGGATGGGTATTTTTATCCTTCCTGACGCTGTCACTGTAAACCCAATTCGAAGGTTTTTGCTAAAACACTTGCCTGAGCCTCCTCTCGTCCAGCATTTTCTACAGTGTTTCAACAAATAACGGACAGAACCTTCACTATGTGTAAAAATTTGACAATAAAAATTGCTTTGCATATGCTAATATTGTTCCAAAGTTTAGTCCATTTTCTTTTCTCTGTCTTCTCATAATAAACAATCTGAAATTTTGGATTTGCAGATGGCGGAAAGCGTCATATAGAATATGAAAGTATAAAGAACTGGTCTTGGAATAGCAAAAGGGTAGCGTTTTTAATGGGATCTACGCGCATCAAAATACACTTCTTCAGGGTAGGGAACGACTATAACCAGGTCGGTTCCCTCCACCGAATATAAGCATTTTCACTGATTGGTGGGTTACAAGAACTCACTTAACTCTGTCACCTTGTGCCATCTTTCAGACAAACTTTTGATGTGTTTGTACCAGAAAGTCAGCGGCTGTGCTTCCAAGAATGTCTTGCGGTACTCTTTGATCTCATCCTAATTATGGGACTGACTATTGCTAACAGAACGCTACAGCGCCGTAAACAGGTGATAATCAGAAAGGGCTAGATCAGGGCTATATGCTGGGTGAGGCAGGATTTCCCAGCCCATCGCCTTTAACTTCTGGGCGGTCGCCTTTGTGCGTTATCATGATGGTAGTCCGTAATCTCCGGAAGCAAAGCGTTTATACCAGTTGAAACATGTGGACCTGTTGACAGTATTCTTGCCAAATGCCGCATTAGTGCTGCTTTATGCGCTTGTGCCAGCATGATGCCACGCAGCGCTTCTCGCGAGAGCTCCATGCTGTTGGCCACGGTTTTGTCAGTTTGTTTGTTGGGAGATTTGGAATGGAACATATCTATGCCAAACCCCTTCTATACCAAACCCCTTCTATATAATCTTGACACTATTATTTCGGAAAATACACTCACTCAGCAAAAGTCATGGCACACCTGCCTAATAACGTGTTGGACCCCCTCTGGCTCGGATAACGGCGTGGAATAGAGTCTACCAGTCCCCGGAACGCATCCATAGGCACTGCAAGCCATGCCGCCTCCACTGCACTCCATAACGATGCTGCATTTACCAGTTGTGTTGGTGACGACCTGACAGATCGTTCTATGACGTCCCACAAATGTTCAATAGGATTGCAATCTGGGGAACGTGGAGGCCAAATCATTGTCGTGAAGTCAGTAGCATGTTCTTCCAGCCACTGCCGTGTCATAAGGGCCGTGTGTGGAGGCGCATTATATTGCTGGAAGATGCCGTCGCCCGCGGGGTAAAAACATTTCGTGTAGGGCTGCAGGTGGTCCCCAAGCAGATCGACTTAGGAAGTAGCACGCACAGTGGATGTCAGATGCACCAATTGCCCCACTGCATGCTACGAGAAACACCCCAAACCAGTATGGAGCCTCCAGCTGCCTGAGTGGTCCCCACCTGACCAGCGGGGTCCATAGCTTCGTGTGGCCTGCGCAACCCTTCGCCAGTCCTCAGCGGTCCAATGTCGGTGTCGGTTGGCCCAGGCTAGGCGTTGCCGACGATGTGCAGCTGTCGAGAGTGGCACCCGTCGTGGCCTCCTGCTCCCAAACCCTGCAGCTTCCAAGGTTCGCAGAATTGTCGTCACGGACACAGTTGTGGGTTGTACCGCATGATGATTTGGCCCGCTGTCGCCTTTCGGTCAGCTGTTGCAAGCCGGGTGACCCGGCTAATACGTCTGGCATCAACGAGGCGTGGACGGCCCGTCCGCTGTCGACATGGGTTGTAACTCCTCGTTGGGTGTACTCTCGTTTTGCGGGAAAATTGCAGGGTGTTGGCTACATCTGATATTGAGGCACCAACAATCATCCCCCGTTCAAATGCGGATAGCTCTCGGCGTGCTACCATTTCTGCAGCTAGTTTTGCTTCCAATGATTGTGTGATATCAAGGAGTCATGTGCACCTGCATTCCGAGAATGGAAGCAGCGTGATCTGTCTCATTACGGATAGGAAACCTGATTGGAGGGGTTGCCATGATTTTTGGTAAGTGAGTGTACTGGATATTTTGGAGATCTCAGGTCCGTTATACACGAAACCCACGTATTTGCTGGCTGGCTGCAGGGTCCGTTTGGGTAACGGAATTGCATTTTGTCCGGTTATAAATTGAGTGGGCTACGGCCTCCGGGAAAGAGTTCCCTTTGGCTACCTCATACGTGAGGCAGTTTTCTTCTTTTTCATCCTTGTCAATCACCGGTGGAATAAAATAATACAGGAAAAACATGAATAGGAAGAGGCGGAAACCATCCTCCAGAGGACAAATCGGCATCTTTAAGGTATTATTATTTCCAGGGGGCAATGCACTTAGAGATTTCTTAACTGTGCCTTGAGGTATTTTTATTAACTTTTTTTAAAAAATGAAGAAATGGCTGTAGCATTCATACCAGCGAATCCAAGTCAATAATGTACGGATTCCTCTCATTCCTAAATAAATTGTTTGTCTCTAACGAGCCATTTTGGACATATTAATAAATCCCCCTCCCCAAACTTTTTCTTTTCATGGCAAAGAGGGAGGCCTGTGGCAATACACCATTCTGCCCTTTCAATTCATTCTTTTCAATCCATTTTTAACCCATGTTTTTGCTACAAATATGTGAAAATGAAGAAAATCTGAATAGGTTGCCTAATCTTGGGCAAAATGTAAATGAAAAGCGAGCTTTAGTCCTTTATTGTCACTGGCAATAAATGTGTGTGCCAAATTTGGAGTCGTTTGAACGAGGGGAAATGGGTAAAACAATTGATTGCAAGATTTGAACGAAACAGAGGGAAGTTGTGAGTTGTAAAAAGGAAACGCTATTCCTCCAAACAATTCATTCGCACCCTTTAAGTAGTTGTTGTTGTTGTTGTTGTCGTCGTCGCCGCCTCACCCTTTTCCATTTTCTATTTTCTTTTTGCTAGGAGAGTCGCCGGAAGTGCCCTACCTGATCGCCATCATCGTCGTACTGTCGGCACTGCTCGTGGTCATCGCCGCCCACCATGCCTACCGCCGTTGGTTCTTGGTGCCGACCGAAGCCGCCAACTCGTCGTTCCGACCTAAACCACTGGTGGAGTCGTGCGACAGTCTCCCGTTGGGCGGCAGCAGCCTCAAGATCAGCCACAGTTTGCCGGACATCCAGGAACAGCTGAAGGGAAGCGGAAGCAGTCTCGGAGAACTCGCCGACCAGGCCCTTGGCAAAAAGGTCAGTAACTATCCTTACCACCAAAACACACACACACATACAGGGTGTTGCAAAAATACAGAGGACAGTAGTGCTGGGTAGCCTATCAGAGGCCGCTTCATAAAATGCTAATTGGGAAATTTTATTTTGTTAACCCATTTACGCCGAAATTGGTAAAAAATGGAAATTGAGACTTCTTCATATCTTAACATTTCTATTCTGTAGCACATAGTAAAGACATAACAAAATTACAAGAATATAATTAAAAAGGGACTTAAAATTAATCAAATTTAAAAGGGGATTACTAAATAACAAAGCTGGTTCTAACAGTCCAAGTCCACTGTCCTGGCAATAATTTTCACACTTCATTGTTGACTCATAGGCACTTGTTTAAAAGGTGACAAGATGAAATGATAACGATGAAGAATTTGAATTTTGAATTAAGGTCCGAAAAGTCCGAAACGTCGATGAAATGAAAATGCAGTCCAATAAATAGCCGATACTTAAAAATTAAACATTCTCCATGATAATTTCCTTTTAATTCACTTAACAAGAAAACTAAGTAGTGACGTCAGTTCCTGGCCCGTTGCCTAGAGATTCCAAACTTAGATTATGGTATATGCTGTCCTCCATAGATGTATTTCTTTTATGTCTTTCCAAGCTCCAGAATAGAAATGTTAAGATATGAAGAAGTCTCAATTTCCATTTTTACCAATTTCGGCGTAAATAGGTTAACAAAATAAAATTTCCCAATTATCATTTTATGAAGCGGGCCCCTGAAGCGAGAGGATAGGCTACACATTCGCGCGCGGAGTTTTGATTGGCGGCCAGTGGGGTCAGAGTTTCCGGGATGGGAGTTCATGGGGACCAAAAGGTTACGTGTATTTAGGTATGTAAAGGAGTGAAATTCGGTATGCAGATTCCTTTACACAAGATCTACATTACATTTGAAGTTTGGGCCAAATTGTCCCAATGGGGTCGGAGTTATGGGGGTGGCGGTCGCCTGGTCTTTCCAACTATGGAAAAGTGACCGGACAACCCCTGGAAAGCAGACAGGTTGGTATGATGTCTCAACTACGTATCGTGTAGTGATAAAACGACGGCTCGTGGTCGGAAGAACATCATACGAGCACAATTAGTCAACATGAGCGGACGTCGAGAGTGGGAAAGGGGCATGATCATAGGCGCCCACCGATTCGGGCATTCCATAAGAACGATTCTGACATCTTCCAGATTCCACAGTCAACAGTTGGTGATGTTGAGGCGAAATGGAAACGAGAGGGTGTCGTAAAACCTGTAACTCGACCAGGAAGACCTCGAATATTCACCAATAGGGACCGTCGAAGTCTTCGACGGGTTGTGAGAGGCAACCGCCTAAAGCCGTTGGACACCATCGCTACAGAGTTCCGGATGGCATCTGGGAGTGATGCCAGTTCCCGCACAATTCGTCGAGAACTGTCAGGACTTGGATTCCATGGACAAGCAGCCGGCCTTAAGCCATCACGTGCCAAAACGCGCGCCGCCGCTCAGAGTGGTGCAAAGCACGTCGACGTTGGACAATGGAGGAGTGGAAAAACATCATGTGGAATGATGAGTCACGGTACTTGTTGTGGCACTCCGACGGCCGTGTGTGGACGTGGCGAATGCCCGGAGAACGGGACCTGCCGAACTGCATTGTCCCCACTGTGAAGTTTGGAGGTGGGGATGTTTCTCTTGGTTTGGACTTGGTCCCCTGCTTTTAGTGCATGGATCCCTGAAAGCCGCGGGTTACCAAGAAATCCTGGACAATTCAGCGCTTCCAACCCTGTGGCAACCTTTCGGTGATGGCCCTTATACGTTCCAACATGATAACGCGCCCGTGCATAAAGCGCGCGCCATTACGGACTGGTTTGAGGAAATGGGGGTGCAAGAGCTCGACTGGCCAGCCCAAAGCCCCGATCGGAACCCCCTGAGCATCTCTGGGATGAGTTGACAGCCAAACCTGTTCGCCCCAAAACCAACACAGAACCCTATGCCACGTTGAAAGAGGAACTGAAGGCAATACCTGTAGTCATCTACCGCAACCTCTTGGAAAGTCTTCCTAGACGGGTCCTGGCTGTAATAACGGCACACGGCGGACCAACGTCTTACTGAAACCACCACAGCGCCTGATGTATCAGACCCACGGGGTGTCCGGTCAATTTTGGCAACATTCGATCGGAAATGATGAGAAACGAAAAAAGATAGAGCTCTTTTTCATTTTCTGAATATAACATTCGAGAAAATCAATTTTTCGATTAAAAATATGGGAGTGGTTAAAAAGGATAAAAATAGATGATCTCAGCGCTTCCGCTACTTTCCTCGGAAGGATTAAGTTCTTGTTTATTATTGCGTTTTTCTCGAAAGCTATTTATTTAATTGTTTTTTTTTTTTTCGTAGGAGTTGCTAATCAAGTATTTACTGAAATTTCCAGATTAATTCAGACTAATTTCCAGATCAGGCATAATGCCTATTGGACAGTTCTGGAAATTAGTCTCCTTTTTTGGCAAAGTTGACCCAAAGAACTGCGAGCACTGCAGAGAAGCAATTGTTTCGTATGACTGAATCCGCAAACTGAATTGTCGCGAATAAAATAAGTACTGACCATCAATCCTGTAACCGGCCGGGTGGACACCAACTGCCCCCTCTAATCAATCAGTAATTTGTCCCCGGAGGGGGACGTCGTAGTAAAACTTCTTTAGATAACCTCTCTCAATTTGCTTGAATGGGTTGTTCATAACGTCTTCGAGGCCAAAGGAGGATGCTCGAGGTTTGTCTGGGTCAACTTTACCTCATTTCATTTTTTATCATCTTCAATTTGTTTTATGTAGATTTTAATTTTTGAATAAATTAATTTTCCTTTATACTTATATTAATTTCAATGGATGTATAGCAATGGCAAGGAAAACAGCGCTTTTTGAGGTCGACTAGAGGAATAAGTACATCATCCAGAGAAACGTGTAGCTACAAAGGTCGTCGATTACTCTTCACTCAAATCTAACTTCACAATGTAAAATACCGTTTTGGCAAGAGCACAGACCTACCTCAGAGAGATTCACAACCCCCACTTACCGTATGGCGAGACAACTTATTAAAACTGAATATTTTTCTGAAATATCTGAACTCCCCTGGTGTCGGCTATGTAAGTGGAGCCGCAGACAACGCAAACGCAGCAGCAGCAACACTCCCCCTGGCGCCAAGCGGCAATAAAAATGGCGTGGCGAGGCGAGTCCTCAATAAACAGGGCTAGGGCGAGACCTTCACTTCGCTTAAAAGGTGCGCTGCTGCTGTTGTTTTTGCCACACGAGTAAAAGTGAGGGGGCAGCTATTTAGCACGCAGTCTACCGAACCATGTGGCAGGAAATGAACGTGCAAAGCTAATATCGCGCGGGAAACAAGAGGAAACGGACGCCTCTGGCGGAAGAGAGCCAGTTAAGAAAGGGGGTCACCCAGCCGAATTGAAATGAAATGAACAACAACAAAAACACTTTCCATTTTGTGTGGTAGCCTACCGCTTCTATAAATAAGCTCTGTCCCAAAAATATACATACATTGCTGTTTTTTGAAAAGAAAAAAAAACAGTAATCGATTGTCAATTTTTTAATAAAGTCAATAGAATAAATTCCCTAGAATTGCAATCATTAATAAATAATAAATAGATCAGTTCCATTGTCCCAGAAACACTTTACAAACAAAAAATAGCAAAAGAAAAATTAAATAAAACGAGCCTTGTTTCTGTGAACACACCACGCTTTTTCAGAAAAATATTCTAGTGCCATTAAGTGCAAAGCCATCCCAAACCATCACAGAACCGTCAATGGTGGTACCAGTACTGGCGATTCCCATCTGGACCATTTAGATTTCATTTCTTTTTCATCGCTGAAGATAGAAGACAGCTATTCAGCAAGTGTTTTCTCGCCCATTCCATTCTTGCAGTATCACGTTGAAGTCTCCGATGTGTCTTTTTGGCCGTTTTTCCATAAACGACATTAAAATTATTTTGTAGGCGACGATGAAGGAGCATTTTCCATTTTAGACTGCGATGCTCCTTCGTTGCAAGTGTCACGATTCTCCGATCCTCCCCATCACCTTAAGTTTTCTCCGTTTCCTGGTGTTGCTTGTTTGTCCTTTCTATGGTCATCCGGTTGCAATGCACTTGCATTTGTTCTTTCAAGATGAACTCTCGCTTAACTGACTGTATACACTTACTTTGTTTTATTCAGGATGATTTCATTTCAGTCATGGGGAGGAGTCTTCATATGAATGGGACAATGGAACCGACCATTTGTTCTAAATTTGTAATTAATTATCTATTGTGCTTAATCAACATTCTTAATTATATGATACTGAATTCATTAAAAACTCGACAACACGCTTGCAGTGACTTTACGCTACCTTTTTTCAAATAACAGTGCTGTCTCTATATTTTGGAGATAGATTTTACAAGAACTCACGCGCTTGCGCTTCTAATCAGGGTAAACTGGAGCCTATTTGAAAGGGTTGCCCTGAAGCATGTCCATATTTGTTCGACCATCTTCTGTTGAGTGGAGTCGTGTTCTGCGAAAAGCTGAGCTCCAGCAAGAAAAAGTCTCCTCCGACTCGAGCACGTGAAGGGCCCTTAAACTGTATTCGGATGTCCAGCTTCTTCAAGCCAGGGATCGATAGCTACCACTCCAGTTCAGTCTGAAGAGGATCCGCAGCGGGTGCCCATGTTAAAACAAGTGTGGAAACGGGGAAAGGTGCTGTAATATCTCGTGAGCGTTGCCGTGGAGACATCGGCATAAAAAGGACAAAAGAGAACTCTTCTTCCACAAGGTTGCACGAGTTGAAAGCCCAGCCTGCAGTCGCCTTGGCAACGCCGGCCTAGTTCGCGTCTTTTGTTTACGAAAAACGCTTCCGATCCGACCCTTAGAAAAAGACACGGGCCATTGCAGTTCTCGCTCGATGAGTTTAGTGACATCTCTCGGTTGGGAAAGACGGAATGACATCCTCTCACTAAGTGGTCGACAAAACTAGAAATCTGGTTTCGGTAGCGCTGCAAGAATCCAACCCTGCTCTTTCTTTTTGTATCTTGTATCCAATGCAGCGGCTTCTCCGCCCACCTGCATACATCCTAGCGGCTTTTCGACTGGAACACGATTGCCTTATGCGACCCGGTTAATCATAATAACAAAATCACCCAATGGGATCGTTAATAAACACAAAATATGATTAAAAAATCCAAATTATAGATTTTCGACTTGAGTCACTACAAATCTACATGGGTGCAGAATAGAGAACATATCTTACAGGTGAATATGGTAGAATAAAACAAACATTTTGTATTAAGCAATGTGTGTGTCGTATCTCGCAACTGTTTGCCATTGTCTGTTGTTTTTAGGTTCATTGAAAGCTGACTAGGTGATAATAAAATTCCGATTCGAAACTACAGGGTGCGGCAGGTATTTGAGAAGAAAACGACGTCCTCAGATAAAAGGAGCAGACACTTTCATACAATTTACATTTCTGTACAAAGGACTACAAAAGGTACATCTTGTTATTCAATAAAACCACCGTCCGCCGCAATGACAGCCTCCACACGCTGTCGGAACCGCTCGCAGGCAGCAATGAGGTGGGTCTTCTGGATTTCTGCCATTGCCTCCACAATAGCTGGCCTGAGAGCTTCAACGGTGTTCTGTGGATGCTTGTTGGACTCCCTCTCAACGACGCCCCACAGTAATAGTCCAAAGGATTGAGATCAAGGGAGCATGTTGGAAGGGAT
Organism: Rhysida immarginata; assembly: GCA_023313115.1. Lineage (NCBI taxonomy): Eukaryota > Metazoa > Arthropoda > Chilopoda > Scolopendromorpha > Scolopendridae > Rhysida > Rhysida immarginata. Next base: position 109,478 of record JAHWFO010003745.1, read on the forward strand.
GTGGATCCTCCGGATGCTTCAGCTTGTTGAGGAGGCGCTTGGCCCTGTTCAGTCGATTCTTTTTGGTTGTCTCGGACATGAACTCTCCCCTCCGCAACACAAACGACTTGTAACGGAGGTCTTCATGCACCACACGTCAAATGGTCGCCTCATTAACCTACAGCTCCCTCCCGAGTACCCTTATGGACATCCCAGGGTCCTCGTCGATTGCAGATTGGACAGAACGGATGAATTCCGGTGACCTGATACGTTCCGAGCGCCGACAATGTCGTTTCCTCTGTGAAACGGTTGGCACATCACCACTGGCTGCGTCCAGTTCTCCCCGAACTTTGAACACGAAAGAACGAACGGGCGACTTTCAGGATTGCAGCAAACTCAGAGTCTGAGTGTCCTGCAGCCAAGGAGACGATGCCAGTATGTCGCTTCATTTGCTGGGTTATTTTTAGATCCACCATGTTTATCTGCCTCGTTTCGGAATTGTTATCTATTACGTCACACTCACGTGTTCTCAAATACCTGCCGCACCCTGTAATATAGTAAGTAACACCTATACCCAATAATACAGGGTGTCCACAAAGTCTGGGTACGCATACTTTTGAAACTAAACAATTTTATTTAATTCTAATCTTAATAAATAATATTTTCAATATGATTTCCATCATTTTCGATGCATAATTTGATGGGTAGGGAAAATAACAAATAAATTTTGAAAAGTAAAGTATTTATTATTTAATTTAAACAAAAGTAATTATTTTTTATTATTATTTAATTGTTTATTCGTTGCTAAACCACCACATCCGTCTTTCCCCTCTCGGAAAAATAACATAAATAAATAAAATAGTGAAATTTTCCATGTACCCAGACTTTGTGGACACCCTGTAGATCGACTATAAAAAATTAGGTGCCAAGGTTCATATTCAAAATTTTTATAGGCACATGTAGAGACATTTCCCGAAACGGTCGAAGAACTTTAGAACCATAAAAGTCAGGTCTATCCCTAGGAAATGTTTTAGTATCTTCTGTCTAGCCTATTCTTCTCAATCCCCCTGTATATTTTTAGAGAGCATTTTTTATAAATGTAAATAAGTACGGTAGGTCCCCTACTTACGAACTTTCATAGATACGACGAACATTTATAATTCGATTTAAAATTTTATGATTTCAAAGACTGAATTTCATTCATTGAGTTGTTAATTGGGAATACGCAAGAATTAAGAAATGGAGACTTGATGGAATTAGAATTGCAGATGCTTACGAAAAATGTTGAAGAAGACCAGCCAGAAGAACCTAAAAAATTTAAACTCAATGTAATGGAACAGGGCTTTAGTCTAATTGAAAAAAAACTCTTGAATTGTTTGGCTCCCAGGATCCCGACCTCGAAAAGTTTTCCAAAGTGTCCACGGCTGTGAATGAATGATCAATCTACATTTACGGTTGTCGTTGGCGAAAATCGTCGGCGTGTACTTAGGACCAAAGAGGAAAAGGACAATCCTGCCTTTTACCGACAAGCCAGCTTCAATAACAGTCTGAGGCTGCATGAGTGCCAATGGACTGGGAAACTTGCACATCTCCAACGGCACCGTTAATGCGCAAGCATATATTGGAATTTTAGAAGAGGCGACGTCTTTAGAGCCCATCCCTCCCTTTCAACAAGATAATGCTAAATCTCACACCGCTCGCGTTACAGGACAGTGACTACACAATAGACAAATTCGCGTGTTAAATTGGCCTGCCTGCTCTCCTGGTTTGTCCCCAGTAGAGAACATATAGTGAATTATTAAGAGGAACGGTAGAGAACAGTAGAGAACAGTAGTGAATTATTAAGAGGAACGGTTCAACAGCTGAAAACTTTCGTCAGCAGGAATGGCAACAAATTCCCGTTGCAACGGTACAGATTTTCTTCGACGGCTACAAAGCGTGATAAGAAGGAAGGGAGATGTCACCCAATGGTAATTCGCTCACTATCCCAACATTTTTGGAGTGTGTTGCGCTAAAAACCTAATATTTATTACTATTAGTTAAATTTTTGGAATGTTTAATAATAGCTACCCAATAAACTCTCTACTTTTCAAATAAAACGAATTAATACATATTCAGTGTATCAATATTCTTGCTGTGTCGCATGTTTTCACCCTGTCCCAACTTTCATGGAAATGAAGTTTGTATTTATTACTAGAACTTGAAAACGAATTAATATGGGACAGAGCACGAACAAGTTCGAAGATGAGATAGCACGTGCTCTAATGGTACCATTATGATACTCCCCTTAAAAACTTCCAAAAACCCGATATGGCATGTAATATATCAAACAAATCGTCAAGACGTGTCATGAACGAATATATGAGTAACAAGTGATCTAGTAGCACGTGCACATGTAAGAACGTCTCGTGAATGAATAATGATAGTGGGAATTGTGTAAGTACGTGTTTTAATGGCACCATATGGTACTGTTGGAACTTTCAAAGCTAAAATATGGCACGTAATATATCAGCCAACTCCTTACGAGTTGTTATCCATAGCTTATTGGTATCAAGAGCATATTCCTGTTAGGCCTAATATTATGACATATTGCTAATTGCTAGTAGCCACTCGCTTGCTTCAATAGAAACACTTTAGTAATAGAATATGAAAAAATAATAGATGCTTACACAAAACGCTTCAGCAATTGAGCCTCAATACTCTCTTTACGTTAGTTTACTTAAATAGTAATTGACAATTTAGTTTTCATATTTATAGATTTTCTTTAAAGTGTTTTAAAATGTATCCATGTAGGATACTATAACACGAAAATGTGCTCCTTTTATTCGCTTTGGCGGTAAAATCATTCTTTCATTCATTCATTGTTGTTAGGTGTTGCGCCAGACGACCCTCCCGACCGTGCCGACCCGTCATCAGTCGTTTCAGCGTCAACTGTCGCAACGCCTCGATCTCTCGTCGATTCAGTTCGCCGTGTGCAGTCTGCCGGAGCGACCGCGGGCCCACTCGACGGCCGTGGTCGGTTCCATCATGCCAGAGCTCTACCGCTACGAGCTCCTGCGCCAGGCCTCCACCGAGAGCTCCTCCGCCAGCGAGACCGTCGAATGCGGCAAACTTCACTTCACGCTCCGCTACGACAACGACATCGACGGACTCATCGTCAAGGTAAGCGACGACAACAAACCCAAAGCTCCATTGCCTACGGCTTTCTCCTTTTTTTTCATTCATTCATTTATTTGTGTGTTCATCTGTAGGTTCTTCAAGCGAAAGATCTTCCCGCCAAAGACTTTTCGGGCACTTCGGACCCTTACGTGAAAATCTATTTGCTCCCTGACCGAAAAAAGAAATTCCAGACCAAAGTGAGCTGCTCCTTACTTCTCAATGTTTCGCGGCACTCCTTCCAAATGTTCGAATGCGTTTCACTCGCCTCTTTCTTCTTCTTCTTCTTCTCGAACAGGTCCATCGCAAGAACCTGAATCCGATATTCAACGAGGTGTTCATCTTCAGCGTCCCGTACAAAGAACTGCGCACCCGCACCTTGCAGTTCTCCCTGTACGACTTCGACCGCTTCTCGCGCCACGACCTCATCGGCCAGGTGGTGCTCAAAGGACTCCTCGATAGTACCGACCTCACCCAGGAGATGGAGTACATCATGGACGTCCTCTGCAGCCGAAAGGTAAGGTTGACACTCTTCAGTAATTACTATGACGAAGTGGAACCCCAAAATCACAATCCTTCCAATCCCCGCGCACCTTTTCCATTCTCGTTTCCATGTCGTATCCACTTCATTTTTCTTATCCCTTACTCTTCTTTCCTTTATTTTCCAGGAGAAGGTCGATTTGGGTGAGCTAATGTTGTCGCTGTGCTACCTGCCGACGGCCGGACGACTCACCATCACAGTCATCAAGGCGAGGAACCTCAAGGCCATGGACATCACCGGCGCATCAGGTACGTGGGTCGACCAAGTAGCCGTGAGGGAAACGCATTAGGCTCGGTCTAAGAATAGGCGACCTTTCACTTTGCAGATCCCTACGTGAAAGTGGCGCTCATGTGTCAGAGCAAGCGCATCAAGAAGAAAAAGACGACCGTCAAGAAGGCCACCCTGAACCCCGTCTACAACGAGGCGCTCGTGTTCGACGTCCCCTCGGACAACATCGAAGACGTCGACCTCGTCATCAAAGTCATCGACTACGACAGGTGAAGCCCAGAATAACACCACCTTCTTCTTTCCCTGTTCGTCCATCTGGAATTACATCACATTCACTCTCTATGGCCATCCATTTTTCATTTCTTTTGTGGTGTATTCTAGGGTTGGAACGAACGAGCTGATGGGCTGTTGCGGCATCGGCCCCAGGTTCATCGGCATCGGTCGCGACCACTGGCTCGAGATGCTCGACAATCCGCGTCGCCCCGTCGCCCAGTGGTACGCCCTGCAGGAGGCGCTGCCGTTCGAAGGCGATGCCGCCGCACACACCAAGCCCAAGCCCGTCGCCACCCTCGGCGGCTGCCTCAACATTACGAGGTAAGCGAATCCTCCACATTCTCCAATCCTTCTGCTGCAGTTTGTACTCCTCGCGCAATAATTCTTTGATCTCCCCATCAACACGGCTTTTTCCCCAAACGAAGTCAGTGATACTGCCCGTTACGAGTTAATCGAATTTATTTCCTCTAACATGGCCAACAAAAAATTTGTAACCTCCCTGTTTCTCGATTTTTCAAAGGCCTTCGATTCAATTCCCCCTCCTCTTCTGATTTACAAATTATCCACCTTCTACAACATTTGTGGTTCCCCCCCCCATGCTGGCTCGAAGAATTTCTACCGCCAATATACCTTGTAGTCCCCTTATTAGCTTATTTAATAAATCCTCCTAAACCTTAACACGAAACCTTGTAGTCCCCACTTATACATAACATACCCAATGTATGCTATCCTTTAAGCCGACGATGTCACTGACAACCTCACCTTTACCGGGTCCCACATAACCTTTTGCTAGGGGTGCATGGCCCAAACAGTAAATGCATGTCCCATATTTTGTATCACTCCGCAAAGTGCAGTTTGGTGTGCGTCTGTTGGCGGGGCTGATAAAATATTTGACTGAATGGTATAAGATTCGTGGGCTTCCAATAAATAGAACAAAGACGAATTTTTTGGTCTATGGAAGAAAGGAGGCTTTTAACAGTTCAACGAAGATCTTGGGAATAAATTGTAATAGCTCAATGAAGATTTTAGGAATAAACTTTGATCCTCCTCATTTCCGGTTTAATGATTTAATCGACTCCCTTGCTTCGGAAAAGTCATTTAGTTAAGCGTTTAAAATCCTTTTCTTCATTTGGGCTTCAATAGTGCAGTGTTTTGGTCCGCGACATCGGGTGCGAATATTAAACGGTTAACTACTTACTCTCTATAAGAGTATCATTCGTATATAGAACGGACTTGTAGTCGTTTTAATTTGCCTACCATCACTACGATCTACTCTGTAGCTTTAACTTATGAACTGGCAAATGCAGCCCGTAACTTTGATCACCCGACCTCATTTGTAAGGATTGAAGATAAATATCGACAGCCCAAATCATTTACTTTTGAGGTTTCACATAGCAAAATCTGCTTTCATATCCAAACACTTTCCATTGACTTGTGGAATAAACTACCGTTCATTGTACGGAATAAGGTTTTACAATGTAACAATTCTTGTGTACATTTTTATATGAGCATTTTATTACGCTACAGAATGAACTTTTAGTACGATAACCTTCTTTTTTTTTCCTTTTATTAGTTATGGTGATCAACTGTAGAATCAATTTGGTTGTAATTGTGGAGTTACACATTATTTGGATTTTAGTAATAGTAGGAGTTATGAGAATTTTTTGACTTCGGGGTTTGAATCCCTCTCAGCTGACTCCATTACTGATGATGAACATTATCAGGAACACTGCATTGGAATCTTCACTGCTAAACGATTGTTGTGGAGGTTCAAGGAGCAAGGGAATCGTGGGACGGGCAATATTTTGCGAAACCTCTTAACCGCAGATGTCTTACCTTTCCTGCGAGATTCTAACAACACACTCGATCCTCACGAGGTCTGCTTTCTCCACGATAAAGCTCCCTGTCACACAAGATTTGCTGCGCCCAAACGGTATTGATTTCTTTTCGTCCAATGAATGGCCAGGTACGTCCCCAGACTTGAATGCTGCAGAACATTTGGGAGCCATTCTAAAAGATGCCGTGGGAACTTTGATGATCCAAGAACATGGACCGGACCGGTATTCCCGAGATCTGCTCATGGGGAATGTGACAACAGTGCTTGAGGAATATGGAGTATGACACGGCTCTTTTTGAGAGTCTACTGGGCTCATACTCAGATCGAGTGCGTGCTGTTCGCGAAGCAAATGGCGGAGATACGAATTATTGATGTCAACATACCCATAAATAAAGCAGATTTGTAATTTCTATTCATTCTCGTTTTCTCTGCAGACCCCTAGCAAAAAGTTATGTGGGGCCCTGTATCTTTCATTTGCAAGATTCTATCAACAAAACCTTAAGTAATTAGCTGGAATTCTTTTAATCAATTACACTTGAACCATTATATGAATTTTCTGTCAACGTAAAAAACAACATATCCCAAATAATACGAGGGCGAGTCAAATGAAAACCGCAAAATTGTAATTAAAAATTCCAAATTTCGCCCCATAATCATGGAAGAAGTAGAAGTCTACTTCTTCCATGCCACAGTGTTGTAATTCTGCAGATCCGTTAAAAATGAGTTGTAGGTGGCAGGAAAATAGAGACAAACAAACAATGTCACAGCAGCTGTTTTAAAGATGGCCGCCTCACTTCAAACATACACCAAAGAAGAACATTCAGTAGTGAAAATGTGAAACCTATTGAAATGCTGTGGTGGGCTGAACCATCATGACTAATGTCTAACAATTCTTCAATTTCATCAATCGTTACTCGTTAATCGATTTTCCAACACTAAGGCTTCAACTATTGCAATATTCTCTGGCGTCACAACTCGTTGTCCCTGACCCGGGCGAAGGGCGACTGATACTGCTGTCACACCATATTCCGCTGTGACAAACATGCATCACCATTCATAAACTTCTTTGGTGCATGTTTGAAGCGGGGCGGCCATCTCTACTTTCCTGCCACCTACCGGATATTTCTACAACTCATTTTTAACGATCTGCACTGTGGGGCGAAGTTTGGGATTTTAATTACAATTTTGCACTTGTCATTTGACTCACCCTCGTATGTTGTCTTTTACTCTTTCAAATATCTAGGCTTACAAGAATAATCATGTTAATATTCTTTTGAAAACTCTTTCTTCGAGACACGGAATGATATCCCGTCTCCACTTTCTGCCCCCCAAATGTCCTTCTCTTTACTTTAGTATTCATTAATCCACTCGAGGCTATGCTACGGTATCCAATTTTGGGGCTCAACAACAAACTTTAATTTAGTTCGCCTTGTCCGCATACAAATATGATTCCTAATTAGGATACTGCTTAGACTTAGTAAACCTATCCCTGTTTCCCCAACTCCTTAACTCTTATCATATTTCATCCAATTAGCTGTTTTTGTTTGCAAAATTCTCGACGGCAATCTAACTATCACCCCCCCCCCCCAAACCTTGGTCCCTCTACACCAAATACACTCCTACCCAACCCGTAACCCCATCCCTTTCAGAGCTACCCTCATAAAAAGCAACTACCAACGCCGCTGCATCTCGTACATCAGAGTTAGATGGTGGGCTCTTCTTCTCGAAACCCTCTGCTCTCCTTTACCTCTTATATTACTACTTTTAAGAAAGAATAAAAAAAGTAATCTATCTTCTCTAACTTAACTAATTTCAGATCTTTCCAATTCTAATTACTCTCTCTCTAGCTTCACTGACTAACGAAATTCCCTCTCTCTATATTCACTGTACCCTTTCTTATTCAATCCCACTCGGGGACCTAACATGTCGGCCTCCAGCCATACAGGGCCCGCTAGGGAAATTTTTCTGTATCCTTAGAAATAAACAAAATAAACAAAAAAAAACTTCGTTTCAAATGACGCAAGATGAAGCCACCCACCCATTCACACAAAATTCTATGACAACTATGATTAATAACCAGGGCACATACCTGAGACTTCCACAACTCCAAAAGGCTAGATGAGAACTCCAGTGTACAGAAATCCAAATCATCATTCCATGTACCACAAGAGAGCGACGACTCCAAATAGTTGACGAGTGCCATGCCTGAGTTCCGACGGATGGATGGCGCTGCCAATAATAATAGTAACGCAAAATTTGGTTAAAATAGCTGCTAAGTTTTAATTGTTTTTGATTGATTGATTGATTGATTGATTGCTACCAAAGAAAAGCAATCTGTCTGCGTTTTTTAAATGCAAATATCCCTCTGTCTGTCGACCCTACAAAATCCACTTATTTATAAGAAAACGTCGTTTGCCCCTTGTTTTTGTTCTGGCAGGGGTTAAAATGAAGTTGCCTAATAAAATTTTCCGATCCCTTCACCGAGATTTACATTTTTCTCTGCTGACTGCAGGTACGTTTAGTAAACTGAGTGGCCAAAAGTCATGTGAATGGACTGGATGTGATGTTAATAACGAGTTGCTCAAAACTGCTGTAACACGTCGAGGCATCGTTCTGGAGAGATGTCAAGCCACGCATCTTGCAGTGTTACCCACAAATGTTCTTGTCTAATTGGTGCTGGGTTCATCGAGCGTGCAGTGGTATCTAAATACTCGATTGGATTATGAACACTGGAGTGTTCATGAAACAATCTGCATGCTATCAAAGAGCGGTGACTTGTCGCAATGTCCTGTCGAAACATAGCATCTCCATCAGGGTACTCAAGATGGTCTGAAAGAATGTCCACGTAAAGTGAATTTGTCATTGTTCCCAGCCGGACAATGCGATCTTGTAAATACAGCTCAAACCATAACCGAACCACCTCCTGCCTGGATACAAACTTGTTGACACGCAGGATCCATAGCTTCATGGGGCATACGCCGCTCTCTCACGCCCCATCAGCTCGATACAACTGAAACCGGGATTCATCTGACCATGCTATACGCCGCCATTGTTCCATGGTGCAGTGACGATGTTCGCGGGCCATGCCACTCGTTGAGCTGCTGTAGCCTATGCTGTATCCGTACAGTCCTTGTAGAAACGGGTTCCTGACGCCCCACATTAAAATCGACGGCGATCTGACTCACATTAGCCCGTGTGGCGGTTTAAGCGTGTGGAAACATTGGCTCTGCGATATTGAAGATCCACCCTAGACAATATTGATCTCGGAAACCCGAGTGCTTGTGTAATCTCCGAAAGGCTATAACCCATGCGTCTTGCACCGATTATCATCCCATGTTCAAATTCAACCGACCTGCTGTCATGTTCACTGTACACCTGTCTCTATGTTCACGCAACAGAGCTCTCTATGTATCGTGTCTACACGAACGCCCTACGCCGCATCTGGCCGCAACATTCGAGAGTCCTACACGCCACATCTTCAAATGGGACAACCCTTCCCGTCACTTTTGGACACTCAGTGTACTTTGATTTTAACATGTAAACAGGCTTTAAAGACATAAGCTTACATTTAGAAAGACAGCTGCCTCCACCATTTTGTCCTATTTCAAATGGATCGAAGAACGTAATTACAAACCTTCATCAACCCGAAACTTTCTTACAAACTCTCACGACAAGAATTCGTCCCTGAAATGTCTGGTAAGCCCTCGCTGCACAGTGTCGTCCATGTACCAATTCACACAAATAAACGACAACATGCTTTGGGAATTTTTGAGCTTCAAATTGCTTGACACCATCGATGCCACAAAGCTCATGAAAAGTAAAAAGTAAGGAAATGGATCGGGGGTTGACTTTATTTACATAACTAGCTCTTCGTATTTCAAAGTGCTTAAGAGGCTGATTTTTCCATCCATAGCCAAGTCCAAAAACCGGGAGAGCGAGCGAGCTTTTAGTGGTTTTGCTGGAAGAGACGGATCTTCTCAGCATTGGATAAAACAATTATCACGCGTACATTGCTTTTTCCAGTGGCTCATGCTATCAAGTTTCTACAGCTTGATGCTCAAAATCACTCGGGTCAGTGTGCTTATAAACCGAGTGCCCTAGCTCATTAAATGTCAACATAAACGAGGGTCGATAGAAAAAGCAATTCAAAATTGAAGAGTTTCGGCTCTTATCAGGATTTTGTATTGCTTCATTTATGGACTCTCCTTTGTATTTATGTATGCACGGAGCAATATACGCGATCATAGTGCTCTCTAAATTTTTTGAGAGCTGCACGGTCCAAAGTCATCTGTGGGCAAAATAATTTCAAAAAAGGTGTGCAATATTTTTATAATTGTATCCTATAAAAAATATTAATGTGCAACACATGTTTATTTGAAAAGAAAAAGAAATTAATTAGCTTTTTTCCTTCAGAGAAGTCCATTCTTTATAAACTTCATCTCTGTTTACTTTTCCGCCATTAGATCACGGGGTCATTTCGTGTCAAATCAACACACTGATTTTACATCTCAGATTTGAATTAAATTTGGCGCACAGATAGTATTCATGTAGGCACAGAAAATTATACCAAATCTTATTCAATAATATCAACCCTGCAAAAACTCAAAAAATCAGTCAAAAAACTTTGACAGGCCAATTTTCAAAATGACCTAGAAGCATTCCTAATTGGGCTAAAGAGCTGTGGTATGTGCTATTTTACAGCAATTTTCAATGATATACAACACATTTAGGATTTAGAAGAATTTATTTTTAATTATTTAATTATTTTTAATTTTTAAAATGCGCCGCTTCAAAAATTTTCTTAAAAATTTAAATAATACTTTATATAATACTGAAATGATTGTAGAAGTTTCAAAGTGGGATCATGATGGGTTCATATTAAAATATTTTATTGAATACAGCACTGCTGGTTAAAAAAAAACACAATTACATTTTACAACATGGTTCACGTCTTAGGAAACAAATATAAAAATAAAAAAAATTTATTGCTTGATATGTAATTTATTGCTATAGTAAATCTGGCCTCCTTGGGTAAGAAAAAAAGAAGGTGAAGGTCCTGCTGGATGTAGAAAAGATAACTTTAGTTGATTTTCGTTTTTTGTCGGCACATATGCAAGCCACCAGTTATGCTCATGCATTATGCTTACATAGCCTTTTACTTCTGAAAGTTGAAGTCTGTCTTTTGAAATGCTGATTTTCTCAATAACTGATTCAGATGCATGAGAAAATGTCTTGACATTAATTTTGGATGTAGGCTACTTGAAGCTATAGGGATAAATCCATGAAACTTTTATGGTAATGGATTTATTGAGACGATCTACAAGAAATTTCTCAGTATCGATGTATTCATCTTGAGTACCATGTAAAAAAGTGACTGATGGAATATTTTTCACAGCCCATTGGTGTTGTGATTTAATTTTCGTATGGGCGCTGTAAGCTGGCCCTGACTGCTAAACTCTTTACTGTATCACCAACACTATCCATACGCTCCTTTACCATGTGCAGTGGCTGAAAAGTGCCACTCAGCTTCTATATTAAAATCATCTTTGTGAAAACACGAATTGGTAAAGTTCTTCTTGTTTTTATACTGGGCAGCCGAACCATCAGGAAAGTAAAAAATCATTTCATCTTTCCATCAAACTTAGTTTTCAAGAATTAAATCAATATTCTCTGGAAGCGCAGTACCTTGCCATTATATTATGTTCTAAACGTTCAGAAGTAACCACTAAACTGACATGCTCAATCTTTCCTTCGCTTTTGTAATAGATTATAAAAGGATGGACAGTGGTTTGTTCGCTTGTCCAGTGATAGATAGCTTTGGGCTCATCTCCTAAGACAAATGTACAGGGTCTTTATAATTAAAGTTCCATTTTGACATGGCCATAAAAAAAAACTACTGGACCAAAAGCTATAATACTTGGTTATAGTATACAAGAGGGCATGGGAAGTTCATGCACACCAAAAAAAAAAATTGGTTCAAAAGGTCACCACCAGCATGGAATATTCGTATACGGAATTAGACACGAAGACACAGGTTAACAAGTCTTTAATCGTTACTAAAAATAATTTTAGTCATGTAAATAATTTTAGTAACGACTAAAGACTTGTTAACCTGTGTCTTCGTGTCTAATTTCGTATACGAATATTGCATAGAGCGCCATTCCATGCTGGTGGTGACCTTTTGAACTATTTTTTTTTTTTTTGGTGGATATGAACTTCCCATGCCCTCTTGTATAATATTACCTATTATAGCTTTTGGTCCAGTAGTTTTTTTTATGGCCATGTCAAAATGGAACTTTAATTATAAAGACCCTGTATAATTCTCAGGAAAGTCCCACATTACAATATATTCTGCAACTGTCAAATTACTGTATTTTTGATTTCATTCAGAAATGAACATGTTGTAATAAGTAATTAAGTGTTTTTTAACCAACAATGCTGTATTCATTAAAATATTTTAACATGAGCTCATCATGATCCCATTTTCAACCTTGTACAATTATTTCAGTATTATATAAAGCATTATTTAAATTTTTTTGAAAATTTTTGAAAGCCGCATTTTACAAATTTTAAATTTAAATTAAAAGAAATTTTTCTAAGCCCTAATTTTGTTGCATATCATTGAAAATGTCTTGAAAACTGCTGTAAAATAGCACCTACCACAGCTCTCTAGCTCAATTAGGAAGCTTCTAGGTCGTCTTGAAAATTGGTCTGTCAAGGTTTTTTGAACTTTTGCAGGGCTATATTTTCAAAACGGGTTGATATTTTTGAATAAGATATGGTATTTTTCTAAGCCTATATGAACACTACCTCTATGCCAAGTTGCATCCAAATCTGAGAGAGTGAGGTAAATTTTTACTGAAAATTGTTTTGATTTGACACGGAATGACCCTCACCCGAGTGGAACGATTAATAAACAAAAAAGGGGAATTCAACTGATCTCAGCTGCCCTCGTGCAAAACCCATTTATTTTCACTTTATTGTATTTTCTTTTAAATTAACTTTCTCAGAAGCCTAAATTATCCAGCTACAAACTCTCAATAATGCCTTAATTTTTGAGTGCGAAGCTCACAGTTTGTACATGGAAATTGCATTGTTCGGAATTTTCGTTTTTTCACACATTTAGGTTTCAAATTAAAAATTATTAAATATCCCACCATGCTAAACTTTCTATTTTAACGCCATATTAGCCGTCGAGTTGCCCTAAGTCTTCGGTAGGATTTAGTTCAAAGTCATCGTCCTCAGTGACTCCTTTAAAGGAACCCTCGACGTTTTCCATTTTGTGAAGAAAGTTCTTATAAAAACGCTCACTTTTGTTATGTATTGCAATGCTCAAATATGATTGCTTTTCTGCAGGTCACTGCAGTTACCGTATTTACCCGAATATAACGCGAGGGTTTTTTTCAAAGTCGAGTGATTCCATAATAAAATAGCAAATAAAGTTTATTAATTATTATGTTATGAATTTTTGTTCGTAAGTTCGTAGGTGGACAGACAGACAGATGAGCAGACTTTGCCCTATCCAAACCCATCCGATATCAAAAGTTTTCTCTGCCTACCTTTCCTACTCTTCATCCACTTCCTGGTTGGGTCGTCGAAATAGACCTAGCCGCCCCGTTTCGCTTCGCACGCATCCATCCCTTGGATTCCTCACATCCGTTGCGTTTCTTTAGGTGTTCGAATAAAATGAAACCAAAATGTTTAAAGAGAATGTGGCCTCATTCCATACCACATACATGACGACCCTGTTTTTCAGCCCGCGAGCCCGGTCGCAACGATGTCACTTCCTCCTCCTACGGCGATGACGACTTCCGGTGAAGAACGCGTCATTTCTGTCATTTTGAGCGTCATTCTTAAAACCGCGTCTCCCATGTCCTCCTAAAATTTCTGTCCTCAGGGAACTCGAATTTGTAATAATACAATTTCTCATTCTAACCTAACGCTGCTGGCACTGCTCTTCTTACTATGAGATACCGCGGATATGGACCTCCATGCTGTTACAAGATATCCAATTGGATTTCCGTGAAGCCACCAAGCAGCTCAATCGGCAGAGCAGGGAATCATCCCAGTTACCTTGAAACCATCCAAAAAAATTGATGAAATTTAACTCAAACAGAAGATAATAAATTAACGGAAGAAAATCAATTCATTTCCGTTAATTTTTTTATTATCTTCTGTTTGCACGGACATGTCATCGCGGATTGGGTTGAAATTTTAGGAAGTCAATTTACAACATTAATATATGTACGTTCTGTGTAAAAGACTTGAATCAATGGCCTTTCATTTCGGAGAAAACACACAAAAAATTTTAAGCTTACTATTGTAGTCCCAGATATGTCAAGTGGGAAGAAAGGTATGCTACTGAACAGAGGTGGCGCAGTGGCTAGCGTCAATTCTCTGTGATTTCCTGGCCCGGGTTCGATTCCTCCCATTTTTTTTTTTCATTTTTTGTGGGATTATTTTTGTGTGTTTTTCATTATTAAGTAACAAAAGAATGGAGCTACTTATTGTTTTCACAATGTCTCACGTCCGTCCCCTTCATAATTTCCGCATTTTTTGAGGTAGAAGGTTGAAATTCGGAATGTAGCTTACTATGGGCAAAGGCACCTTCACTATTTAGTTTTGGTTGTGATTGGCCCAAAGGGGTCGGAGTTTCGGGGACGGAAATTAGAGGGGACCAAAAGGTCTACGCGTATTTATGCATAGAAAGGAGTGAAATTCGGTATGTAGATTCCTCTAACCAACATGAACGTTATTATGAAGTTTGGGCCAAATTGTCCCAACGGGGTCGGAATTGTGGGGGTGGCAGTTACTTGGTTTTTAGAACTATGACAACATATGGCATGCGATATATCATTCGATCGGAAATGATGAGAAACGAAAGATGATAGAGCTCTTTTACACTTTCTAAATACTACGTTCGAGAAAATCAATTTTTCGATTTAAAAAATTGGGGGGGGGGGTAAAAAGTGAGAAAAAAGGGTAAAAATAGATGAACTTAGAACTTCCGCTACTTTGCTATACCTTCCTCGGGAGGCTTAATTTCTTGTTATTAAGTAGCTCCGTTCTTCCGCTACTTATTGGTTTCACAATGTCTGTTTGTCCGTCCGTCCCCTTCATAATTTCTGCATTTTTTAAGGTAGAAAGTTGAAATTCGGAATCTAGCTTTCTATGTGCATGAGTACCTTCGCTATTTAGTTTGGTTTAGATTGGCCCAGTAGGGTCGGAGTTGTGGGGGTGGCAGTCACTTGGTCTTTAGAACTATGGCAGCATATGGCGTGCGATATATCATTCGATCGAAAATAATGAGAAAGGAAAGAATATAGGATTCTTTTATATTTTCTAAACACTAAGTTCGAGAAAATAAATTTTTTGATCAAAAAAAAATTGGGGGTTAAAAAGTGCAGATGAATGGGTAAAAATTGAGCATGTTGTTCCTGAGGTGTGAAATTCCAATGTGTAATGTGTATTGTAAGATCTATATGACACTCCTATGTTTATTAGTTCCTAAGTCATTAGAATCGTGCATAATTGACTGAATCATCCTGTACATAGATCCGGTACGATAGTGCGAATAGATCTTTATCGTTTCTTTTTTATTTCACACGTTAAATTAACATCCGTTTCATTTTCGGTTACTATAGAAACGGGTTTGGGAGGAGGGGAGGGGTGGAGAACGAATCCGTCATCACCGTCACGTCGCCGCCAATCACGGATCGGCAATGACCGTCCGTGAAAATATTGTACAACGGTCCTTGTGTATGTTATATGCAAAATGCAAACATATAATAATGGCTAAAAACATAAAAAAAAGAAAAAAAATATGACAGGAATCGAACCCGGCTCAGGAAATCACAGAGGCCTGACGTTAGCCATTGAGCCACCGCTATTCGATTGAATAACTTTCTTCCCATTGACTTATCTGGCACTACAATAGTAAACGTAAAAAATGTTAAGTTTTATCTCCGAAACGAAAGGCCATTGATTCAAATCCTTTTACACAGAAGGTATATTAATGTTACAGATTGACCTCCTAAAATTTCAACCCAGTCCGTGATGACATGTCCGTGCAATTCCCTTGTGAGTTAAATTTCATCAATTTATTTGATGGTTTAAGGGTAAAGATGATTCCTGACTTGGGAGTCGTGCCCTGCTCTGCCGATTGAGCTGCTTGGTGGCTTCATGGAAGTCCAATTGGATATCTTGTAACAGCATGACGGTTCATATCCGCGGTAGCTCAATTGGTAAGAGCAGTGCCAGCGATAGGTATGGTCCCTGATTCGAGTCCAGGTCGCGGAATTTTCCCTTCCCTTTTCTATTTGTTATTGTGATATATTTGAAGAAGGTTCTTCAGTTAAATAGCCCAAGCAAATAGCGTGAAAATTCAGATAGATATCGTCGATAGAATGAATTAACTTTCAGTTGCTCTCAAAAATAAACAAAACGATAAGGGGTTTGCTCCAAAATTTTATTTTTGGACCGGACACCATACCAACTTCTTACGCTGATATGAAGTCAATATGCCAGCGTAAAGAGAAGAAGTTGTACTGGTGTACGGTCCAAAACTAAAATTTTGGAGAAAATCCCTTATCGTTTTGTTTAATTTTGAGAGCAACTGAAATTTAACTCAAATGGCATTGCGTTGGGTTGAAAACCCTGCATGTTATAAACAAAAAAAGTACTAAAGAAACCTTTATAGGGTATCTCCATGAATCTGCGTGCTATTCTCATCCAAATGAAGACAGATAAGTAAAAGAGGCCTAATAATCTTACGCTATAGCTACAACGCATTTCAAGCATTATTTTTTACAGGATGATCCCAAACGTTATTTTTTTTTATTCAATTTGTTGCTGGTCCCCTGTTTGCCTTGGAGACAAACCCTTCGCTGAAATATGACGTCTAACGTGCTCTTTACACCCTGCAAGTTTCAGGATAATTCGTCAAGTATTTTTCTAGATATTCGACAAAACGTCTAAAATCATAAGTGTCCACTTTCAATTGAGCAATCAGTGTGTATTTCAATAGACCATTGTGTCAGTAATATAATACAAGGTGTGTCGAAAATGTCCGGTGAAAGGAAGCAAAAAACGGATAAAACAAAACGTGGAAGTACAAAAATACCTGTATTTACCCTCAAAGTAACATCCGTTGGACACAAGACACTTTTGACATCGTTGGTAACAAAAATTAAGCAAACACTGAAATGGAACAACCAAAAAGGGAGGGAACCTCTAATAATCGTATCCGGTATTTCAAATCTCCTTGTGGATTAGAAGTGCCCTCCCTTTTTGATCATTGATAAAGCTGCTGGAATGAGTCAGAGAAGGCCTCTTTTGGGATCGGTCGAAACATAGATGTCACACGTAGTCGGATGTCTGGTAAGTCTGCAAAAGGACCCCCTTGAGGCGAGGGAACAATAAGACCTCCTGCAGGCGAGTACGGTGGATGTGCGATAACAGTTACACGGCGTTGGGCCAAGAAGTTGCAGTATGCGGGCGTCCGTTGTCATGAAAAAGATTCCGCTTTCCACTCCCCGGTACTTCTGTGGGCGAACGCGTTGTGGATGCGCAGCAGTAAGCGCTTCAAAACAGCTTCGTAGAATTGGCGTTGATGGTTCATTTCCATTTGACGCGAGTTTTCGCACATTCGCCGTTCGATTGCCCGTAGCAGATTAATCTGCGCATAAGCGTGGCCACATTTTTACCTCACGTTGCTTTTGGTAAAGTTATAAAGGTCACTCTATGCAAAAAAATCGATTATAATTTTTTTTAACGAAAACCATTCATTGATATAACACATTTCTGTTGAAATTTTTAATTGTAGTCCATAATTTTAATATAAAAAACTGCTTTGAAAAGCGAAAAACGGCTCCCATCCATTCACCGAAATTTTTAGACGCACCTTGTACATCAAATAGAGAAATTTTGCTACAAGAGATATTAGCAAAACAGATTGTAAGTGCGGTTTGAAGAAAAATCCATTTTTGCCTCTTAATTTCTTAATAGAAAAAAGAAAAACGAAGCTCTTGTCCACAACACTTTATCGTATACGCAAGAACCATCATTATACCTTGTCACCAACATTCAGCGGAATAAAAGGTACTCGAAATGCGCATACGGTAAAGTTGTTGTGGAAAGAGCTCGGTTTTTCTTCTGTTTTTCTGTTGTCCACAGTTCTTCGATTCTTTTTATTCTTAGTTTCTCGTTATAATTTTTTGTGATTAAACATGCGTATGTGTTTTGTTTTTTTTTTTGTCTCCACCAGATGAAGGAATTGTCGATTGTGAATTCTGGTGTGTGACATCCCTCTTCCCCTTGAGAAGACGATGAACGACGAAGAAATGATGAGAGCCCCTTTGGAAAGAACGGAGACGAGAGGCGGACGAAAGAGAAGCCGAGGAAAAGAAAGAAAAGAAAGAAAGAAAGAGTTCAATTTGGAATTGAGAGGAATTGCCATTGCCGAGGATGCCTTTCGGTGCCCCTTTATCCCTCCCACCCACCCACCCGTTTCCATTATAAAAAAAGCGCCACGGGGAGGGTAAGAAACCCAACAAATCGCTCAAAATGGAAACGTTTCCCGCCATCCTATTTTCCCCCACAGCTGCCTTTCTCTTCCTATTTCTGCGCAGCCCTCACTCACTTTTCTCGATGTTAAATATTGTCGTCGTTGTTGTTGCTGCTGCTATTAGTTCCAAAAGGTGAAGTTGGTTGCTCAGCTTCTTTCCTTTTTAGTTAATCGTAGTTTACGTTGGTGTTCGTTGCTTTCACTTTGCCCTTTTGGGGCGGCCCCTTTTCTTCCCTTTCTTCTCGATCGAAGTTCGTAGCCAGACCTTCCAGTCGTTTGTATTGGAACGACGGAAACAACTGAAAAATGGAGCGCTTCCTCTATTCCTCCTCGCGATATCCCCTCCAAAATTAAAATATTCTGTAATCCACAATCGTTCAATGCTGTTGAGATAAAGTAACTGTTCATGGTCGGCCTTTGCTCCTCGATAGCTCGGGGTTCGGCCGCTTCACTGGCCACCTTTCTTTTACTTTTCCTCCACATTGATAAAATTTCCTGCCTTCGAATGGAATCCTCTTGGTGGTACTCGAAAACTCGTTTCATTTCCTCTTTGGACCTTACTTCAGCTGCAACAATCGTGCACTGTAACAAAGGTCCACGTCAAAGAGCGTTCCGGTTGACTCCTCGTTTAAACTGTAGGCCAATAATTAATAAAAGATACCAAGAAACCTTGGATACTCACGAATAACAAAGATGGGGTAAGAGACTACTTCTCCACGAATGTACATTTCTACAGCTAAGCTGTCTTCTTTAACGTGTCTACATGTAAAAGTAAATTCTCTTTGTGAAAAAGTGGGCTCTTCTCCTATCTTAGTTATTCGTGCAGACAGAGGCCATTCGTTAATTTTGGGCCTAGGCTAATCAATAGCTTCAAACTGAAGGGGTGTAGCCCATAAAGACTAGGCCCTAGGTGTAGACTACTACTGTTTCCTTAAGAACAGGGCTGGTACTACCTCTAAAGGCCAACGAAGCAATCGCCTAGAGGGTAAACCTCCTAGGGTGCAATATTAGAGGCTAAGAACGGGCAATACTGAGACTCTACACTAGCCTTGCCTAGGTTGCATAATACTTCCCCAAACATCTGCTCCGTTGTCTGCTCCATTTCTACTATAGCTTAAAAAAAACATTAAAACAAGAAAATTATTTTTTTTTTAAACACACTTTAACGCCATCTATTGGTAAAGTCTTGAACGATATTCTTCATATAAAAGTTAAATTAATTGATTACCACTAATTGATCAATTATTTAGTGGATTTTTAATTGATTCATGTATTGTCATCAGGAATAAGTAAGTGTGCAAAATTTCAAGTCTCGGTTAATAGGAAGTAACTTTAATATCGATTACAAAATTCCAGGCAAACAAACAGACAGACAAAGTAAGTAGAATAAAGTGCGTTAAAATGCAGTGAAGAGGAAGGGAAACCAAGACCGAAATAGAAAAGAGTGGACTTCGATTTATACAAGTAGTTGTACTTTGCCAGCGCTTAGTCTCTGAGTAGTGGGCCAATGAGCGCGAGGTGGGAGGAGAAAGGACCCATTCGATTCAAATTCTAACTATAAATTCAAGTTATAATGTTTAGCTAAGTTATTTACTTAAATTTATAATTCACCTTATTTTGAAACGTTAAAATCTGTTTGGGTGATAATACAAATGGTATAATGCCAAAAATTGTGAGACAAACTAGATAAGAACATTTATAAAGCACAATTCCACAAAATGAGATCTTTAATCTGTATGAAGAGGAGAGTGGGTTCGAAATGTACATCCGTGGCTCCATTTTTATCTCACTTGAGGTTTCTGTTCTTATTGAGTTCGTTGCTTCTGTTTAGGTGGTTAATGCGCATTTCAAATTGTTACTGTTGACGCGCTTGTCGTCTTCATTCTAAAACCTTTAACGAACTCTGACTCACCAAACTTGATAAAGGATTCTAGGAATATTACGCCATTAGGAAATGCGGATTTTAAGAATCTTATAGTTTCAAAATAAGGTTGCTTTTTTACTCGACTTCCTGCTGCGGATCCATGCACAACTTCCTTTGTTAAGCTTTACAACAGCAAAGACGAACTGACCAAAAAGAAAGGACCACGGCCTCCCCATTTTTTTTTCTTCGCTTAAGCTTTTGGGACTTAATCTCCACTTGACGGTTTCGCTATCTTTGTCATTCCACCACCATGGTATCACGCTAACGGGATTGCGGGTTCAACGACTGGTTCGTTTAGGCCCCGTAGATCCCCTCGTCACCGACATACGACCCAGAAGGTCTATTTTCGTAGATAACTTCCCAAATCCTCACAAACTTATCCCGTCGTTTATTCTTGTTTGTGCGTGTCACTTTCAAAAATCCAACGAGTTTGGACGTCGGGACGCTGCTTTCTCCATTTATACTTACATATACCAGTGTATCTCCCTCCTTTCCATTTACAGATGGGAAGGAGGGAGACTTCTTCAAACGAGCAGAATGGAAAGGCTAGGCAGCTCAATCACTCCAATCATTGAACAATTGCTCAGACGACACTCGGTTTTGCATGTTTCTGGAACGACAGAAGCAGAAGCAGAACTCAAACGCGTTCCCTCTTTCCCGCTCCCGTTAATCGTTTCGATAAGACCCCATTTGCCCTAATGCTAGCTTTACAAGGACATTGTCACCGTGTTCAGTGTCGATAAGTGTTTGTCGATAAGCTTTATAGGAGTCGTCGTCGTTAGCGCCATTTAGCTTGCTTGGATTCTTTGCGAGTCTTCTTCCTTCCTTCGAGCAATATCATTTGCTATCAGCGCCTGTATCCTTTGCTTTTAGTTGTTATTCTGATCGTCGACTATCAAAGCTCGACTCTCTTCGTACGAACCCACGCGTTCGGGAGGTTTTCTTAGCCTCTTTCGTAGACACCGCCTTCCCCCGTGCCCGAGGCGACCCATCTTCTGGAATTCGCCTCGACTCGTGCCGACACGAGTACCACAACCCGTCATCAAAGACGACCCTTTTCCGAAGACGACATTGTGTAAATCCTTTCGTAAGGTATACAACAATTCAGAATACCAACTCTTCAAGTTGGAGCTCACACTGTATCCAATATTTGGCTTGTTAAATGGCTGTAATATGCATCTTTACCAACACTCGAAAATTGTTTTTTTCCATTTATCATGTAATCTATTCAAAGATAGCTCTAGATGGATTGTTTGTTTGTTTGTTTGTTTGTTTTATAAAGAATCAAATACCAGTCACGTATTATATATATTATATATCTATTTTTTACTTTTAACAAAATGACTCTTGATGTAGTCGCTGTTTGAATTGTACACGAGGCGGGATTGCGCGCCTTCAAAATCGACCCATTGCCTTCCTAAGTCGATAAGCAACAAAAGTCTGTCTCGTTTCTATTGTGATTACAACAACAACAACAAAAAAAAAACATTCTAGTTGGAAATCTATTCTATTTTATGTAGTCTACATGTATACAAGTGAAGTTTTAGTGGAATAGTCTTAAAAATAACCTTCGAAAACCGTAGATTGTTGAATAAAATGGATATGTTTATTTTTATAATTTCGTCTCCGTTTTTTTTTTTTTTTTTGTCTAATCTATACATTTCCTTACATCACGCCTAAACCAACATCCTCTAGATTAGAATAGCGTGGGTTGACTACACCTCTAAACAAAATGGGGAATCTTCATGAGGCAGTTCCGATAGCTTCTCACAGATGGCGCATTTGTATTAAGCACCTAAGTTCTCTGAGTAATCAGTTAGTTTATATGCATCAGCACTTTATTATCGCTTGACATCGATTTATTTTACAAATCTCAATTCCATAAAAGTTGGAACAGGATGAAAACATGCGATGCAGCCAAAATATTGATACACTGAAGTACTGTATGAATTTATTTTATTTCAAAAGAAGATAGTTCATTGGGTAGGTATGAACCAAAAATTTAATTAACAGTAATAAATATTAGATTTTTTTGCGAACTGGCGGTTGCAACACATTCCAAAAATGTTGGGACAGTGGGTGAATTACCATTGGCTGACATCTCCCATCCTTCTGATCACGCTTGTAGCCGTCGAGAAACATATGATACCAATTTCTGTACCATAGCAATGGGAATTTGTTGCCATTCCTGATAGGCTTAATTATATTTTAAGACTAAATGTATTAAAATGTAAACAAGAGAAAAGAGCGCATAATGAAATAGAATATAAAATAATTACAAAAGAAGTGAAATTGACAGGAACTGATTATAAAGTCAAGTTCAAAACGAATTCAAATGAATAAATTTGCATTTGTATTCGTGTGACATATCAGATATGTCACAATAGAATCCTCGAGCCCATTTCGCAATTTCTGTCACTGTTGAATGTCTATTTGCAATGACGTCTGAAACCCCAAAGATCACGAGCAGTCAGAATGGGTCTTCGTCCTTGCCCTTCACGAACGGTGGTATTTCTGCTTGTCCTGTACCTATTAGTAATATTATGAACTGTAGATGACGGAATTCCAAGATTCCTGGCTATTTCATGCTGAGATACGTTGCTTCTATATCATTGACTTGTTCTATTGTGCATATTTTGACCTACTGCCTTGCCTCGATCTACGTGTAAATGACTGGCCGCACATCGCAGTTTGCATTTAAAAAGGGAAAAATTATGACGTAATGTTCTCCAGAAGTTTCGAGAATATTCATGTCACTTCTATAGCTTTTGGTGTGGTCTTTTCTTTCTGTCCCAACTATTATGATGCATGTTGGCAATTGCAATTTCATTAAAAAATTCTATACGATCAAAGGAGAGATAGTCGTTTATAAATTGTACATATTTTACTTCAGTCACTTCAAATGCATTTATTATTTTTAATTTTGCTAATATACAGGGCGAGTCTGAAACCCTGTCACAAACTTTAAGGGGAGGTACTATGGATGATTCTAAGCAAAAAAGTTGATATGACCATGGGTCCGGATTTGAACGATAACTGAGATATGAACAGAAATAAAAATGCCGCCACTAAGAACAACAAGTTAATAACTCACTTTCTACAACACCTAGGATAATGAAGTTTGAAGAAATAATAGGGTACATAAAAATGTGTATACCGTTAAAATTTGAACGAATTCCAACGTGTAGTTTCCGAGTTACGCACTCAACATCGTAACACGTGCCTGCACGATAATTTTGCCTTGTCTCACCAAATCAGCGGACCATATTGATCATTTCCTAGTTAGTGTACTGTGCCATCTTGCTTTGCTCTGATTTTTTCTCAGCATCAACATGCCTTCCTTTTTATACCAATTGCACAGGAAACTTGTGACTTTATGGTAAATTGTGGAACTTTCCAGAACAGGATGAGGATGGTGCATGAAATAATTTGCATGCTTGGCAAATGGTATTCAGAAGAAAAAAAACACTCCGAGACTTGAACCCAGGATCTTTGGACTCTGTTGCTCTCGTTTCCTCCTATGGCCACTCATCCCTTGCCTCAATCTTGAGAGGAGTCACGGTTTTAATGTTGCAGAGCTTGCAATGAGGATTGGGGGTGATCCGCTCATCGGATTTTGGTCAACTTTTGTTTTGTTTTCTTTGCAATTTTCTGTTGAAGAAATGTGCAATTGGAATTTTGTTGTGTATCTCTTAGGGTTTTCGAGATAGAATTTGGATGTGTCCTAATTTACATATTTGAGTTGATGAAAGGTGCTCCATCAGATAGAGCATCCTCAAGTTCCTATTCATTCCCTGTATTGGAATTTGCTTAACTACATTAGTATCCAAGATAGGAAGGGGGTAACAGGCTTTTGACTCACCTTGTATAATGAAAACCTTGGCGTTCATCTATATTATTTGTAATTATAGAGATTTCATTGGAGAAAATTTCCATTTGAAAAAAAATCTAAATGCAAAACGAAAATGCACTTCAGTGCTTAACTATAGGCTCTAGTGCAAGTGCGCCATCTACCACTGTGACATTTTCTGTAGATCTCCATTCTGTAGATCTGTATTTCTGATGTCCATTCTCTGTAAGAATAAAAAATATAAAAACACATTGACAATTTTACTTTAAAAAGTGCACTAAAAAGTAAACATTATTTTTGGTGCCTCTTATTTAAATAGAAATTCATAAAGGGGTAAAGGTGTGGCAGACATAGTATTTTCATTTTAAAATTTATTGCATGTAAAATTCCATTCAAATGTATGGTGAATATTCTCTCCAGTAGGAGGGGGTAAGATATTCCAGCAGGATAATGCAACTGTCCAGGAATGGTTGGAGGAGCATGACCAAGCCTTCTGAGTACTTCTCCTAAATCCTCATGTTTAAATCCAATTCATCACATTTGGGACCACTTCGATAGCAGGTTTGCTCTACCAGAATCCTCCACTATGCATCCTTCAGTAGCTGTTGGACATCTTGCAATTGGTACACCCCAGATACAAGTTGGCACCTTTTATCTTCTTACTGAATCTCTCCTATGCTTTTAGCTACTGTCCGTGCAGCATACGGCAAGTTATTCTGGTTACCAACTGGTGGTCATAATGATATGGCTCGACTGTGTATGCCCAAACCCCAAAATCAGCCGAAGTGGATACTGTCCAGCCAAATCGGGACATGGTCAATGTCGCTGTAAATTAACTGGCCAATGTCAGACCTTTTCTTGATTTTAGAATTTGGCCGGCGAGTTGGCAAAATGGTATGGGACGATCGGCCAAAGCCAAAAGAAATAGTCGTTAACCAAATGCCTGTATGTTTGTATAATTTCACGCATATTATTGATCATTAATTGTAAATTATTTAAATTCAATTATGGTTAAGCTTATTAATTACACCGAGTGGCCAGTTTATTAGGAACACCTCCCTAATACTGTGTTGCGTCATCCCTAGCAGCTATATAGCATGAATTCGCCATGGTATGGAACCAATTAGCCGCTGGAAGCATTGTTCCATGATGTTTGTCCATGCGGTTACAACAGCTGCTCCCAGTTGATGCTTATTAGATGGTGGTGGATCCATGCCTGAAATAATCCATTCCAGCTCATCCCAAAGATGTTCGATTGGTTCAAATCCGGGGAATGTGGTGGCCAGAGGAGTAAGTTGAATTCATTATTGTGCTCCTGGAACCATTCCATGACGATACGAGCCTTGTGACATGAAGCATTGTCCTGCTGGAGTATCCGATGGAGGAAACAATAGCCAAAAAGGGATGAACGTGTTCAGCAACAATGTTCAAGTAGCCATGACCATTAAGGCGTTATTCTACAGGTCTCAGCAGACCATTAAGGGTATGCTAGGAAAACATTCCCCAGACCATTACAAAGCCTCCACCAGCCTGAACAGTGGAAACCAGACCGGAGGGATCCATAGCTTCGTGCTGTTGTCTCCAAATTCTGCGTTGGCCATCTGCATGGTGCAATAGGAAATGGGATTCATCTGACCACCAGGCCTTCTTCCAGTCATCGACGATCCAGTGTTGGTGACCACAGGCAAATTGGAGACCTTTTTTGCGGTTTTGGGTGGACAACAAAGGTACCCGGACTGACCGTCGACTGTTGAGCCCATCCTTGCCAATGTACGGCGTGTAGTGCCTTCAGAGATGTTATTCTGCGGTTCAGTGTTGTACTCCATGGTGAGTTGACAAGTCGTGAAGTTTCCATTCACACAAACAAGCATTCCCATCCTACGCTCACCCGTTGGATCGATGAGTCGATTGCGACCAAAGGCTTGTCTCTGGCCGGTTTTTATTTGGTTGTTTAACCAGTCCTGGTAAAACTTTGAAATGGTTGTTCGGGAAAAGCCTAGAAGACGTGTAGTTTCAGAAATACCGTACTCAGTCCACCTCGCCAGGCACCAACTATCATCCTGCCCTCGAAGTCACTCAGATTCTTTGCTTTCCCCATGGTGATGGTCAAACCACTTGCAGTTGACAGGTGTGTTCTCGTTTTATATTGGTACCGACTGATATTTAGTAATTGCTATGCCAATGGATTTGCATAGTCATGGGTGTTCCTAATAAACTGGCCACCCAGTGTATAGTAAATTATAAATCTGTAACATGTTACATGTATTTCTACATTTGCAGCGATTTGTTTCGCACTTAGCAGTGTAATTGGTATTTTTGTACTTGGTTTGTAGCATCGTTTCCAACTGTGTGAGACTTTCATGCCTAATTTTCAAATGAGTATCGTGCAATAAGTCGAATAATTCTTCTGTATGCACATAACTACAAAATATGGCTCTTGTCTCCTGTCATTGGCACAATAAGTTTTTCTGTGCCGTAAACTTTAACATCCAACACTTCCATTTTTCTGCTTTGGTTTAGCCTGTTGACATCCTCGATAAATTTATTTCTGTCCCCTATTATTTGCTTTTTCTTGCAACAACATATTCAAAGTATCTGAGAAACTGATTTTCACATCAAATGCTGGTTCTGCATTTACATGTATGCCAGCTTCAACCAACATGTTTCCCTCAGAAGCAGCCATGGGACAACCTGTAGAACACAACTGAAATTAAAATACAGTTAAATGGGACAGCCCTAGTAAGTTGTTTTCAGTTGCTGATTCAGCATGTTCCTTTAAAGAAAAAACATGTAAGCAACACTCCTTTATTAACCTTCTTCCAGCAATATTATCATCATAGCATGGCACCTTCCTTGTTACCAAGTGCACGCCACCATAACACTGAAATCAAACGACGTACCGCCTACTGGACAGTCTTGCCTCAGCACATTGAACTTTGGTCAGGCATTTCCTGCTGCTTCACAAAATGACCAGCCAAAGTAGCATATATAAGGATCATTTCAAGTGCATCAATGTGAAATGGCCGAACTTGAGCTTGTAATAACTAAAATTAAATAAGAAATATAATTGACTGTGGATACTTGTATACAGAGAGAAGGCAGATACCATTTTCCCACAAAAAGATTTTTTAATCATCATATATGTACATTTCGGCTACTAAGTAGCACATTTTTGCATGTGGCAGACGATTTCATTTCATAAGACTGAATTTTCTTGAGTCCATGGAAATCATGAAGAATCAAGGAGACAAATTGCTAAATCACGATGGTGGACCTCTAGATCTAACACTTTGGAAATCCATACTCAAGTTTGTAAAATAACTATTTCAGACCTGGTTGAACGTAGTTCTCGTCTAGGTCCGCGCTTTATAGCCTATCCTGTTCTATTTTTGTTTCTTGAATTGTTCTAAGCTTGTTAATTTTCTCTGATTGGTCAATTCCCCTACAAACTCGGTTCATATTGAAGATGGCTACTTACAATTGTTAGTAGCCAGAATGTATATATATGATAATTAAAAACTCCACCTTCTCTCTGTGGAAAAGTGGTATCAGCCTTCTCTCTGTCTTTGGAGTTTGGCCATAATCTATGCATAAACAACTTTTTTAAACATTGGTAATAGACAATAATGCTACTTTACCAGAAACACTTGTTTCCCTTTTCTGTTCCTGCAGTTCTTATTTACAGAATAAAATCAGATTAAGCATTACTTCATTGAAAACAAATTCATCACTTTATTCATAATTTGGAATGATCATTGGATAATGGATTTAATTTTTAAAAACATGATAAAAAAATATTTCTCCTAACATCACTAAAAGTGTGGAAACAAAATTATTCAATAAAAAACATTCTTTTTGGCTTTGAAGAAAATGATAAAATACTAGAAACAATCCACTTAAATAATACAGATACGGTATTTACAAACATTTATCCAAAATTTGGTTTTGCTTTTCGCCCTCCCCCAAAAGAAAGCATTTTTTAAAAACAGCTTCAAAAATGTTTTTTTTTTTTTTTTTTTTTAATTCACCAGTAAAGTTCTGATTATTTTATGTAAAATATATTTTTATGACACAATAAAAGAGGGAAGAATCCATGAAACATGTACAATCTTAACACTAACATTTTGTGATTTTATGTCACACAAACGGTTGTAGTCCATCGAGAACTTTTACAGCTCTATGACATATGAATGTACAAAAAATATTTGGTTTATTCATTAAACTAATATAATAGAGCTAATTTTAAAGTAATATAATATTATATTTATATTTTAACACAATCCTAATGAAAAATGGAACGATCTTAGGCCTAAAAATTTTTCCATGGCTCTTTGTTAGTACGTAGATTCATACTATGCCAATAGCAATTTTCCCTCAGCCAGCTTTGCTGTAACAGCTATTTGGATTATATGGTTTAGTTACGAAATGCATCGTGTAACTAGATAAATACACCTCCTGTCTGCAAATAAATAATTTGAATGTACATTTTGGTCATGGAAGAGCCATCATTCAGCAAGATCACAAAAAAGAATTACAATAGGTCATTAAAACTATTACAACAAAAGAAAACAAAAAAAATACAACAGGTAACGAAATACTTTAAGCATGGACAACTTGAATCAACGAAAATTTGAAAAGAGCCAATCACCAAGTCTATTGTTTAATAATAATTTTTAGTCCAGTAATAGCCCATGGTCTAAATCGAGTAAGGTTTTATTCATAACTTTTTTTATTTTCAAGTGTTTCAAAGCATCAAGTAAGAAAGTATCGTCAACACAACGTAATAATGTGGTACAAAGTTAATGTATTTCCAGGGCATGGAAGGGTAATGAAGCACATCAGAAAAAAAAGTCTTGAAAATGGACATCCTATCCAAACCATCATGCATAATTCCAACAACCTCTTTAAAATATAAACTCTTGAAAATATCGAAATCTACAAACCTTTCCTTAATTGACTTATTAATAAATACCCAAATAAACTTTGACATTTTCCAAATTTTATCATCCATATAGAGTGACAAATAAGTCTCCAATCAGGTCAGAGGCAAAAATTTGCTCAAGGCCCCATTTTTTATGTGCTTCAAAATAAACAAACATCTTAGATAAATTCATCACCAGGCCCTCTTGGATAAGCCCAAGACCATTGTCTGTTTTTGTCTAGCCTATAATCTGTTCTCGTCCATATCTGATCTTTTCTAACTAAAATTTAACCCATTAATTGTACACAATTTAATCTCTTTATAATATTTGTTTAATCTTCTCAATGCTGCATGTCAAATCATTGTAATTGGCACCTTATATCAAATTTAAAATTGTAAAACAGCAATCTTGTACATTACAAGCTGAAGAATGAGACTAGTGCTGTCAAGTGGGATATTGAAAATAATATAAAAAAAGGAAAATATAAATTATCAGATTAAAAAATTAAACGATAAAGATTATCTAAGAATAATGAAAATGATTCATTCAAATAATGTCTCCTACATTAATCAAATTCCGATTGTTTCTTCCAATCAGCAACAGAATCTGCATGTAAAAACATTCATCTCCTTCACTAACTTTGCTGATGCTACATAAGAAAGTCTGCTTATATTTAACCTGATGACCAATTTCATTCTAGCATTTTTTTTATTTGTATTGTCAAATGGGTTAAATACAGCAGTTAATTTTTTTTTTTAACAAAGCCTGATGTTAGAAAATAAAATGCAGGCATCTCCTATCTTTAAAATTATTTGTTATCATTCCTGAAATCCTTTGCAAGAAGCATAAAATGGCAGCCATTTCTACCAATACCTAAGCTAACCATTTTCAATGGGTTAGACATGAAACTTCTAATCAATTTCCTAATATTAGCTCAAAGTGAAATGCCATTTCAATAAACAACAAACTACCATGTTTAGATGTAAAATGCTCCAAACATATCTCTCCTGTTGATAATTAGATTGCATACATAAATAGTTAGCATTGTCAAATTAGAAATATGTTTAGAATTTGACATCGACACCCAGCATTAAAGAAATTTATCACATAGATCACTTAGAAATATTATGTTAAATTTATGGAATGTAAATATAAAATTTTCCTATATAAACATCAACCAAAACCATTATGTGACTGTCTGGATAGTAAAAATGAGTTGTTCTAGTGGGAAAATAATAATAGGAAGACATTATGCAGAAAATACTTGTATTTTACAAAACTGATTTTTAATAACACTACAATGCAATTAATCAATATCTGCATGCAAATGTACTCTGAAATAAATTCCAAGTGATTTATGCTGCTCTGAAATAAAATATAGTGGTTAATAATAATCCTAAACATTCATCAAGGCCCACAATTGATCATTTAAAATCTTACTTAAAATCTTAGTAAAATACGAAAAAACCATCAATCGGGAATTAAAATTAAAATTAAGTCTAGAACCCTGGTCACTAAATTTTCTAACTAAAAATTGGCGGGAATTCATTATTTTGCTCTCAAGGAATTTGACGCTCCGAGTCGCTCCAGGGTACCAAATGCACATGACATAATGAACTTTACATAGAATAAAAGATTTGAAGAGAATTAAAAAGGTAGAAAGTTGAATAAAAAAATTTGAATTTTTTTGACCAGACCAATTCGTCGGCAAACGTCACGAGTCAAAATTTCTGTTTGTATACCAAAAGAGAGAGATTCGTGAAAATTAATTCCCAAATCCTTCATGTTATTGTTACGTTTTAGAATAATGCTATTACTTGAATAATCATAGATATATCGAGTTGTCTTACGCAACAACAATGGATTTTTCAGGATTAATCTGTAAACTGTTATTTGCAGCCCACTTATCAATATAATTAATTACTCTTTACATAATTTTACAATCTTCCCAGGAGTGCTACTGAAAGATGATTTTTTTTAAAAATTTGAATTGAAGTTTATTCCAGAAAGAAGGCTGGAACAGGGGAAAGTACAACAGCCAAGTCAAACCAAATTGCTGACCCAGCAAACAAAAGATAGAATTATAGACAAAATTTACAATTAAAATTTTCAGTATTAGGCTGGACAGAAAAACATCAAACATTTTATAATGACCTAAAAATTATTAAATATTAAAAAATTAATAATAATTGGGCCCGCCTCTGGGACTTGGCATCCGGACTTGATCAGAGCTTGGTTTTCCAAAATAGCAATAATAGAAATAAACAGCATTATTATTTGGAATCATAAGTTTTAAATTATGGACTGTATTAAGTTTTAAAAATGAACAAACTTTTCAGGGAAGAAGTTAAATAAGTGAACAGTTTATCCCAAGAAAAATTTTTTTATCCAAACAGAAGGGGACAGTAAACTTTTGAAAATTTAATTCCATTTTTCTTCATTCTTCTAATTTAGTATCCAGATCCAATTAATTTTTCTCCTTAATGATCTGGAGACTCATGTTTATTTCCAGAACGGGAGGAGAATAATAGGCAATGATATTCAATGAGGTTGAAGCTATGACTGTTTGAAACTGATGCTTATTTATTGTAGAATTCTTACTATATTTTCCACATAACAAATTTTTAAAAAAAATTGGCTCCTGCAGGGTCTTGCAGCTAATAAAGAGAATGTGACGTTTATATGAAATCTACAAGAAAATTCAAACTTTTTGTCTCGAAAAATGAAAAAAATTAAGATTTTGTCAGTTAATAATGAACTTTATCATTCATTATTAATCATGTTAATTCAGCAATTATGGAAATTAAAGAATTATTACTGGTAAATACATTGTAGAATGGTCTAGAAGGGCTTTTTTATCGCATTATATAGCGAGATGTATACAGTGAATGCAACTTCTATGTTGTATTTACACGATTTTTCTTCAATTTTCGCTGGTGTGACTTATTTAAGCACTGGGTATCCAGATGTCAACTGCAATCCTTTACAGGTTTTCCTTGTCATCTCACATACAAAAAACTAAATACAATGAAGCTTCTCAAGACATCCATGATAGCTGCAATTTTTTTTTTTTTTTTTTCTTTTGGGAAAAGTGACTAAACTTAACATGGAAAAACTAAAATAATACATGAATAAGAAAACCGCAACATAATAAGTTTTAAAAAAATTAGCCAGAAGTTTTGAATGATGTTCATTTAATTTTTCCTGATTTCTAATATAGTAGGAGCTTCAGGTGTATTAATCTTTTAATGTAATTAGAGAACACTGACATTTTAAAATATGTAAATAATGGTTGTACCCAAATGAAGCATGACAGACAATGCAACAAGAAAATGAGAACAGGTACTTTGAATTAATGTAACTATCAATTACTTCCACCAAATCAATGAGATACCTAAATCGATGTTCTGGATTAACCCAAGTAGTATGTTACAGCATAACTGGCCATATCCTAGGAATAAGTGAGATGAATTAACAATGAAAGAAAATAACAAAATCATATTCATAGTAGTAAATTCATCCTTACTGATGTGTCATAATCGTTATTTTGTTTATACGCTGGTGTCCTTAAAAATACATGCATTCATGCTTTCCAATTCCCTAAATTGGCACTCTGAATTGTGGATCCAAAGGTTTAACACAAAAATAAGAAATGAGAATCAGCACTATAGATGTGCACGATTACAATGTATGGAACCAAAAGTATATTTAAACAATGCTTAAGAATAAGCAAATAAATAAAACTATGAGTGAATAAAAACGGCATCAGTTTTATCAGATAGATCTGTAAACACAAATAAAAATATCACACATAATGAGAAATGTATGCAATGTCATACCTTTAGAACTTTAAAAATTAATGAATTAAACAAATCTTTAACAACATGATAAAAGATTAAAAACGTAACAAATTATAAAACAATATCATTCAATAATATATTTGCTCTTTCACTTTTTATGCTAAGTCATTATAGAGGAGATAAAGAGCAAATGTGATAAAATACAACAAAATTTAATGAGTATCCATTTATATTACCTTCATTCAAAGTTAACAAGTTTAATAAGCTAAAACACAAGGGGCGAGAGGAAAACAAAAATTTCAAAGTAAATGGAGAAAAAAGGAAATATAAACAAGTCATCTATGGAAATTCCATTTGTTGCTCAAACCAGTATTTCTTAAATCTTAAATGATTATGCAATATTCATGTTTCATGCCTAAGAACTACAAGATGATTCACTCAAAAGAGGCCCCGAATTGGTCACCATTCTTCTTCCTTAGGGTGTGCTCAAACAAGCAAGTCTAACAAAGCAAGCCTGTGGAAGATTGCTGCTATTCCCCCCGATATTATTGCTGATACATTCAGCAACATGGAATGCTGCATCGAAATGTGTCTGGCAGAATTGCTTACACAAACATCAAGGTATGCAACATATTTTTTTCCATTCAGATTGCTTCATCCTAGCAAGAGTTATTACAGAATATCTGAGGTCTCTTTCTAGTGATCATCCTGAGGTATCATAAATACAAAAATCTGTCATCCTATCATTTTTTTTTTTATGAGATCTCTTCTTTAAAAAATACTATTTAACCTCCACAAAATCAGGTGAAAGAGAACTAAGCCTTATAGTAAAAGGATCATTTCCATTTTGGCTAAAATGATTCTATGCAAAGAATAAAAAAACAAGAAAATAAAAAGACAAAATAGATATGGTGTTGGGTTTGTCAAATCCCATCTGATTTGTGGAAGGATTAACAATTCAATATTTATATATAAACAGTTCAAATAAAAAAATAACATGAATAAAAAAAAACAAACACAAATCAACGTATCATAGAGAATACGGTGTATAATATAAAGACATAACGCAGAATATATCATAAAGACAAAGGACTTAATTGTAAACAAAAACAAAGTTTATATGGTCTTCATTATTAATTCCGATTATTTCTTTTATAATTGTGAACAAAATAATTAATTAAATATTGAAACGCCATAACACAAAACAATAACAATCAATGACAAGAGTCTCGTAAATAATGAACTGACGATTTATTATATTCAAGAAAACCATTTTTACCCAAATGGAAGGATGAATGATGATTTCTTTGGCTTCCTTTTGCACTATTTCAATTTAAAACACTCAACAAACAAACAGATGTAGGAAAATTCATTAAAAGTGCAAACTGAAACTACATATACAATAAGAACAATGCCTTTAAAAGCAGCATGTACTATATTATTATGTAACATGAAGTAATTCCTCCTCAAAAGATATTTATTTTTTAAAAATATGAAAATAAGTTGCACGATACAATTTCCTTGTCACTGTTGTGGAAAATTGTTTTTTCTTGTTTAACTCAGGACAATACACTTTGTTCAATAATTATTAAGAGAGAAAGTTTAAACACAGTGCAACTTGATTTTTTTGCAATTTAATTAATCCTAATTCTCTGTTTTTTGGAGGATGCATTTAATAGCTCTTCCACAAAATTTGCATGTTTCTTCAATTTTCCTAATTTTTTTTAATATATTATTTGTAAAAAATGATTAAAACAAGAATACCAGAGACTGAATCTCAGCATAAAAGCTTGTAATATCCCAAAAAAAATAATAAATAAGCTATTGTTCCAACAGAAGATAACGATTTTAACATGAAAAAAACAGAAGAAAAAGTTCCATAATCCAGATTCGAACCAAGATCATGAGTATTCAGCTTGTCACCTCTGTCATGTATTTTCCTATTTTCAATCTTTGAACTTAAATTACTGTGTACACAGCAGTTTGGCACTACATGTATAAATAAAAATAATAACACTAAAAATTCTTGAGTTTTATGTTTAATGTTTTTAAATGACACTTTTAAAATGAATTTCATGTTGATGTTATATTTCTGCATTACCATACAATGTGAAATTTCAAATTTCTATTTCCCCTTAAAAATATTCCTTTGTTTTGCTTCTTTTTGTTCCTCTTTATTTAAATCTTAAGGCAAAAACGAGAAGATAATGTACTATAAAATGAAATCAATTTGGTATATTATTTCAATTACATATTAAAAAGCTTCATTAAAATGCAAATGATGAAAAATTTCCAGATGATTTTTGAAAATCAGAAAATATAACGGATTACTATTGCTTGAACTCTTTGTCCAAAGTGTCAAATTGCAGTTTCAATTTCTTCCCAAAGTTAAACTTCAACAATCCCCTACAATTTTTAGGATCCTTAGATAACATTCATTAAAGTGTGCATACAAAATGTTGGTCTCCTCTGTATCTGAGGACTAATTTTTTACAACTGGTAAATGCATTCTGAAACCAGTAATGTGAATAATGACAATAATGGGATTACTGCCTTTACAATTCAACTGTTTGAATGGATCATTGTTGTCAAGGCTAAAATAATGGTTAAAGTTTCATTCATGCTTTCTATGCTATCAGATGATTCAATCAATGTGTTCATACTGCTTTAATTTCTGGTACGTGTATAAGAAATTACAAATTAAAATGTAAATGCTAAAGTTAAAAAAATAAAAAGATACAACAGTGTAGTCACGAGACTAATGTTTACATGTTATCTTGCTTAGAATGCAAATAAATTAATGGAAATAAGAAAGGGTGGAATGAAAAGTTAATGAGAAAGGAATCATTAACAACAGATAAATTATAATCAGATAGAAAATAGATATAATGAATATAACAAAATCACAGGGATGATGCCCATTTTAATTTGCAGATGATTTGTGGGCTAAGTGATTCATCTTTTCCGCTCAAAAAGATATAAACTGCATAAACTAATAACATAATACAAAATAATGTAATAACAAAAAATAAAAATTATCACTAAGTGTATGTGGTAAGGAGATATTTGTGTATTTTAAATTACATGTTCCTACTTTCGAAGGCCATCAAATTTTATTGTGACAACTTTCAGACATCCAGCTCTTTAGTTTCAAAAAATTCTGAATCTTGTACCTCATTTGTTTTACTATAAAACTGAATGGATATGATATCACAGTCTTAGGACAGATTGACAGCTGAGCTTGAGATTGCAGAAATATTCATTGCAGAGCTGGTTTTAAAAATCATGCATCCTGGTTGAAGTCTTCTATTAATAATAAATTCAACAGATGCAGTAAAGCCTACCAGTCTTACTTAATGTATAATTTAGCAGAACCATAATTTCATACAGCATACCACATTTACTAAAAAAGATAAGTGAGTTCTGTTAAGGAAAGATGACATCAGATCTGTATAAAGGTAAAAGCTCTCAAGTACATGTTCAGTTGCCATGAATAAAAATTCTGAATCATTTCCCAGAGGAATAAATAATTTTAAAGCCAAAATAAATAAATTTTAATGATGAACCCTATTTACCTCTTCTGGGTTATCTGTCGCTCTGACAGGAATTATTAAAAAGTCATTTCAATATACATTAATCCCTCGGTATCTGCAGTCTCATCATCTGTAGTTTCATGTATAAGAGTCAAATTCTTCATGGGAAATTCACATATCTGCGGTTTGTCCTGATTTACTTTTATTGTGGTTCCCCTTTTTGCTTTCTGTCTTTCAGAGAATTCCCCTCTGTTCATGTGGGAAAACATAGTCAATGCAAATAAACGACATCAGTGTAATTTTATGAACCTTATGTTGCAAACACTCATCATGGCTTCGAAAAAGAAAAACAGTGACAATCCACTTTGTGCAAAACGAGCAAGGAAGATTTTGTCGCTTCAAAATAAGTTGAAAATTCTAGACACACTGACTGAAGGAAAGAGCAATACTGCTGTTAGCTGAATATTTGGAGTAAACGAATCCACGGTTTGTATGATAAAGAAAAATGAAAAGACCATCATGATAAAATTAAATAATAATTACCTTCGAGTCAGCTAGCAACTTGATATCCCCTAACCCCATTTTCTCATAAGGTTTTGGTCCCGTTATCCGCGAATGCAGGGGGTTATCGGGAACCAAACCCTCGTGGATAACGAGGGATTACTGTACATAACGCACATAGCCATTTGATACGGTTTCTAAAAGTTTTTGGAAGATTCATAATAATTTTTTTTAATATTTAGATATTAGGGTACGTAAAATGTTTAACTAACAGTTTAAAAAAAAAACAAAACGTTCAACAGTTATTCCATTTTTTTTTAATATTACAGTATTATTATAGTGCCCAGCAGGAAAGAAAAAGAAAACTGGCGCATGCATATGAAAAAAATTTCGTTCAGCCGATCAGAAACTGAAAAGAAACTGTGCATTACTTATTCTTGGCATTTCCTTAGTGAAACAGCAGCTGAAATGAAACCGAAACAAAACTCGGACTACATTTATGGACAGGATGAATAACAAAGTCCGATTCCTTGTACTTCTCTTTTATTATAGGATCATTACTATATCTTTTAAATAGTTAAAAACCTGATAGGTTAGATAAAGGCCAGCGTGTTTCAGAACCTCTGAATAAAGCAGACATATACAATCAATAAGCACTTATGTTACACAACCACCCGTTTCAAAAAAAAAAAATTATTAATTTCTGTTCAACAGGAAGAAAGGACAAAAGCTCTTCCCTCGTTAAGATATTCTGCCTGTATTTTGCACATTGTCTGCCACTATATGGTCCCGATTACTTTATAGTAATGAGTGTCAGTGAAATAAACATTAACTTAATAATAAATTTTAAAATAGCACCAAGAACAGATGGATATGGTGAAAATGATTATTTAAAGCAATATCAAATAATACTGTAACTATACTTGTTTGACTTCATATCTTGAGCTCAGCTCTTAATTTTTTTTTTTACAATATGTGATGTGTTAAATAACAGAAAGGGGTCATTTTTATTTATATGGTGTGTTTCTTCTATTATAATCGTCCCTCCACAAGTCGGGATTCCACAAGTCAGAAAATTCCAGAAGCCTGCAGCTTTTTCCTTGAAAGTCAATGACTTCCAATCGGGATTTTTGCCAATAAAAACCAAAGCGCTGATGATTATTACGATTAAAATATTCAAAACTAACCAATTTTATTTTCCCCTAGTGCATACTGTCTTTTCAGGGGGCTATGAATGTTAATTATGGAACTTAATACGAGAATTAATATAAGCCGGTTTTCTTCAAGCTGGTTATTTTCCACGAATTCCGAAATAGCAACCAATTCCATTAAAAAAAAAAAGAGAGATTGCACCTCGTCCCGCCTCCACGCATAAGCGGCTACAGTTTTCCTTAAAAAATTAAAATGGTGACTTGTGATAAGGTTGCCTTATATTTAATCTTGTTTAGTTTTTCCTTGCAAAAGTTGGTAATTTACTGAATAATACCGATTACAAATGGAACCATGCGATGAAGATGGTCTGCCATCTTGGAATTCTGTAAGTTGGGAAAATCCACAAGATGGCAAGGCATTGGAACCGAGGTTGCTGACTCGTGGAAGGACGACTGTACAACCCTCTGCATTTTAGAAAACCACAATCTTAAAAAAAAATAAGGATGATCTTAAATCTAAAAAAGATCATTTATAATCATTACTTATCCTTATATAAAGGTTCTGGTCAAGTACAAGAATAACCACTATAACCATGCACACAATCTCTGATCTGGGACGTACAGTGCAACACCTTTCGAAATTTCAAAAAGTCCATACAAAAAAAAGCTTAATTTAAATTTTGATGTCAAATGAGTTTTTGATAAAATCAATAAAAATATTATACACATATATAATAACTTCATAGAACCCCTTGAATCAATAGCCTCCTAAGCCCCCTTTTGGCAGGACCTGATTGTACATTTTGGAAATCCCTTTTGGACATTATTGAAAATAATTGAAAAGAGCAATTCATTAAGACATGATTTAATTGGTGGTGATTCAGTAATCAAATTAAAAAAAAAAAAAAAAAAAATTCAACCGCAGATCCACATCTTGGAATTCATAATCCTGTGGTTTATGAATAGTACGTAGGAGTAAAATTTTACCAAAGCCTAAAAATACCAAGTCTGCATACCCCTGTCAAATTCTCTTCTTCGTGTGCTGTTTTTACAACGCTTATATAACTTTCACCATGTTTGGGTCATGTTTAGTGAATGAAATCTTGTAATCAATATTTCAACCCCTTCCACTAATCAGATCTTGCTGCAAATTTGTACACTTATGTAAAGTCGGTGACAATGCATAAATAAATAAATAAATAAATAAATAAATAAATAAATAAATTTCCAGGAAAATCGTTGTTTGAAAAAGTTTTTTCTATCCCTTATTGCTGGTCAATTTTGGAACATACCAGCAGCGAACCAATGGATGGCAGCAGAACATTTTTTTACTTTGGCAGTTGGCTTCACGTGTCTGAAGCTGTCAAAGATATTTTTTTTAACCGTGTTGATATTCCCTTTTATTTGTAATTTAATATTTAAACAAGGAGGGAAAACAGATTCTAAATTTCTCGAAAATACACACAGTCTAATTCAAATGTGATTAGGGATAGAAATCGGAGATCAAAGAAACCCTGGAGTGTACAGACTTGGTATTTTTAGGGTGCAATTCCACTTTCTCTCTCACTTCTTTTTTAACATTAAAACTTAACTTGACTGAATAGTTGCTTATTCAAATGAGACTATTCTGATAGTGACATTTACTCGTTGATTTATAAACAAATTTTAATATTAACACTTATCCTTGAAAATAATCTAAAAGCAACCAATTGTTAATAAAATGAATCAGGGTGGAGATACCGAATTTAACCTTCAACACACAGGAATTTAAATTACAATTTAAAAAGAGAAGTTAATTGGGGGAGGGGCATAGTAAGAGAAAGGACATGGGGGGGGGGCATGGGGGGATTAAGGCTTAATTTACTAAAATATATATACGTATATACACAGCACTAGTCATCTAGAAAGAAAATACTTCCATTACTCTGAAATGCATTCACTTGGAAATGGGAAGAAGGGTCATTGAATTATCAGTTGGAGTCTTTTAACAAAAAATAAATATATAAACAAACTTCACAAATATATAATAACTCAGGGTCTTTCTAGAAAAGACTTTGACATTTTATACTGTTCAAGCCAGATGAAATCTAGCCCTGCATATATATGTATATATCGTAAACCTATTATCTCAATCAAAATATCTTTTTTGAATCATATCAGGTTAATTAATGCATTTCAACAATTGTCTAGAACTAGTAAAAGAGTAAAAACTATTTAGCACCATTAAATGTATACAAATTCTTGTCAAAAATACTGGAATATTTGTTTCGTTCCTCTTCCCAAGGATTATAATAAACATCCTCAACAAGCTATCCACATCGTCTGTTTCTCCGATATGAAAATTAAGAAACAATTTACGCATGCAGAATCGCATTTCATCAACACCACATGATGTATAACGTAACCCTTCTTTTCATCAAAAAAGTCTGTGACTAGACTCATAATAAAATTTATGGATCGATTAAAATGACTAGATGTTCAGAGGAAAAAAAAAAACAACAACAAAATAACAAAAAAAACAAAAAAAAAACATACACACATACGCACACACACACAAACATACATGTATTATATATTCATATACATATAATATATATATATATATATATATATAAAATAATAAATAAAGTAAAAAAAAAAATTGAAAGAGAACAGAACCAAAACACAAATATATTTCAGGAATTGTGTTAATTTCAAACCGGGTTTGATTAAACCTTGTACTTTTGTTGAAATTTATTAAGTTCTGGAAGCCAGAAAACTTCTTATCAAGAGCAAAACCATTTCCGTCGTGCAGCGCACAATGAAAGCAGCCACCAGCAGATTGCTCAAATCGGCTGTGGGTCATTCACTAACGTTGCTCGGTTCGGTGCGTGAAGAATTCGAACGTAAGAGAGGCTGTTCGTCAGCAATTTCCTTGTCTGGAAGACTGCCTTTGTCGGTGCATGTTGTTGTTGTGTGAGAGCTGGTATCCTCTTCAGTTATTGGAGTTAATCCTGTCGATTGAGTTCGTCTAAGAAAACCTGAGAAAAAAGAAGCTGGAAAAAGAGGTAAAAAAAAAAA
>JAHWFO010003745.1:151197-196080 GCA_023313115.1 Rhysida immarginata
AATTAGTTTATTTTGTATTATGTAATCCTCGACCAATCAGACAGTTTATATACCTTATTCATACCAGATCTTATACATATAAAGCTGTCTAAAACCCTCTCTTATGTATACTTGATAAAGGCAGGTAATAAAGCCGAAACTAGTCGTTCCCACTATAATGCAGTATTGTAAGGCCTCAATTTATTTTGTTAAGAAGTACGATACTACGCCCTGTTCCCTCCAAGATATGACATACAATGCCTATCTAAAAAGTAAGAGACCTTATAATTTTCTTTACCAGGTAAAGTTGAAGTCACTTTGACAAGAGAAACCTTCATGCACATGCCTACATTTTGGCAGGTCTGCCATATGTGCCAGTGGCTGTTACAAAACTGTCCCACTATGATATTTGAATTTGAAAGGGAAATAGGCCATGAAATAAATTTTCAAATTCAGTTTCCCAAAATGTTTTATATGCATTTATAATGATATAGTGCACAAATAATTGCGGTATATTCTTTTTTAGTGAATCTCAAATGCATTCATCAGAATTTTTCATATTACCATGCAATAAAAATTTCCAGGAAAAACAACACTATCCGATATGCTCCTTCGAATACACCTAAGCTGTCATTCAACTTTTTAAGATTTATTATCCTTACCTGGTGCAGTGTGTGATCTTGCAATCTGAGCATTTGGTTGTCTTACAAAAATCTCAGACCCGTTTGCTGTTGTGATAAGACTTTCACTCCCTGGATGCTGTAATTGTTTATAGATAGAATGTTCACGATTGGCAGGGCTGAAGACAGAAGTTGATGAATTTTGCTGTTAGGAAATGAAATGCAAAAATTACACAATGGTCTTCTAACTCAATAAAAGCCTGAATAACATTGAAGAAATTCATAAAATCCCATATTCCAAATATAAAAACAAAAAAAAAAAAAAAAAAACTTACTCCATCAAAAGACCAGCCCAAAACAGTTTCTGGATCGACTACAGTGATCTGAACTGGATGAAATACACACAGCATTGTCCATATAGGAAGCATGTATTTAAAAATCTAAGAGAAGAAAATGAATTTTGATTTATGCTCCATTTTGAATATAAGGTATTAATGTCTTTAAGATGAAATATATGTAAACAGAATGACCACTTTATTAGGTAAACTATCCAAGTTTCAAAGTTGAACCTCTCTTTGCCATAATAATAGCTAGGGTGCAATTTGGCTTATATTCTTTCAGTGACCAGAACCAGTTGTACAAGTATATCTTACCATGCATCAAGGACGATCTCCACAATTGCTGCAAATTGGCGAGCAGCTGCTGTTGCATCCAAACAGCCCATTTAATTTCATTCAAATTGGCATTGTTCAACCACTGACAACATTGTATCATTCGCATTTGTATTTATTCACAGGGTGATCCAAAAGTAACAGAAAAAGTAAAAATTCAAAAAGCACGATGCAATTTTCACAAAAATGCACAGAAAGACATGGGGGAATTTTTTTTTTTATTAAGAAACAAAAATTTTTATTTCCAGAATATTTACATTTGTCACAGACAACTGGTGCTTTAGTTGGCTGTCCTCCTCAAATGGTGTGAGACTGCAAAAATTGATAAATATGAATGGCCACGAGGTCTCCAGACCTTGTACCTTGTGATGGGGGTGGCCTCATCGGTTGGCTTGCTGATCGATGGAGTTAAGCAACTTTATAGGCAGCCAGCTGGTGGCTGGGTGACAGCCAATGGCTTGAGGACCACTGCTGTTGGGGGACTTTAGTCTGACCCATTTGCTGAGTGACCTGTGCTGGATGTCCAGCAGCTGGTGATAGCCACTGGTTTGTTTGTCCGCCAGCAGCTCTTCCATCATGAACCCCCCGTGCTTCGGAGGGCACGTTAAGCCGTCGGTCCCGGCTGCTACTGTCATCTCGTAGCAGTCGTTAGTTACTGGGATGGCGCAAAACTCCCTCAAAGGAGTAAGAGCCGCAGATAATCATTCTGCGATAATCTACTCTCTGTACAAGATAAGATACACCTTGTGATTTTTTGCTGCAGGGCTACTCGTGTTAACCAGCATACAGAAGTTGGCCGATGTCATTGCCAATGTTAAAAGAAGTTATTCGCCATTATTTGAGAGGAAACGTTGCAGCTGAAATTCTCTATGATAATGTGCAGAGTGTTGTGCCATGTCTGATG
Organism: Rhysida immarginata; assembly: GCA_023313115.1. Classification (NCBI taxonomy): domain Eukaryota; kingdom Metazoa; phylum Arthropoda; class Chilopoda; order Scolopendromorpha; family Scolopendridae; genus Rhysida; species Rhysida immarginata. The sequence continues at coordinate 153,372 of JAHWFO010003745.1, forward strand.
GTCCTCTCATTAATGATAGCCATCATATTGAATATTTGTAATCCTTGCTACGTTACAAATGTGCTGTGCCACTGTACAAACTACTGACACAACGGAAGCACCATTTGTCGGTAGAAATATAGCTATTCTGGTGTTAAAATTTTTCATGTCTTTCTGTGCATTTTCATTATATAAAAATTTCGGTGGAAACCACATTGTGTTATTGTTATATACTTTTCAGATTATTGAATACATGTATTTACTTTTTCTGTTATTTTTGGACCACTCTAAATATAAAAAAGGCTGTTCAGCTCCCACCCGCCTACTTCTTATGTACTCAAACGAAGGCAGGAATAAAAGCTGAAGCTAGTTGATTATACCAAATAACGTATGTAAGGCTTCAATCGGGACAACTTTATTACAAAAAAAACCACCCCCCCCCCCCTTTTTTTTTTTTTTTTTACCTTGAGTAATTCCCACTGAACTGTACTCTACAGTTCACATTTGAAAATGATACATCAAAATTATTAGTGTTAGCAATTACTAAAGTACAGTACAGTGGTACCGGTATTTAAAAACTTACCATAAACAAGGCAAAAACAGGTGAATATACAAGTTGCATATGTCCCTAAAGAAGAAATAAAAAGGAATGAAAAATTGATATCATCTAATACTTAAAACAAAATAAATAAATATACAGCATGGTCCTGATATAGTTGGTCAAATCAAAGATTTAGAAAAATTTACTGGAACATACAAAGAAACCTTCCTCCACCTAGCTGAGCCCTCTCCTAGGTCTGTGCTTTCTGACCAATAACCTTCCAACTTCATGACTTTTCTTTCTACTCTCCATTTCATTGGCTTAACTTTACTATAACAACCCTAAACTATTCTCTATAAAACGATTCAAACTGATGATGGCTACGTGGTAGCTGAAATGTGCATTTATGAAATGTCAAATAAAATCTTTGTGGAAATAGTGGAATCCATCACCTCTTCCTTCTCTTAGTTAATATTGCTTATCAACATGGCATAAGAGCTTCAAATCTTCTTTTAATATGTCGTGTTTGGAAACGGACGACCTCTCCGGCTGGACAAACCTGGCATGGGCCAAGTGTTCCTTAAATTTCATCCCAATTTTTCTTTTAAAAGCCTCTTAATAAACCATGCTGCACTTTATATCCATACTGTGTGGAAAAGTTGTCCGATACCTATCTTGAGCTAAAGTCCATTCACATAGAAATATTTTCATTCATGCATTAAATGAATTTTAATCAATTCAGCGTTTACATAACGATTCATGTTAATGGTGTTTGAAATGAGTCCTAATTAAGCTGCACTGAATTAAGAAAGAGCAAATACATGCGATCAAAGGTGGTAATTAAAGGATGCAAATTAACATTTATGAGAACTTTTATCATCCTTATGACGAGCCCAATCCAATCCCTGATTATGACCAACTATTTCAGGATACCCTATAAGGGTTTTGTGCATATTTGTTACTTACAAAGACAGCACTACAACTTTGTCTTTTGGTTCCCACTAAAGAGAAATTTAATTTTAAATTTGAATGCATAAAGGATTAAAATACTTAAAAAAATGAATAAGCAAAAAAAAAAAGATAAAAGAAAGAAATAACGGACATTACTTACGTGTCAACATGGTCACATCATATGCCACACTAACTAAAGCAGATATTTCATATGCTGCAATTACACTATTAAAAAAATATTCCGATAAATATTTTATATAAATTATATACACTCTACAAATCAAAACCTAAAACATTCAATCCCCAAGGAACGATTTTCAAAGCAAATTTTAATTTTTCTCTGCCCCCATTACACACACAAAAGAAAGTACACTGGTGGCCATGGAAATCATTCCACCCTCTTTCTTTATTAAACCATCACAAGTGAATGAATAGATGATAATACGAACGAGTAGTGATTAGCCTTTCACGCTTCAAGGGTGGATTATTTACCATCTGCAAAGCACAAGATCAATATGGGATAGAGCCTCCTTTTGTAGCTATGCAGGTGGCAATGCACGAGGCAATCCATCATACATGCGGGGGAATGTGTCCTGAGGTAAATTCTACCATGCTTCTTGCAACTGCACGCGTAGATCATCTAGTCTGTAGACATGTGGTTGGTGCAAATGTTGCCCCATCAGGCCCCTGTGTTTGATAGTGAACAAATCTAGAGACCTGGTGTTTACGGAAATGGTATCAATGTGGGTGATTACGCTATTATGGGGACAAGCATTATCTTGCTACATGACAGAATTGGGTATGCTGCACAAAAATGGCAGAAAATGAGGCTTCATACAGCCCGACTATATGACCCCCTTCAAAAGAGTCTGGGCAGTAATGTTCTTTACTTCCACGATGGCATACTGATCTGCCTGTAAAAATATGCAGAATTCAGACTTTCCAATCTGTTGTATGGCCCTTTGAAGCACTAATTTAAGATCTCACATATGCTCTACAGTGGGCCGATAAATAAGTTCAGGTTTTTGACAGCTTACAAACTTAAAGTATATTAAATGCATAAAGTGAGGAATCATGGTGTGGGATGGTGTGTGGTATGATGGACTCGTTGGGCCATTCTTCTTTAAAAGTTCTGAAAGATGGATTGGGTGCCGTGGCCCCGTCGAGTGGCTGGCCTGGTCTCCAGACCCGATGCCATCTGATTTTTTCTTGTGGGGGCTATCTCAAAGAGAAGGTCAATGCCCACCCCACTGACTGCATCGAGGAAGTGAAGGAACTGATAACCCAAGAAGTTAACGCGATTCCTATCGAGTTCTGTCGCAAGGCGTGCGCAAACGTGGCTTTGTGTCTCCAAACAGTAATTGATCTTATTTATGGACCACCTGCATATAACTTTAATTATTTGCATTGCACCTTTGGTACTGTATATATGGTCTTAATTTCATTGCAAATAGACTCCTCCTTCTGGGTGCGCCAATTATCATGGCCACCAGTGTACTTACAACAAAAGAAAACAAAATTCCAAAAACTACAACCAATCTTTCGTAACCACAAATTTCGCCTTTTGACGAAATCTAGTTATTAATTCTACGCTACCTCCATAAATCTCTTTTTTGTGCTCGTTTGAAGGTGTCCACAGTGCTCACTGTGTTGATCTTTCTCGTGATATAAATGCCAGCAATCATAAAGAGTTGAACAACTAAGAATTCAACTGACGATAACAAAAGCCATTCGGGTTCTAAGGAATTTGGAATTAAATTCTAAATAAATAATTATAAATAAACAAATAATCTCTAAAACATTAAAAAAATTTACCTAAACACTCGGTCCAGCTTGATTTTACTGTTACAATTCCTAAAACAGTTATTGTGGTAAAATAACCAAAGTACATAACCAAAATTGGAACAATTATCCTGTGGGGGGGGGGGGGGAGGACACAAAAATGGACAATAGCTTTTAAAATCACTTATTTTATTTTATTTTATTTTATTTATTCAAGATATAAAAGGTACCCAATGGAACCAGTCATGGTATAAAACCGACAAGTAGGTTCCCAAAGGGACCAAAAATCAACATAGATACAAAAAATTAATGTTATACATAAGATTAACTTCTTCACGACCAGCTTAAATTTTGAAGGATACTCCCAGGACCAGATTTTATGTACTATCTGCCAAACCAATGACGAACATGCGTTCGTCATGTACAATTTTGTAAGAATATTTCTGTTTCAGAATCAGTATTTATTTCAAAATCAGGATCTTCGGCATCACTACTTGCAACAGCATAATCTTAATCATCCATTTTTTACAAAAAAGGAGCAAAAACAATGTAAAAACGGTGCAATTACGATGTACAATGGTGTTGAAATAAGCAATCAAAAAAAAAAACGCAATGGTTCCATCTATCGACAGGAAAATGGTGTTGAAATAAGCAATCAAAAATAAACGCAATGGTTCCATCTATCGACAGGAAAATGGGCCCATAAAAGAATAAACTGTTCCAAATGATTTTATTGTTTGATTCGTGAAAAACCAAGTTTTCATTTGGTTAATAAATGCATGCATGTTTTTTTTGACGAATGCATGTTCGTCATGGTATTGAACGGAGGGTTTAGTCATGAAGAGGTTAACATAATTAAGGTGTCTAAACTAGAAAATTATTAGAAATTAGAAGGTGTCTACAAAATTATTAGAAGCAATCGATTCAAATATGGCGTTTTAATTCACGATAGAATTTCGAGTAATTAGTCACAGATCGTAATTCATGGGGTAAATTGGCCCACTCACATACACCAATATGTGATACCTTATTACCAGCATATTTATTTTTAGCAAAAGGAAGATAAATGCTATGAGCCCGCCTAGTAGAAAAAAAATGGACTTCACTAGTTTAATTACAAGACATTCGCTCCACTCTCTCTCTCTTGGCCCAGACATTGGCCTGACCCTGAACACAGTGAAGTCAGAGCTTCTTTTCCTCAGTAATGCCCGCGTTGATCCCATCTTCTCTACGATCCTCCTGAATGCCAAGATATTAGAAGACGAAGTTTTCCTTTCAGCCACCCCCCCCCCCTTACAGACGCTGCCATTCCGATCGCGTTTGAGAAAAAACTGTTGGTTTTGAGCACCTTAATAAGCAAAATCAGCCAACTCCAATCCCACTACGCTCTTTACTCCCTACAACACTCCCTTAGTTCATCTCGTCTTACCTATATCTTTCGTTCCTCTCCATCCTGGAAATGCAAGACGTACCTTCACGACCTCAATTCCATGTTTAGATCCTGTCTCCAGTCCATATGCAACATAGCCTTTTCCACCACCTCCTGGAAGCAACCCACACTTCCCATCAAACTGGGGGATCTGAGTGTCCACCTGACTGAAGTATGCTCTCTCCCAGCCTTCCTGGCTTCTTCATACTCAGCTGGCAACCTCATCTCTTCCATTCTTGCAAACGCTGGCTTACCATCTAATATCCATCAGGTTGCCGAGGCAGAATCACTATGGATGCAGGACAATTTACCACTCCCGATCTCCTCAGGCAACAACGAGCTTGGCTGGCCCTCCACGAAACGTGCAGACAAAATTCTTTCTTCATTGAAGCATCTCATGCTATTTCAACCGCACGACTTCATGCCGTTAGCACCAGTGAATCTGGAAGTTGGCTACATGCCCTCCCTTCCCCTGCCTTGGGTACTATCCTTGGTGACATCTCCCTTTGTATAGCCGTCAGTCTCCGCTTAGGCAGTCGTCTATGTTTTCCACACTCTTGCCACTACGGTGCAACCATTGACGAACTAGCCCTCCACCCCCTCAGCTATGACAGTTTTGGTCGTAGAAGCTGCCATAGTTGTCTAAATGACACGATACACCGTGCCCTCACCACTGCAGGCATTCCATCATCAATGGAGCCCAACGGCCTGTCCCGAAGTGATGGCAAACGCCCTGACGGAGTGACCCTCTCTGCCTGGAAGACAGGGAAGATGGTACTATGGGATGTGACCTGCGTGGATACCCTTGCCTGCTCCTACCTAGATGGACGTTCAAAGGAGGCCCGTTTCGTGACAAACCTTGCCAAAGATGACGCAATTTATTTTATAAGTATCCACAGTTTGTCATTTTCATTATTTTGTTTTATCAGAAACTTAGTTTATGACCAGAGACCTTATTATCAATCAAAACTTATTAAAAAAAAAATAAAATAATAAAAAAAAAAAAATAAAAATAAAATTGTACAATCACAAAATGGAAAACACAAATCTTTTTTCACCTACCTACTAACAAGTCTTTCTTTATGCAAAATACGTGTCGCTAATGTCCAATGTAAATGACATATGACAATGAATTGTAGAAGCTTCAAATAACAAGCTGAAAAATCAATTTGTGGAAGATGATTTCCGATAATCCAGTTGACACCACTGAAATGAATATGAATAAGTGATTTACATTCTATTACTTCTTGTAGACAATAACAATAAATCATGTGTCCAAAATTACCAGAAGATACCAAAGTTAAAATGCAAATCAACTTCTTTTTTCAAATGGGTTTGCTTTTGTTAATAATTAATAACAAGATTTGCTAAAAAGAAAAATTAAGTTGCCATATTTATCCGATTAAAAATATTTCAGCACTGTCAAAATCATAGGCCAGCAATTTAGACCAGATGATGAATTTTTAAGGGATGCTAAAAAAAGGTGTACATGTAGCACCATATCATTTACAATGTTGATCATCTTTGCACTGTCATTATTGAGGAGTTTACAATAAATATACTCACATAAATATGGCACTTGATAAAGTTTAACAATGAGAAGACATCAACATATTAAACAATTCTTACCAGAGAATGCATTCCAATGCAGCAAAATAAAAGATGAAGTATTGGTGAATTTGTGGATGCTTAACAAGATGAAGTTTGATGATGCGTCCAAGACATAATAAAAACGTAACTAAGATGAATGACGACAACAATCCATTCCTACAAGGTAAAATGAATTCAAGATAAAAACATGTCTTACTAAATATAAATACTCATGTATAATGATTTTTCAATTGAAAAATGGAAGGAAAAATTCTGCGACCTGGATTCGAACCAGGAACCTTGACTATCATGGCCGATGCCTCTACCAATTGGGCTATCGCAGACACCACGGACAGCCAAGATGTCTCAAGGTGTCTTAAAGACAACCAAGTTGTCACGGTTGAAAGCCCAATGGGAGCCGAGCTTGGCTGTCTGTGGTGTCTGCGATAGCCCAATTGGTAGAGGCATCGGCCATGATAGTCGAGGTTCCTGGTTCGAATCCGGGTCGCAGAATTTTTCCTTCCATTTTTCAATTGAAAAATCATTACCTATGCTTGGAGACGCTTCTCCAGTTAATAATTATTATTTACTCATGTATAAGTCGACCCCCAATTTATGACCCCAAAAAGTGGAAAAACGGCATGACTCAAACCAAAGAAAATTTTTTTTAAACAATTGAGAGGGAAAAAAATTATTTTATAACACAACTATTACAAGCAATTTTTACACAAGATTTGACTTATTTATTTTCACTTTCACTGTTACAAATTTACTTAAAAGCTTTTTTTTTAATTTTAATTTTAATCAAAAACAAGAACGATACAGTTACAACACAAAAATTAAACAAAAACTATGGAGTGCAACAACCGAAATCGGAGGGGATCTCTAAAGCTTTAGTTGATACGCTTTAGTTGACTTTTGTCTCTCATCGCTGAAGATGGCTACTTGATAGTCGAAATACGTATTCGGTATTTCAAATCTCCTTGTGATTAGAGGTTCCCTCCGATTTTGGGTGATACAGTTATAGTACATTTCATGTATTTTATTTTAGAAGTGTATTTTTTTATTATTTTTGTCTTCATAATAAAAGCCGATGTCAATGTATCGAAAATGTCTTTGCTGACATCGCCCATCACTAGTCAAAATCTTATTTTACGTTTCACCTTTATTGTTACGAATTTACTTAGCGTGATGCTGTATTATTCATTATTAACAATACACGACTAAATGGAGAAAAGATGGGAAAATTTGTTAGCTTAGTAAATGAAACGTGATTGCAGTGACTTTTTACACAAAAAAGTCATGGCCATTTTGTTTTCGGAATTGATTTATGCATTAGCTTATGACAACCCCAAAGTGAATGGATGGAAGACTGAGGACAAAGATGTGAAATAATGCACTGATTAATGTACTGCACATTATATATATGTACAATGTGCTCTAAGGTATATAAAATATTATACCGCCCTTCATCAATCCCCAGTTATACACTGGTTTAGTTTAAAGTTCTCCCCCCCCCCCTCCCCACTCATTTCGTACTTTTTGTGCTGTCAACATCATAAAACATGCTGGTAGAACTCACATGTGAGCACTTGTTACGATGTTGAATGCATAACTAGGAAACTACTCGTTGGAATTCGATCAAATTTTAACGGTACACACAGTTTTTATGTACCCTATTATTCACCAAATTTCAGTATCCTGGGTCTTAGAGTACCTGAGTTATTAACTTATCTTGATGGTGGAATTTTTATTTCTCTTCATATCTCAGTTATCGTTTAAATTAGGATCCATTTTCTTATGAACTTTTTTGCTTAGAATAACCCATAGTACCTCCCCTAAAAGTTTGTCAGTGTACGTAAAATGTACATTGTATATAGTGCTTTACTGTGTATTAGTGTCACATTTTAAGAAGAGTATCGCAATCGTCTTGGGCGACACCATTTTGAGTTTAATTCTTCTCTGCATACAAAAAGGGCGGTATGGAGATTACGTTGTTTTGCGAACATTTTTTCAAAGTATTCACGCCGCATTTCGAGTAAAATGTTATGATGTAATATTTTACGATTTGTAAATTCACTTAATACATGATAAATAGGTTTTTTAATATATTTAACATGATAAAAATAAAAGATAACTCTACTGCTCAAATTAAATTGTTACATCACTTTTTTTTTTTTAGGTCATCAATAACAAAATATAATCTGTATTTCGTTAACTTATAAAATTTCATAAATTTAATATCTAATTCAAATGAATGTAGAAAGAATTTTAGGTTTTACATGGCATTTATGAATTTGAAATTAAAAAAAAAAAATAGACAATATTTATTTTTTTTCTGTTATTTTCTTTTTCATTTTCACATCATTTTTGCACAGATTAAATTAAATCTTAATATATTTCATTTAGAGTGGACAGGGCCGACCCGGTGGCCGACAGGGCTGGGACGTAGGCTTTCGAATCCCGCCATGGGCATGGATGCTTGTTCTTTCCAGTTGGAATGTAAAACATTAATTTCCCTTTTCTACTGGATTTAGTGCAGTTTACTGTGCAACAATTTGGCATAATGGCCCGGATAAAGCAAAAGCTAAATGACGAAATTATTCATCTCTAAACCTTAGGAAAACTTTGTTTATTATTAATACATGCAACTGCTATTGATAAAATAGTTTCTGTTTTTCGATTGAAGCTTACTATTTGTTGATTAAAGTCTCAAGTGCTCCCAAGTAAGTTTCAAAGCTCACTGAAGTACACAGAAATGATTAGTAAGCATTCATCTGGGAAAACTCAAAATGGCTGTGATTATGCCACGTGATACCGAAAAGCCAATCAGAAGCCTTGCGGCACAGTTCACTCAAATGCGGTACTCTTTCTATAAAGTGACTCTACTGTGTATGGTCTTCTAGCACCATTTTTTCCGCTGTTGGCAACCGTATGCAATAATAAATGTTCCACTGGAATTCTCTTCTCCATGCTCTGCATAGCTTATACACAAAGTTTCATCACTATCCAAACAATAGCATGGTCTGCAACCTGCACAAAAGACCATCTGGTACTTAAGAATTAAAATGAAGAGGAAAAAAATGACATTTTTACAACTTTGAACTCCTAATTGTGTCGCTAAATTGACTGCCTTTTCTTTAAGAAGTAGCCCATTATCTTGTGTGACCAGATTTATTTTCATGCAACCAGGGACATCACTAGGAGGCAATCTGGAAGTCACGTGACATTAAGGCCTGTGACCCCAAAAAAAAAACAAAAAGAAAAAGCATATTATAGTGCCCAGCACAAAAGAAAAAGGAAACTGGCACATGCGTAAATGAAAAAACCTCGTTCAACCAATCAGAAATGAACAAGAAATGGGGTATTACTTATTCCTGACATCAGTAATAAGTAATTCCCAGTTTCTTTTCCCCTTTTTGAGTGGTTGAACAAGTTTTTTTTCATTTACGCAAGCGCCAGTTTCCTTTTTCTTTTGTGCCGGGCAGTATCTTATCTGAAAAGTCTTATCTTGTAAAGCCTGTTGGAGAGTCCACCGATGAATTTTCAATAGCAACCAGAATCAATGGCGATGCAGCTCTACAATTCAAATTCCGAATGACCTCTTAATGTGGTGGTTGCTGTGCTATTACTATTCAATCAGTAATTTTAGGCAGCAGTGACCATTGGCTTAGAGGGAAATGATAAATGGCTATTATAAGCAGAATGTACATATTACAGAGAATGTGTCTGCCAATGATGCCTCACTTAGACACACAGTGCATTTTCAGTTATTTTATCCATTTAACAGGAATTAACAACAAATTTTAGCATAGCAATTTATCCACATTTATCCAGTATCAACTTAAGCAAACATAAAATGCAAAGAAAAACGGGACTGTAAACTCAGTGTCCACTTAAGCAGACTATCCACTTATCAGGCATCCACTTAGCGAGGTTCGGCAGTATTTCTAACCACAGATGGGAAAAAATTAAAACTCTTATTTGTATAATCACTGTATAATTTTTCTTCCCTTTATTAACATTATACCACTTAATAATATCTATGCTCACCGTATACATGCCACAGTATCAAAGGATCCAAAACATCCTTTATTGGCAACGTCGATTGTGACATTTTCTTGAGCCGAAGTGTTTGGCGAAAGGTTAACAAACTCAAACCAGGCACGGGGATTACGAACTACAGCCATTGTTTGCTATCTTCTATCCATTATGCAATTGGCTAAAAAAAAAAAAAAAAAGTTAACAAAAAAAGTTAGTGGTATGCTAAAATGAAAACGAAACATAAGGAAATATTTTCTCGTTGGAATTAAACCAGGGACCATGAGTATCATGCTCGTTGCCTCCCTCAACAGGGCCACCACAGATGCAGGACAACAAGGCTCTCTGGCAAGAAACTGAAGCACCAAGAAGGAAATATACAACTGACATGACATAAAATATAAAAAAAAGAAATAATTCAACTTTCACAACAACTAGATCGGTATGGTTCCTGGAAAAAATATGTTACAAAAAGTGGGCAAATCAGTCTGGCATGGTTCCACCTTTGTATCCTGACATGGCATGGATTCATAAAGTTTTCAGTGATATCTTGTCAATAAACCTCCAATTGGTAAGCTAATTTGTCAACATTCTGAATTGATTGCAGGCGATGCTCATCATACCCCAAATGTGCACAATAACAGGCGGATCTGGCGATTTGGCTGACCAAAAGTGTGTGTCACAAGTATGGAGAAAACCCCCCATAAAGAGACGTGTCGAGTGTGACCGAGCGCTATCTTGTTGAAAAGATAAATCTCAATGAAGGAAATGTCCTTCAATGTGCTGGGGTCCATATTTAATGAGATACATCCCAGACCCTAACTGTACAGAGGGCTGTTTCAGATAAACGTGCAGACTTCCAATCTCCCTGGTTTGAGAATGGAACAACCCAACACCTTAAAACTTTGCATGTATGATTACTAGCCTTAAACCTTACTTTTCATGTGGTGACACATGCATTGGCAAACACAATGACTAAAACAAGCCAATTTTTGGAAAAGCTACATGAAAGCTCTTTCCGACAACGAATATTGTGCTTCAGTAATTGTCAAGAGGTGCCAGCTGAAGAATTGTGATATCCATAAGCAACATGAATGTCATACTCGCAAATCTCAGAAAATCTGGCAGTCTGGCCAAGCATACGTGTGAAAAGGAACACGAAGAGATCCCGTCCCAGCAGACCACCCGCAAAAGTACGACAGATAAAGCAAATGGCGGAACAGGAGAATAGAAAGGAAGAATGCCATTGGCAAGTATTAACAGATCTATTCACACCGATTTAAAACTGCAGAAGTTTCATAAAGCTCATGTTCATGCTCTCAGCACTCGATGCATTGCTGAACGAAAAACAAATGCCAGAAAGCTTTATGAACAGTATCTTAGAGGCCTGGATTTATTTGAAATCATCTAAAAATGTGCGTGCAATATCTTATCGTTCAGCAGATGCCATGGGCCGAGCAGACTGGGTTCGCATGTGTTGTGAAAATTTTCCAAAGGCTTTATTGCTCAAGGGACTTACACTTCACCAGGTGGAGAAAAATTACAAAATCAATGCGAACTATTATCAGGAGAATATATTGGAGCCATTATAGTGGGAAAAAATCCCTGTATTGTACGAGAGGGACAGCAAGAACACGTTCATCCACCAAGATAAGGTGTCGAGCCACACAGCATGTTCAACCCAGAACTATTATCAGCAGATGGAGACAGAGACCAAAATTGGAGCAATTCCCTTCTCAGACATCCCCAATGGACTTCTATGGTTTTGGTTTGCTAAAACGTGAGATAGCAAACTGTCGTTCTAGAACTCTGGATGAGCTTTGGAAAATTTGAAAGAAAGTTTGGAGCGGTATTCCGCTTCCTGTTCTGTAACAAAGTTTGCTGCAATGGAAATAACGATGCAGGACGATTGCTAGATGCCAAGGAAACCACATCGAACATAATTATTGGTGGAGGAAAGGGTTTACATGATATACCATGTGACTCAAGTCTGCTAAGTTTATCTGAAAAAGCCTTCTGTACTACACTATCTACAAAAAAGAAAATTGGACACTTTTGATTTTAGACGTTTTGTCGAATATCTAGAAAAATACTTGACGAATTTCTGAAATTCGGGGGTGTAAAGAGCATGTTATACCTCATATATTTCAGCAAAGGTTTTATCGCCGAGACAAATAGGCGACCAACAACAAATTGAACCAAAAAATAATGTTTGGGATCACAATAAAAATAATGCTTGAAATTCATTGTAGCTATAGCATATGATTATGAGGCTTCTTTTACTGATTTGTGTTCACTTGGATGAGAATAGCATGTATATAAAGTTCTTTGGTAAGTTTTTTTGTTTCTAACATGCACGGTTTTCAACCCAATGCAATGCCATTTTCAAAAAAGTTGACAAATTACAGCAGAGACAACACCATGCAAACAGAATACTAAAATATTAAATATTTGATGAAATATGAGCATTTTTACTAAATAATGTTTAACTGTGCATGCAGAAGCGTTACCGAAATGCCTTTTGCATAATTTATTAGCCAAATGTATAGCACTATACTTATAAAAAACCCAAGCAAATAGCGTGAAAATTCATAAAGATATCGCTGATAGAATGAGTTGAATTTCAGTAAACGAAACGATAAGGGGTTTTCTCCAAATTTTTATTTTTGGACCTGACCCCAGTATCAACTTCTCCATATGCTGATAAGAAGGCATACTGAATATTGGAGCATACTGACTTCATATCAGCGTAAAGAGAAGTAGTTGATACTGGTGTCCAGTCCAAAAACAAAAATTTGGAGAAAACCCCGTATCGTTTTGGTAGATAGTGTATTAGGCCATGGATACTAAGAGCATACTACTGTTTTGGCAACTCCTCACCAAGACTTGCAGTGGGATTGCTGCAGGTGCTGCTTTAATCCCATCCCAAACCACATCCTGGTTATCTGATTTCCTGCAGTACACCTTATCCTTTACCGTTCCCCATAGGTAAAAATGGACCATATCCGCGTTTCAAAACTGCGCATGCACGGCCATCTAGTGGTGCAATTTAAAACTACTAATAGGTGTAAAAAGATGGCAAGTCAAAAGGTAACACTAGCTAATAAATCACTCGTATGGTCCTATTGTTTTCAAAATATGCCGAAGATCGATAAGATTGCAATTTCAGAGTACATGAAGACTAAATCCAACGAAAGAATTAAATATGCAATTGATAATTACATGCAAAATATCAAAACACTGTTCTTTAAATATGATAGGGATTCAAGTCCGTATTAACAGGGATCCAGGGCCGGCTCATCCGTATAGGCAACCTAGGTGGCCGCCTAGGGTACAAAATTTGAGGGGGCGCATAATTGAGGATTTTTTTTTAGTTTGGGGATTTTTAAATTCTTTGTTATAACAATTACTAACAAAAACACATTTCCAAAGTTCCATACCCAGCAGACCCTGCCGAAGGCACTTTAATGAGGGTGCAGAATTCGTTTTCGCCTAGGGTGCCAAAAACCCTAAAGCCGACACTGCAGGCATCTAAACCCAAATAAAAACCATCCAAAATAGCTGGATTTTATTTACTCTCTACAATATAAAGTGATAATTGTGCAGTAGAGTAAGTTTTTATTTTAAACAATATTAGTTGAATGTCATAATAAAGTAATAATAATAAAAGAAACAAAAAGAAAAATAATTCATAATAATAAAATGTAAATAATAACTATATAACTGATACACTAACAATTAAATCAGCCTTGGTGGCTTAGTGGTTACGTGATCACCTCTAACGCCCGAGGTTGCAGGTTCGATCCTGACGACGAGGATTTTTCAGGGATAAATCCTGAAATCCCGCACTTCCTTCGGAGGGGAAGTAAAGCCGTTGGTCCCATGTAGTCAGCGCTGGACTTATACATAAGCAGACTAAGCACGTGCTTAGGACCCCATTAGACTAAGCATGTGAATAGGGGCCCCCGAATTCTCAGAAAAACAGGTGTGCAGTGCTTAGGGTCCCTAAAGGTACTAGTCTGGCCCTGTGTGTAGTCGTTTTCTGACTGCATGTTAAAGAACTCTTGCGAGGCAAAATTTGTGGCCTATAATGCCATCCTGATATGACCATACTACAGTAAAATCCCGTTACAACGTACCTCACTTTAACGCACACCTCGCATTAACAGATAAATTTTACATTCCCTTGGTTAAATTATCAAATCATTACAACGTACATCGTTCGAATGTCTTGCTCGGATTGGTCAATACAGCCCATGCGAAAGTTGCAACTAGGCCAATGGGCTAACTAAGCAGAGTTCACTTTCATTGGTTGGTCAGTGTAGCATATACAGGGTGTTTTTGAATTGAGTACAGATTTTTTGGGAGATGATAAAAGAGGTCCTTAGAAGTATTTTTTTATATATGAACATGGGGTCCCCGCAGCTCCGTTTACTTCCAATACTGCATTGAACAATCAAATGACACCGGGACGCAGTGTGCGTTGGTAGGCCTAGTTTATTTTATTTTTAACAATTAACACAAGCAATCTACTGTATGACTTTTACAGTAATTGTTAGAAATGACCGCCACTTGCTTTATAGCACAATTCGCAACGCCTTATGATGGATCGATGTACGTGTGGAAACAGTTGATTTGCACGGTCGCTGATGTCACCTGCTGCCGTAACAACACGAGCCGCCAATTCTTCTTCGGTATCTACGGGTTCGGAGTACACCATTGATTTTATGCTTCCCCATAAAAAAAAAATCCATCGGTGTGAGATCTGGCGATCTCAGTGGCCAAGCAACTGGTCCGCCACGACCAATCCAACGACCAGGATATGTCTCATTTAGGTAATCTCTAACTGCTCTTGTGTAATGCGAAGGTGCGCAGTCCTGTTGAAACCACATCAAATGTCTGGTCATTAGTGGAACATCTTCAAGAAGACCAGGGAATCTCCTTGACGAAGTTTGTCCTAAGACTTTTCAACAAACAAGCACGTGCACCTTGAAATTACTTTAAAAGTTATTACAGTAGATTGCTTGTGTTAATTGTTAAAAATAAAATAATCTAGGCCTACCAACGCACACTGCGTCCTGTTGTCATTTGATTGTTCAATGCAGTATTGGAAGTAAACGGAGCTGCGGGGACCCCATATTCATATGACAAAAAATACTTCTAAGGACCTCTTCTATCATCTCCCAAAAAATCTGTACTCAATTCAAAAACACCCTGTATAAACCCAGAAATCTCTGCATGCTACTATGCTAGCGGAAGACCTCTTTGGGTTAGTCAGGCTTCTTGCCTATTTCAGTGTATTTCATGTGGAATTTATTCCGGAAGGGTGAGAATCGTGTAAGCACTGCTTACGTCCCACCTGAACAAATGTACACTTCACTGTTTGATTTTCGATTGTCACATGCTACTCAGTCGGGACCCAATTTGTGCGGCAATTAGATTGGAAAGCTTCACTTGATGGACGATTGCCCATCTTCAATACGATAAGATCATACCATCATGCGTTTGTTTATTTTAATTTTAGCTTTAAGTAAACGTGCATGTAACAGGGTGACTAGCGACCGGGAAAACCGGGAAAGGTAAGGGAATTTTATGTAACCGGGAAAAGTCAGGGAATTTTTTGTAACCATGTAAGTCTGAGCGATTCGTGGTAACGAAACGCGAGCTGGGTAACAAAACCAAGCTCTCAGTCTTCAAATCTATCTTTGTCCCCATTCTCACCTATGGTCATGAGGCTTGGGTGATGACCAAAAGAGTGCGATCGCGGGTACAAGCGGCTGAAATGAGATTTCTGAGAGGCGTGGCAGGTGTTACCCTACTAGATAGAGTGTACAGCAGCACAATTAGGGAATCTTTAGGTGTTGAGCCGCTACGTCTCCGCATTGAGAGATCTCAGTTGCGCTGGTATGGCCATGTGATACGGATGCCGCAAACTAGTCTTCCTAGGCAGTTGTTATTTTCCAAGCCGGTAAGAGACCAAGGGGTCGGCCTAGAACCAGGTGGCTAGACTACATGGAGAATCTGGATTCGAGTCGCTTGGATATTACCAGGGAGGACATGTGCCTGATGGCAGAAGATCGCGATCGTTGGAGATCCTCCATAGGGCTGCTGCCCCCGCGACCCTAATGGATAAGCGGGTTTGAAAAGTAAGTAAGTAAGTCTGAGCATCATTTCAACAATTCACAGAAAGATTACAAATCGTAACGGCAGAAAAAAGGAAAAGGTAACAGTTTTCAATAAAGGAAAAGCTGGACAATACTACATGTATGCTGTACTGTATTTGTATTGAATAAAATAAAATGCTACACTTCATGTATTCTTATGTTTTTCTATGCATATCCCCCCCCCCCCCCCGTTTCAGAATAATGTACACCTCGCATTAACGTACAAATTTCCAGTTCTCTTGAAATACGTTGTAACGGGATTTTACTGTAGTTGAAAGGGACGTTAATACCAACCAAACCAAACTAACAATTAAATGAGGGGTGGTCATGGCCTGATTGTCTCGCTGATCGGTTCGCTGAATCAGTGGAGTTAAGCAACTTCAGGCATGGCCAGTGGCTTGGTACCATTTGATCAAGGTATGCTCTTACATCCCTGGAATAGTGCTTTTTATCCCCTTAATTGGGAATACAAAATTTTTTTTATCATGTTTTTAAGTGTGTATACATTTTTTTTTTAAGTGTGGATTTTTTAAAGAATAACTCATAGAGGGTCAATGAGGGTTGTTTATTCCGAGCCAACCTCAGATTTATAAATTTTCATTAATAACTTTGTATTTTTACTTTCAAGCCTTTTTTTTTTTTTTTTTTTTTTTTTTAAAAGAAAATAAAAATTTTTTCCGGCGAGTATTGATCCCCCCTCCTAAAATGCACATTAATAAATAGTAATATTGTAGTTGTAATACCAATAATAATGATAGTAATAGTAGCAGTAAGTAGTAGTAGTACGTTAGTCGTAGCCGAGTTGTTTTCATTCTGTCAATACTCATTAGCTTTCAAGTCGTTATTTTTGAGTGTCGATGGCATAAATGTGCTTTGGTTGCCTTATCGACTAAGGCCGGTGTGGGCGTTTTATGCTGAATGCAAAATGACGCGTCTCGTAAAACAAACCATATTTGTAAATAAGAAACAAGTTGCTCCGTGGTACTCCAAGAGCGAGGCCAATGAATAAGCATCGTCATCTCATCAATGAAGATGACAAGCGACGGACCATTTCATTCGATGATGATAACGACGATGGCACTGCCAACCGATTCCGAGTCGTCTTTCTCGCAATCCCACCCGACATGAAATCAGCAGTAATCTTCTTTTATAGATTGCACACCAAAGAAAAAGAAACCTGAAAATGAATGAAACTGCTCCAGATAGGCTTATCGCTAACGTAAACGATCACAGACTCCCCGCTCAAAGTTACCCCCGATTGTTATTCTAGATCGTAGTTCCATGCATGCAATGGACCTCGCCTAGAATAACAACAAAGCTAAAGTAAAAGAGAGAGCGTGTGAAAAGAGAGAGAGAGAGAGAATTACTTTGCCTAGTGCGAGACAAGGTCAGTTTGCCGGCAACGACGGCGGCGATGCTCGAACGCAACAAAACGTGGAGGAAGACCCGGCACGGTGGTTGGTGGGTGGGTCTGTCTGTCGTTCGTCGGAGTGCGTGCGCCGTCTGCCCCGTTCACTCGAGTCCAGTCTCCGTGAGCGCGGCGCATGCGTCGGAGACACGAATGCGGCGTACGATAGTTTATGGTGTTACTCCTGCGAGAGAGTACGAAGGCATGCTCCGATTTCATAAATTTCACTATCGATGCAGAGTCTCTCGTGAAAACTTCACTCATTTTATTTTTGTGAATGTGTGACGCCCACTAACGCGGTCTCTTGTAGCACCCACAGATTATGTAGCAATAAACGTAATCTGTGGTAGCACCCGCGCTACTAACTAGGAGACATTAAAAGTCTCATTAACTAGGATCATTAACCATCATCATCCGTTATAATGGAACATGGACGTGGAAGGGACTTAAAAGCATTGCCTATTCGCCTACGAAAGAAAATCACTTTTCTTACAATGAATGATCCATGGCTAGACTGCTTTTTTCCTTGCAAATACGTGGACATTGCCCCACATTTGTGTATTCCAGAGGCAGCACTTCGAGGATCAGATTTAGGCTTAGGTCTAAGGGCACAAAAAGTCGAAATTCGGTCCCGGGCACTTTCATGTTTCAGTCAGTGGCAAATGACGATTACAGTTGAAAGAGGCCTCGTTTTTTTTCTACACCCCCCCCCCCCTTCCAAATCATTATCTTGTTAGATCTCGTATTAGGAACATTGTTGCCTTTCATGCCAAAAGTCATGGGATAGTAGTGGACTATTTTTCAAGTGGCAGTAGCATTATGTGCAAACAGCATAAATATGCAAATCAGTGCAAACGGATGAGGTGTTCAGTGTGACAATGGCTACATGACGAGAGCTATCAGAGTTTGAACATGGCAGCCTGATATGTGGAGCACAATGTATGGGTCATTCAATATCGGAGGTGGCTCGAGAATTCCACATCCGACGGTCCAAGAGTCTACCGAGAGTACCAACTTGACGGCATTACCTCCCACCATGGACGACCACACCTTTTCAATGAACAGGACCGACGGCTTCCGAGTAGGATGGTCACTGCTAATAGGCAACTGACACTACGCCAGATGACATCGAATTTTAACCAGGGTGATACTAGAGCTGTATCAATGCGAACTGTGCAACGAAATCTGGTGTCCATGGGATATGGAAGCAGAAGACCCACGAGGGTGCCCTGCTAACAATAAGACATCCATCACCAACTCCTGGGCCCACGAACGCATCTACTGGACACTTGACAACTGGAAAGGTGTGGCCTGGTCTGATGAGTCTGGATTCCAGCTGATACAAGCTGATGGTAGGGCTCAATTGTGGTGTAGACCCCATGAAGGACCCAAGTTGTCAAGCATGCACCGTAACGGGCAATTGTGGGAAGCTCTCCAGTCGGAATGGTTGGCAATGTCTTCAGATGTCTTCCTCCGACTTGTGGAATCAATGCCACGTTGCGCTTCGCCAGGTTAGAGGAGATCCCACACGTTATTAGATGCTATCCCATGACTTTTGGCATGCGAGTGTATAAAGTGACCATTCGTCCGTGATGGGGAAGTGTCTTTCAAAATTGGTCATTTAGAAAAAAAATAAAATCATTTGCCATTAAAAATATTTAATTTCTCAATTTCTTTTTGATGAAATTTCTCTTGTCAGGAAGTATGTTGATGGATCCAAGATAGAACATTTGAATGAGGCCATAAGTCAGATGGATTGAGTTAGTTCAGTATTTCGATAGTTGGTGTGGCATTACGATAATGTTTAAAAAATTATACAATTTGCCTAATCCAAGAAAAAGCAATTTGGCAGGGCCAGCTGCTGGTTGGGTGACAGCCAGTGACATGATGGACCTGTTGCTGGGAGAGAGAGAGAGCAACTGGGGGGTCTACTTGGTCAGACCCACTTGCTGAGGGACCAGCGCTGGATGCCCAACAGCTGGGGGGTGATAGCTACTGTTTGAACCAGGAGCCTTTCATCAAACTTCTTAATGGCTTGGACAGGAGAAATTCCCGATCTGTGAACCAAGTGCCCGGCTCCCTTTGGGGTTTCCATCTTGACAACTCGGTTGTCTTTAAGACACTCAGTGACGGTATGGCTGTATAAGTGTCTGCGATGGCCCAATTGGTAAAGGCGTCGACCAAGACAGTCGCGGTTCCTGGTTCAAATCCATCAAATTTAATTTTTAATTCATCAAAGCAAGGAGATAAACATGGGAGAGTTTATTTAATTAATAAAATTGGTCGCTTCATGGTCCTTCAGGTCCATCATGTACATTATTGACCGTATAAAAAAATGGTTATCTTTCAATTATAACAAATTATTTCTTCCTCAGTAGTTTCAAATGCTTTTTAATGATTTCAAAGAATTATTGAATGCAAAACAAATATTAACTTTCTTAACCAAATTCTGCCTTCAATCGTAAGTTACAAAACAAAAGCACTGGCCTCTAGTTCATTTTTTTACAGACGATTTTAACAAAAATGAAAAATCCACTGTCTCAAAAGTTTAGATAATGGTGTGTAGGCAAAGAATGAATTTCTATGCAAATTACATAAAATCACCTTCTAATACTCAGAATACTCTACTGAATCCAGTACACAGCAATTGGTGTTTGTAAAAGCTTAGAAGAGCCGCGCCAAAAGAGAAGCAATTCACACCCACCTGATGAAATTAGAAATGTTTGGATGCTAAAGGCATTTTCTGGAAAAATCTGAACGAAACTGCAAGAGAATTTGGACGGCCTGCATCTGCTATTTACAAAATAGGTAGAGGTGAAGATTTGAACTCAAAACCTCGATCTGGAAGGCCTAACTATACATCTTATAGAGATAGTCCACAGCTTTGCGAATGACAACTCAACAGGGACTTTCTGTGCTACAAATTTCACATCAGTCCACCTTGAAAATATCCAAAGTTATAGTTCACAAGCGTTTAAGAGCAACCCGAACATTGAAATAGTGTTAAAATAATACGTCAACTGCCGTTGAAATTTAAGCACGTCCATATCGTGGAATGACTAATGGCTGCTATGCTTTTTTAGTGATGAGAAAAAGTGGAACTTAGATGGTCTAGACGGTTATCATCTTCATTGGCACGATTTAAGCAAATAATCCAAAGTGTTCTATAATTGATAACAAGGCGGTGGATTAGCCACGGTGTGGAGTCCAGTTAGATTTAATGAAGTGACAAGTCTAGCAGACCAAGTCAGAAGATTGTTAGTGTTCTGTCTCAGCCTTCGTTACCAATGGCTGACTTGATCAGAGCACCCAATTGGGTGTTCCAACAGGACTATGTGCCCATCTATACATCTCGCACCACAAACCATTGGTCAAATTCACTGTAAGAAGTGGCCATCAAGAATCCAAATCTCAATCCCATTGAGAACGTTTGAGACATCACGTTACGTCAGTTTGCTTCAGTAGCAGAACTAGCATCAGCAGATGAAGATATTTGGTATGGTCTCAAGCCAGAGTCTGTTCAAAGACTAATGGCAATGAATGATAGTGCGTTTCATGTGATTCATCACAAATTTTTTTTTTTTTTTTTGCACAAACTCAATAAATTACCTAAACTTATGAGACAATGGATTTTTCATTTTTGTTGAAATAATGAATAGAGGCCAGTGCTTTTGTTTTGTAACTTACATTGAAGGTATAATTTGATTAAAAAAGTTAATATTTGTTTTGCATTCAATAATTCTTTGAAATCATTAAAAAGCACGATTACTTAAATTTTTGAGATGCAGTGTAAATCCCAATCTTTAAGCCACTCTATGAGGCATATTTCAAAATAAAGGGCCAGTTGATTATAAACTGACAAATTTATGAGTGATTCTACCAAAAACATATCTACGAGATTGCTTTCTGTACTGTAAAAACAAAATGAAGAGATGCCTTACTGTGCAATACTCTAGGTCAAATGCTCAAGTAGATTCGGCATTTAATCCCACCTCCTTCAGGTATCATACCATGCACTATACAAGTAGTAATGAAATAAAAGGCAAACCATTAAGTGTAACATGTGTACATTAAAGGCAAAATCAGAATCTGATTGGCCATTTGTAACAGGATTAAGGCATCCTGCTAGGCCCCCATTTCCCTTGTACGCTGATAAAGGTAATGTTGAACCGTAAGTCCTCTCTTCATTTTGAAATACATACATGCTTACATTATTTTTCTACATAGTCACTATTTCATTCCAAACACTGTTGATATCGTGAAACAAGCTTCTTCAAACATCTGCCTAAAATTCCAGCATCAGGGATTTCAGCCGGTCTTGCACTGATGTTTTCAATTCAGTCATTTGAAAGCCAATTATTGCGATGCAAGAACAGATGTAGTGGTTATTGGGCGAGAGATCAATCCATGAAGTGGCATCGTTTCAGTTTACCCAAACCGAAAAAATTCAAGCCTCAAAAGAAAATCAAGGCAACTGTGTTTGTTGCTTGAAATCGACCTGAAACAACCATCACATCACAAACCAATTCGAGGAAACCAAAGAGTTGAAAAGCCCAATGCAAAACTAGCTGAAATCCTAAAAAAAATTTTTTTTTAAATTATTAATTCTTTGACAAAGGGTAGTCTTAATCCAAAATGTATGCCGGCCATTTCCAGGGTCTTACCACTCGTGTCCAATTTTGGTTTATTTCAATGTTTCTATGTCTCGTCCTTTTCTTCTACATCAGTCATATACGGGGCAAGTCAAAAGTCTATCCCCCCCCCCCCCCCATTTCAAAATGAGTGGAGATGTAACAAATCTGTTGCAGGCAGAATATAGGAAGTTAGGTAGGGACTAAATAATGGTGGTGTCAAATATGACCTTTGACCTTGAATATTTCACAAAACTCTAGATGGCGGCCATGGTCAGTTTTCTTCATGCCATCTTTAAGTCAGGGTCTGTAGCACCTGAACCTCATTCTTTTAATGCATCATATCACTGGCGAGTTGATGTAGAAGGAGCGTCCATCAGTGTGCAATGGATATCTGCGCAAGTTTCTGGCGTTACTATTGTTGGAGATCGGCCGCTTTGTCCCTTGTGTGCATCCTTGACCATTCCATCTGTCTCGATTTTCTAATCAATGCCTGGAACATGCTTCTTGCAGATGGTTGCCTACTTGTATGCTTTCGCACCCACTGCCGTCTAATGTTTTCAATATTATTTCCGTGTTGGTAATACCAACGAACTAGTTTGATTCGTTCACTAACCGTATATCGACTCACTGTAGCCGAAAACGAATTCAAATAACAGTTGCTTTGCGAAAAAGAAACCAACAAGTGCAAATCATTTGCAGCGCACCTATTGTTGAATAAACTTATTATCCTGGGACTTAGTTTTTTTTCCCTCATGCCAGCTTTTTATGACTCTCCCTGTATAATTATAACTTCCTATATTTTGCCTGTAACAAATTTGTTGCAGCTCCACTCGTTTTGAAATGGTATTGGGGGCGGGCCGGGGGCAACAGAATTTTGACTCGCCCTGAAAAAGAAAGAAAGCGAAAGATGTAATGTGTTGGCTAGTTTGTTAGTGTTTTCAGCCTGTCAACTTCTTGGTTGTTGCACCTTTTGAACGTGACTAATATTTTTATGCACTTTCGAGACAAATACAATTTCCAAGCCCATAGTGGGAGGCCGTCTTCAGGCGATAGAAATCAGAAAGGACTCGACTCGGCCAGCTCGGTGTCCAAGACCACTAAAATGCGGTCTTGTCGCTTTTGAGACCAGTGAGTCACAGATTTGAATCCTGCTGAGGGCATGGATGATTTTGGCTGTCTTTTAACTAACAAGCTGAAGACCAAGCAAAGCATCAGTAGGCTGATCCCTTGCAAGGTTAAATTTCAAAAAGATTGAAAAGCTGTTCAAAAAAATAAAAGAAAGAAACCAAAATTAACCAAAAAAAAAATTGTAATTTCTTTTTAATAAACTATTAAACCAAAAAAAAAAAAAAAAAAAAAAAAAAAAAAATTACACATGTAATCAAACTTAATTACAAATGAAATGTGAAAAGTGTATGTATATAAATTACTTTTTAAAAATGGCTTCACATTCATATAAGGGAACTTAATATTCTAGCAAATAGATTTTTTCAATTTCTAAAGCTGCACAATTTATACAAGCAAATGAGTTCAATTTTCTTGAGGTAGTACAAATAAGATATAAAAAACAGTTTATCAAATAAAAAACTCCGATACACAAAAAAGTTAATAAAGACTACCAACCGTAATAACGACGACAAAGCTAAACCCATTCTGCCTGTGTTTTACAGCGTTGAAACTAATAATAGCCTGGGCCAAACAAATTACGGCCCCACAGGCTTAAGAGGTAATCACCAAGCTCAACTTTCTTTTGCCCCATAATTAAACAAAATAAAAAAAACAAAACAGAATAAACAAATTCAATAGTTGGCTTCTAAAGTGCGCATTATTTACAATGACGGCATGGACAAGGACGCATGTACGGGGGAGGAGCAGAATAATAACAAAAAAGGGGAATCCTTTCATTAAAAGCGCTAAAACTAAGAATGAAGGGATAAAAGGGGTGTCAGAATTTCAAAATGCATACAAAAATAAGTCAAAAATATTAACTTCATTTGATATCTTCAAGACTAATAGACAATGAATACTCTGAGTAGTAAATTCGTTAATTCATGCTTTACATGTTATGTACAAACATTGGGTGAGAAACACAAATGAATTAGGCGAAGGAGTCATTTCCGTGTGAAATGTAAAGAACTAGAACTGAAAAGAATACAAAACAAACTCATTTTTCATTTACTTTCTTCTTCACGTATAAGAACAACAAATAAGCTTCCCTTTTTTTTCTTTTAATCTCCAATTGCAAATACAATTGAATTCAAACATTAGATTGAATACGAAAAATTACGATTTCAATAAAATTAAGTTCCCACCATTAAAAAAAAAAAAAAAATCATCTCTCCAATCATTTTCATTTTGCTTGTAATGATGCAATTCAAGTCTTGAATTCTTTTGGACTTCTTTAGAGAGTCAGGAAAAAAATAATAATAATAAACCACTGCGCTACAACTAAAAATTCATTAATAATTCACAGCCATTTAGGTTATCTTCTTTTTAAACAGACAATTTGAAATGTTAAAAATGCATTATTAAAATATTGACAAAAACAAAAAAATTAATATCAATGAATGAATGAAATAAAATAATAATAAAGCCCTTCCATGATTCTCTCTTAACTTTAAGAAGAAATAATTTTTAAAGAGATTTCTTTTTTTATTTTATTTAAATATCAAAAGTTTCTTGATTTATGGTACTTCTGAGACGAGAACCCAAAAAATGTTATGTTGCATCGCCTTTGCCGTTGTTGCCTTGGCTGTCTAAAGGAGTTAACAAATTCACCTTAATGCAAAGAGTGTCCACTATTCTTTCGTCGGTAATAAAATGTTTAAAATGATCCAATAATCTTGGAAAAGCCTTTGGTACTTGAGGTAAGGTGTTATCACTCGTGTTACACAACACGTTGGCAATATGCTCGACAAACATGCACCTGTTAATTAAACAAAAGTAAAGGGTAGAAGTGCATAAACCAATTTATTTGGATATATAAAATATTGGGTTGAGCTCAATTACCACAAATTTTAAATGACAGAAGAAAACATTTTGAAATACAGTGATACCTTGATTAATACAGTAATCCGTATTCGTTCAGACTCCTGCCCAACAACCATAGTAAATAATAACTTATATGTACGATTTATTGTTTATATGAGTAAACACATACAAAATAAATGGTTAAATACAGTAGAACTCTGTTATAACGACATCAAAAGGACCGGAAAAAAAAACAAAAAACGTGTCGTTATAAACGAGTGCCGTTGTAATAGAGGTTTGTGTTGTCAGTTATATGAGATGGTAAATAACACAGAAATTAACTTAATTTGGAATATTTGGGCAATATACGATTAGATTTGCAAGTACAGTACTGTAACCATTACCATTGTGTCATGAGTTTATTTCTCCTTCTATTTGACTTTCTATAACAAAACTTTCACTTTTGAACATGCAAACGAAGCATCCCAGGCAAACGAAATAACAGGCCCAGTGCGGAAAAGTCACTTGATCCTAATAGCCCAGCCAACAATCCAACCTTCATTATTTCCAACAAAAGAAAAAATGCTGATTGTTAAAATCCAAGGTGGAAATAATGAAGATTACATTGTTACTATGACTACTATGGACAGGTGACACTTCCATACTGGGGCCCATTATTCTGTTGGCCTTGCTGTGCAGTTATAATGACATGACCAAAAAATATGGGATATGGTTTGCTGTCATGCAGGGCCAAAAAATATCTTCATGTCAACTGGTAAACAAAAACTCAAACCAAGATTAAGCGCATAATCAAGCATCATTAACCAAGGCTGTTTTTTTAACTTACAGCCACTCGTTAACAGCATGTTGTTATCTAAGGCAATCATCAACCATGGTATAACTGTATTTAAAAATATTTATTCTGTAATTAGTCTAGAAAACAGTGTAAAAAGGGGTAATATAACAGGAGCCTAACAAATTCTACTGAAGTGGGGGGGGGGGGGGATCAATCATGCCCATTCAAATTAAAGGGAAAGTCCAGCCAAATATGAATTGTGCCTAAAATTTAGCAACCTTAAAAAAGTATCTGAAGGATATAATTGGTTCCGATAACAGTCTCTAAAAATTCGAAATCTTTGATGACACCTGATGATGCATTTAACTGGCATCGCTAAGTGGCCGGATCACCAATGCATGTTATCCGTATTGCAGCTGTGCTATTCTCATCCAAATGAAGACATAAGTAAAAGAGTCTTCATAATCACATACTAGAACTACAGCACATTCCCAGCATTATTTTTTCACTGGGTGATCCCAAACATTATTTTTTTTATTCAATTGTTACTGTCCCCTATTTGCCTTCCGGACAAAACCTTTGCTGAAATATAAGAGATGTAACTTGCTCTTTACACCCCTGAATTTTCAGGATAATTCATAAAGTATTTTTCTAGAAATTCAACAAAACGTCTAAAATCGAAAGTGTCAATTATTTTCTTAAATATTTGACAATTTGCTGGATTTTTTCCCATCCTCTTATACTTGAAATCTATTATTTCCACTTGTACTAATCCAATTGATGTTGCTTTTTTATTTATTTATTTATTTATTTATTTATTTTACACTTTGCTGCGTTAGCTTATGGATTGTATTTCAAAAAATTTTCTTATGTAAACTAATTTTTCATAAAAAATACTGAGTTTTTACATACTACCTCCAACTTTAATTTAAACGAATACCATTTTGCTCATTATTCTGTTATCTACAAAACCCACCTAACGAAAAAGTGGAGTCTCTCTTAGATGGGAAAATATTAAATATTTCCAAGCGAAAGTCACACAGCAGGCGAGGAGTCGAAGCACACGGCATGCAACGAGTCTTCAAAGAACGCCAAAACAATTATTCGAATGGGCAACTGAGTCTCTCCCTAATGTTTCTTCAAAATATGTAACGAATGACGAATATGACGAGGGAGAACGAAAATTAGAGGCGAGATTCAAAAAGGCTATAACCGTAAAATGAAATTTATTTATTTATTTATTTAAACATACAATTTCAATTTGAATTGTTATTTACGTATGAAAATACATTTGATTGCAATAATAGAACAATAAATTGGTAATAATAATATTCAATTTAAAAAATATTCATATAAGATAAAATCAGCAATAATAATAATATTTCCTTGCTTTATTCCTATTGGAAAAAATAAAGTGCAAGCCAAGCACTATTCCTTGCAAAAAAAAAACAGAAAGATTTCATTGAAGTTAAAGTCATGCAATAAAATGGGGGATACTTTGTAATACATCGACATAAGCAAAATTTCATGTACTCAATTATAAGTTAATAAATCAAAGACTGAATTTATTTTGCTACTTTTATTTTTCTGCATCATAATACTTGATATTAATCATTAAGTATTCCCATGTTTCAAAATATTATATGCTTGTAACTACTTATGAGAAACTTCTAATGAGGTTGGCATTGTAACATTTACTTTAGTAACAATCACTTTTCTCGTCATTTTTTGATTACTTCCATTTTTTATTTCTATCTATAAATGTAAGGAACAAATATTTTGGAACTATAATGCAAATGGTTTTCATTTACTTAAGTGAAAAAAGGTGTGGGCGTCTGAGATCTCTGATGCACGTGGAACGCTCTGCGTGACTCGCACTCGGAAATATTCAATATTTTCCGATCTAAGAGAGACACCACTTTTTTGTTAGGTGGGTTTTATAAATAAGAGAATAACGAACAAAATGGTATTCGTTTAAATTAAGTTGGGGGAAAGTATGTAAAAACTCATTAAATAAGAAAATTTTTTGAAAAACAATCCCAGCGCTAACACAACAAAGTGTAAAAATAAATAAAAACGACATCAATAATCATAAGTACAAGTGGAGACAATAAATTTCAAGTATAAGAGGATGGGAAAAAAATCCAGAAAATTGTCACAAATTCTGATGTGGATATTTTTGGAAAAAAAAAAATATTTTGAGCAAAATCTTGAAATACGCGTCAACTAAATTTGTTCAAAGATGTAGAAAAGATTTTTTTTATCACATTTGAAGAAGAACACGCCCACTCCAACTTTTGTTGGACAGAGTATAGTAACAATTTAAAGATATCCGACCATAGTTTCATTTTGGGTGGACTTTCTCTTTAACAGAAATTAAAAAAAGAAAAAGACAGCAAATAATTTAATGTTACCATTGTTCATGAAGTTTTCCCTCAAATTCTTCATCATTCATAATTCTTAACACTTCTGCACGATCAAGTGCTGCACATAGAATAGTAGCACCCAACTAACAAAAATAAATAAACAAAATAGTTTGATTCTATTATATTTAGAATTGAGAATACCTCAGTGATTTTATAAATTGATCACATTGTAACAAATTTCATTAAGACTCCATGAAAGAAGGGTCGAGTCTTAAAATTTGTTGTGTGAAAACAAATTATTTATGAGGGTACTTCAGTAAGTTAAGTAACAAGATTTTATACAGATTCAACTTATCTCAGATTTAGGATTCCTGCCGTGCAGGAGCAAATTGACATGGTCGTAAAATGGCAGACGTTTCAGACATACTCTCCTAACATCACTTTGTAAAATGGGAGCACTTACAGAAACAACAAACACTGAAATACATTGTGTAAGCAGATTGAACGTATCGACCACTGAAATTGGCAATTTTTTGAGGAATACATTCAGTTAAATAAATATACAGTAGAATCTCGTTATTACGTTCTCCGGTAATATGTTTATCTAGGTTTTATGTTGTTTTTTTTCCTCTGTCCCGGTCTAATTTGTGCTATTTCTATGTTAATGTAATCCGTTAGTCAGTTTCAAAAATTCAGAGTTTCATCCTAAAAAGTTAAAATATTTCAAGTGTACTCTGGATCTTTCGTTCGAAAACAAAAAAAAGAAAAAAAAGCGGCATCTGATTGGCTTGCAGCCAGAGAGTGATGACGACACAACACGTGGTGCAGGTGAAAATCTGATTGGTTTTCGTGATTCGTTCTGAACTCGATGGTGGTTTATTTAAACGGTCGTGTTTCTGCCTATAACCAATGTATTTTTCGCTTTGATCCACTACCGTCTAGATTCATTTCGTCTCCAAATGGGTATTTCAAGAGAAAACGCACCGATCTTATGCTCGATGAGAAATTAAGACAAGAGAATGCAGATAGGTTTCACTAAGGTTATGGAAGAGGCATTGCTAACATGGTTTAAGCAGGTAAATTTTTATTGTACCAAACCTGATATAGTTACTGTGCTAAATTTTTATTGTACTGAATTTTTTTCCTAACTTTTGTTTTTTTTTTCTATTGTACTATAAATGAATTTAGTCTTGTCACTGCTGATTACATTAAATCATGTAGACAATCAACATTAATGGAATTTTTTTCCGGGACACAATGAATAAAGCTTCTTATATATAACGAAATGCATTTAGGTACTTATTTCATGGGGTTTTTGGTCATTACTCGTTAATACATTATCTCATTAATACATTTAAATCTCTCGGCATCTTGAAAAACGTAATAACGAGATTCTACTGTACCAGGAACTGTTCAATAAAACCCAAAATATTGGATTATCATGCAAATTTATTTTAATGCCTTTAAAATAGGCCCCATTTGATGTGATAACAGATTTCAAATAGGCCCCATTTGAATCTTTTCGGATTTAATGTCGTATAACGATTTTTTTATGTTGTATTGTTCTTTGGTCTTGGCGATTGGTTCTTTTTCAACTGAGTTAGGGTGGACTCTCTCATTGGCCGGTCAACTCATTCGTTGATTGGTCGGTTGGAAAGGATCAATGGCCTTTTCTCTTAACTAATAAATAACATGTTTTGTGTATTTTCGCCTGTATTGTGTTGAATAATGATCTCAAAGAGATCGAAACATGTATAAATTTAAAAACGCTTGATTAAAATTATTTTGTGGACAAGCGAACCTGAATATTTAGGGTAATAAATCCACTATTCGCACAATAAAGAAAAATGAAGAGGTCATGATAAAAATAAATAATCCACCTTAACCAAATCGACTGGCAATTCAACATCCCTTATCCCCGATTTTCTCATAAGGCTTTGGTCTTATTATCCATGAATTTGGTGTACATGGGCGTATTCGGGAACCAAACGAGGGATTACTGTACATTTTATTTTCCAACATTACATTGCACATGCTCTTTGAGATGTAAGCATTAATTTGTTGAAAAAATCTAGACAAATGGTATGCATCTGCGTTTCACACTCATTGGATCCCACAAAGGATATCAATTTCCTCGAGGCAACTGATGCAATATTTCAACTTTGTTTTTTTATTAACTTTTTCATGAATAAAATTAAATGACGTCACAAAGGAACATATAAGAGCTGTTACATTGTCAAACCGGAGCAAAGTGTTCTTTCTTTACCAATGTATGTGGCCGTTCTTGGCAGCGAATGCAACTTAGATATAATGGCGACGTCCAAAACCAAAAAAATTTTTCTTCATATCTTTTAAACATGCTTTTTAATTTAAAATTCCCGCTATGTATTTGACCAAATATACAACTAATGTTATGTGATGGAAATAAGTGTGGGTTTGGTACAGTCTGACAACAAAATGACATCCAGGAAGGGCATTGATTGGTGACTGACAGACAAGAAGTTCAGGAACCCTTAATGTCAGTTTCAAGAGTTTGACACAGGATTCTTCAATATAGGCATAATGCTTTAGCATACCATTGAAAAAAATGTTTTGAGAAGCATGGAGAACACGTGGAAAAATCAAATGCACAAGGCCATAAACTTATGGAAAGACGTTCTTGTTACCTTACTTACTGAACCACTCTTATAGATAAATTACTTCAAACCAAACAATTGTCCATAAATCCAGCAGTGCACTTGACCAAATGCACTGTGACAATGGCAGATTATACATATCACTAATCTTTTTATTGGATTGCCAATTCAGATGGGAGAATATCATATTAATGGGTTCAAATTAGTGGTACATGTATTCAGTGTTTAAAAAATTCTTTTAAATATCAGAAATAATACCACTTATAATCTACAGGTATTGGACATTGAAAATGAAACACCTGGTAGAAATCCAAAATCTTTATTTAATAAGGTGTTGGGGCACCGTGGGCAGCCAGCACAGCAGCAACACGTCTTGGGAAGGATCGGTAGAGGTCCTGCACAGTTTGCAGAGGAATTTGTAGCCATTCCTCTTGAAGCACAGTTGCAGGTTCAGCACGTGTACGCGGTGGGGGGAAATGTTTCCTCACTCGATCCTCTAAGATACCCCACACAGGCTCGATAATGTTGAGATCCGGCGATTGAGCGGCCCACGGCAGATGCTGAAGCTCATTGTCATGCTCATCAAAACACTCTGCGACAATTTTTGCAGTATGAATGGGGCAGTTATCATCCTGGAACACTGCACCACCGTCTGGGAAGAGTGTTTGAACCATAGGGTGTAAATGGTCCTCCAAAATGGTCTTATAGTCCTTGGCAGTGACACGTCCCCCGAGAACAATTAGTGGACCCAAAGTGTACCATGATATTGCACCCCAAACCATTACTGATCCACCTCCGTGTTTGACTGTGGGTGCCAAGTAGTCTGGGTTGTAGGCATCAGAGGGGCTCCTCCAGACGAATACCCTCCCTGTTGTTTGGAAGACAGTGTAGCTGGACTCATCCGAGAATATGACGCGTTTGAGGTCATCCAACGTCCAGGTTTTATGCGTCCGGCACCACTGAACCCGCTCGGAGGCATTTGTACTACTGATGAAAGGCTTCGGTATAGCAACCCTGCCATGGATGTTGGATTTATGCAGGTAACGACGGATTGTCTTCGTGCACACAGGTTCCTGGAGGTGTGTATTCATTTCTGCGGTGATTTCTGCTGCGGTGGTTTTCCGCTTTTGTGCAACAATCCTGGTCAATGTCCTGACGTCTCTTTCCGACAACTTCCGTTTTCCCCTTCAGTTGCTCCTCCTGGACGTGGTTCGTCCTTCCTGTTCACATGCACACATCACCCTGGATACTGCAGCACGTGAGACATCACAAAGTGTGGCAGTTTTGGACACAGATGCACCTGCTAGACGCGGCCCAACAATCTGCCCTCTTTTGAAGTCGGATATGTCTCCCATTATAGCGCTCTGCACAGACAATTTGAAGCTTACTATCGAACTTTTCTACTGGAGTGACTACCAAGAACTCTGACACGTAATTCATTGATATGCATACGATTAATTTACCTAGCAGAAGGTTCTATTCAGCCCTAGGGGTATCCAGTGCTATTTGCGAAGGTGTTTCAGTTTCAATGTCCAATACCTGTATACAATAAAAGAAAACGTGAGCATAGTGGAAGAAATGCGCAATCAACCGATCAGAAGTGCTTACATAAGATGCACTATAGGGAGAAATATCAAAACATAAACATTGAATATCCGCCATCTTTTGAGGGCATCGAGACCCATGGCTGCCATGGCTCTGAACTTATCCCATTGATTGTTATACAATACATCCAAACACACAACAACTCGTTACCATCGTTATACAATAACAAGTCGGGCAAAAACGGCGCACTTCGAGGAGTAGCAGTATAGGATTGCCTTCCTCTTGCCCTCAAAAAATGGCAGCTGTACCCATCATTCAATGCAAAGATATTTTCCCCTATAGCTATAGTTCATCTGAAAATTTATTTACTAAACAATACTCATTTAAGTCTGAGACCATGTCCAGCAATTTCCACATACTGAATTAGTGATATGCATAAACTGTTAAAAGTTCTTAACAAATAATGGCTAGGAACGGCAAGGAAGGCATGATCGTGCGTACCTTACTCTGGAGCATCGATGGAACATGGGATTTGTAGGTGCCATTTGGTTCAATCACTAATAACGTCTCTATTATGTTGCGAGACGCTCGTGCCATTTCAACCAGTCTGTCCAACTTAGCATTAGCAATCACTTCTTCGAAATAATTGCTAAATTTTTGTACGGCCTAATAAAATAAATCTATTTATCATAAAACTTATTTAAAAACCGTAGTATACAAAAATAGATGTAAGAAAAGTTGCTACAAAGTCTAGATTTAAAAAGGAAGAGGGAGAGGACAATCCATTATTTAAATCATCTTACTTCCTGCTGATTGATTCTTTTCATTATCTGTGTCCAGTTATTAAGGATGGCAACAAGAATTGTACTTTGTTTCTCCTAAAGAATCAGAAAAAAATTTCACATACACTCCATCCATAGATATCCAAATTCCCTGAATAGTCTACATGTTAGCCTAATAACGATACTCAATGACTTAATCCGAGCACCAAAAAGTTAAAAGCTCATCAATATACAGTAGAACCTCGATTTTCCGTCCCTCAGTTAACCGTTCGGCCAATTAACCATCATCATCTATAATTTTTTTCCCCCATGATATACAGGTTGATTCAAAATTCAATGTAGAGACTTAGGGGAAGTAGAGTGGGTGATTCTAAGCAAAAAAGTTCATATGACCATGGGTCCAAATTTGAATGATAACTGAGATATGAATTTTTTGCTTAGAATCACCCACACTATCTCCCCTAAAAATTTGTACATTGAATTTTGAATCGCCTTGTATATTTACAATTTTTCATGAATGTGTCAACAAAATATGTAGCAAAGTGAAAGTGCGCCATGTACCAGGTGCAAGGCTGCTTTTCCCGAAGCCTGAAAACAGAAGTTGGCAGCACCCTCAGTTTAAGTTTCACTAATATGGTCAAAAGGAGGATAGTTTTAAGTTACAGTTATAAGTGTACGCCTGCATCTGCAGTTATACTGTACGATTTATTGAGTACTGACTAAGTATTGTGTTGCGTTGGTTATTGAATTGTACCGCTAAACATGTCAAGTGTAAACAGAAAATGTACGAGGGTGGGCTGAAAAAACAAGGATTGAATGGCAGCTTTGGATCCTCTTCTGCAGCACGATAACACCACACATCAGAGGGGGTTGCAACGCCTACAGTTCAAAGATGAAAAACTGCAGTTCAAAAATGAAAGAATTTGCACCTTGCGACTTTCACCACTTCCCAAAGAGGAAAGAGCACCTTAAGGGGCATGAGTTGCGTTCTGACGACGAGGTGAAACCTGCCGTTCGGTCCTGGTGTCGACAACAACCCCGGAATTCCTCTCCGATAGGTTCACCCGAATAGCCACGCGTTGGTACAATGTGTGGAAAGCGATGGGGACTATGTCGAAAAGTGAATAGGGCATTACATAGAGGAGAAATGTGAGTATCAGATACAAAAAGAATTTTGAAAATCGGTTAAAAAATAAAAAAGTTACAGCCATGGAGGCATTA
The DNA here is from genome assembly GCA_023313115.1 of Rhysida immarginata. Lineage (NCBI taxonomy): Eukaryota > Metazoa > Arthropoda > Chilopoda > Scolopendromorpha > Scolopendridae > Rhysida > Rhysida immarginata. The sequence continues at coordinate 188,207 of JAHWFO010003745.1, forward strand.
CTTTTCAGCCCACCCTCGTATTATTTAAATAAAATGGAAAATCCGTCGTTTTCAAATAACTGTCATAGCCTTCCCGTCCATTGCAATGGAAAATCGAGGTTCTACTGTATACACAATTATCCATTTACACATGTTTAAGATTGTGGATCTAACCAGTTACCGTATAGACGCGTTTTTACCGGCATGCCGGAAAATCTGAGGTTCACCAAATTTCCTGTCTCCTTTTTCTGGTTCCTAAACCTGCATGCCGGAAAAAAGTGAAGAGGGCCGCAAAATGTGAATATTTTTTCGATAATTATTAATTACATTGTGTTTATAAACAAAGTGTTGCGTTGCAAAGTAACGTTAAATTACGAAGTTTATTCTTGTTTAGGTCGAACGTAGGATGTTAAAAGTTTATTAAAAGTTTATGGGCATATATAATATTAGCTGCGTTGATATGCAGCTTACAAATATTACAAATTTAGTCAAACAGAAGGAACATTCTGAAAATGAGAAAACAATGCTAAATACAATGAGAGCACGCTTGACATATGCAAGCAATCCAAATACCACCAAACAAAACAAGAAAATGAAAATAAAAACAGGAAAAGTTATTCGTCATCTGAACGATCAGTATCACTAATTTTACAGTCTGTTAAGTTCCAGTCTGTCCTGTTGTCGTCATTTATATCAGTAGAAGGGTTACTGGTAATTGCCCCAGAATTTAAATCATCCGCCATTGTCAAACTGAAGAAACAACAAGCGCCTACTAGTGAGGGGGAAACTCAATTTTCTGTCTCGAATTCTCTGGCATGCCGTATAAAACGGGGTTTTACGGCCCCCTGGTCAACCTTGATAATATACGGCATGCCGGTCAAAGCGCGTCTATACAGTATAAAGGATTATTTCAAAAAATATTGAAACATCTGGGAATGACACAAGAAATTAATCCTTCCAAGGAGCCCTGAGGTTGTCTATATTTATCTGCACTTTTTAACCCTCCAATTTTTTTAATCAAAAAACTTTGTCCCCTTTGATTCCCACCCACGTAATTCCGACCCAAATACACCAATCAAAATCAAACTAAATAGTGAAGTCAGCTATATCCTGAATTTCAACCTTCTACGTCAAAAAAAAAGGAGAAAATACATGTATGAAGGAGACGGACATTGTGAAACCAATATAAATTTATGTTGTGCTCGACTAAATTTAAATTAATTAAATTGGTTTTGATGCAGCAGATATGAGACAGTTAATTACATTATACACTCTCCAAAGATCTGGCATGCAGGAAAGAAAAAAATTCAGATGACAAAAGTAACTTACTTGGCTAAATAAGGAGAGTGCTCTGGACACAAAATTCCACCCTTTTCTAATCATCATAATTTGGACAAATTTTTCATCTGTTGCCACTGCAGTTGACAGTGAATTATAAATGGAGTGAATAGCAGCCTGTCTATTCTCTTCTAAAGGTTCATGAGATTCTTTGGGCAGTGCACCCATTTTCTTTTCAAGATCATCAACCGTCAAAAAAATTGAATAAAGCTGAAAAAGTTAAGGCAGATAAGTTAATATTTAAAAGCTTCCTTTAATCAAGCTACCTGTACCAAGTTCCTTTTTTCTGAAGTTTGATGCCCTAGAGCTTTTGGGAAAAAATTTACACAAAGAATTTAATGCTGGCTATCCTATCCTTGAAATGCATGCAGCTGGGTGCACCCAAAAACCTTAAATGGGAACATGGGTCAAATAGGACATAACTGGAAAAAGAAATCGCAATAACACTTTTAGATCATATATTTGCAATTTGCACTGTTGATCTTCCTTTAAATCATTTTCATGTCATGTGTTTATCTCTGTTGAAATCCTAACGATTCCTGCACATTCATGACCTGTTAACATTGAAAATGCCCTTTTCCAACGAAGAAGCGTTTGACATGTTGATGATGTTAGGAGAATATCAGCAAAACTATAATGCTGCAGAGAGGTTGTATTCTGCACGACATTCTAATCAGATACAGTGACCAGAAGATGGGAGTGAAAGAGCTGCCGTTCAAAAGAATCCGAGTCTCCACGAGACAGCTCTCTCGTGACTCGGGAATAAGCCAGATGACTGCGGGGCAGATATTCAGCAGCAACGACTTCCACCTCTTCCACTTTCATCTTCACCAGACACTTGGAGGGGGTGACTACCAGAGGAGACTGGATTTTGTCAGTGGTTTAAAAGCCAGCCACAAAATTTCCATTTATCGGTGTTGTGGCCTGATGAAGCCACATTTAAAAACAATCAACATTACTGGGCTCAGGAAAATCCTCATTGGCTCCAAGAGGTAGACGGCCAACATGTGCGAAACGTGAATGCCTGGTGTGGCATTATAGGAAGCCACCTTACCAGCCCATATTTCTTCCAGGATAACCTCAACCCATTGGTAGTTTATGTTGACTTTATGGAAAATGTGCTGCCTGAACTTGAAGTCTGCCCTTAGCAAGCAGGGATGGCTTATAGTTTCATCAGGATGGCTCCTTTCAATTACTCCGTAACTCCACGAAAAGTTGCCGATCCCATCTTCCCTCTACGATGGATTGGTAGGGCTGGACCTGTAGAATGGCTCCCTTGCTCTCCAGACCTCACTCCCCTCGATTTTTTTCGTCTGTGGGCAGCTAAAACAAATTTTGTATCAAGAACATCTGACAATGAGGGAGGATATGCCGTAACACTTAAGAGGTCCTCTGTCTGTAATAACTTGAGGAAGAGACTGCACAAATGCTAGCAGCAGTTTGAAAATTTAATGTGATGAAAACCTGCATTTGCCCTGTAAGCGTATTTATTATTTATTTCCTGAAGGAAGCCAATTGAGTAAAAAACGTTTCCTACAATGGTCGTTTCTATTTCCAAGGTTTATCCAACAACAGCTTACTTGACCCATGTTGCCATTTCAAGTTTTTGGTCAGACCCCAGTTGCACCCATTTCCAGCCACCATTAAAAGCTTCATAGTCTTTAGTCACGTAAATTTTTTCCCCAAAGTTCTAGGATGTCGAACGTCCGAGAAAATATCTTGGTACGGGTGCGCAAAGGCTTTTAAATTGCCTACCTTCTCAATTTCGAGTAAAATTTGGCGAAATCTACGAAGTTCTTTGTTACCAAAACAGGATTCCCCGTCTCCATCCTCTGGATGAACAATATCAACATCGATGATCTTTCTTGGGCAGTTAACACTGGCAGCTTGCAATTTTCCCAAAGAGCCTTCGTATTGTGCTATTGCAAAAATAAACACAGCTAGTCAAAAAATGTAACCGCCAACGTATTACCGTAAAAAATAATTTGATTGTAAGTAACTTATTTCCTAACCAGGTTTGTACGTTTTAGTTTCAGTTTTTGCCAATTCTGGCACAACAAGTTTCGGTCCGTCTTTCTGATCTCCACCACCTTTCTTCTGCTCTTCATTCTTCTTCTTCATCATGTACGTCTTGAAACGCAGACAAGCAAATGAATTAAGTGAAACAAGCAAATTTACAGCAAATGTTTACCAAAGCACCACAAACTCACTGTGTAATAAAAGTCATCCAAGTAAGGATTCGTTGTCTGAAGTTGCATCATTTGAATCTTAATTAACCATTCCTTCTCTTTTGGAGTCATTAGGTTATCGTATTCACTTTCATCTTTAGTAGAACACGTTCTTGTTCGAGGCGGGGGATGCTCGTTCATCATTTTCCGTGGCCTTTGCATATTCTGCACAGGAACTAGAGGCCTCAGAGGTGCTGGTTGCGCCCGTCGATACGCGTTATCAAAATATGAAAAAGGGAGAACAAATCGTGCTTGTGGCTGTGAATATGGAAGCAACCCTGGAGACGGTGACATTTGGTTGACGTGTGAAAAACCCCGAGGAAACCTTAATGGTGCAAGAAAAGGTTGACTAGCATTCAGTGAACGTGCTGGAAGGGAAAAATAAAAACCAAATTTAATCACATCTGCATAAAAGTGTCAATAGTATATCAATTTTGATGAACGATGTAACAGCCTGTTTAGTTTCAAAATAATTTTGTTGAATGTCACATCTTGATCAACAATTGAATGACATTAAAATTTTACTGTGTACGGTTTACACAGTGCACTCAAAAAAAAATCCTGGGACAGATGTATCATAAAACATACTGGTGGGGCCATCTCTAGGATACTATGGAATTATTTGGAACACAGTCTCATTGATTGCCTGCAATTGTTTTGTAGCATATCCCTTTATCCAAGATAACTTACACCACCACACATGCGCAATAGGGCGTTTCTGGCCTTTCGCTCAGCAAAGCCACCATTTATTTTTGTTCGAATTGTACAAATTACAAACTCGACTCTCCCATTTTGATGACTTCTATGAATTTGTACTACCCAAACGTTTATGGCCAGGATATGTATGACGACATAGACAATCTGTCCATGTTGGAGGAAATTGAGCTAATGAAATGGCGTTCACATTCATTCTGAAAGAGAGCGACATGAGTATCAACTCGATGAACAAGCCGTTTCGCTCCTCGACTCATGATTCATTATGCCGTATCACTCCTCGACTCATGATTCATTATGCCGTATCACTCCTCGACTACAGGTGCTTTTTCTGTTCCTCCATAGATGTCACTAATATTTCAAGTCACGTGACTGTAGGGACTATTCACAAACGTTCTTACAAAAAAATAAAAAAGTGAGAGTTAGCCTTCGAATTGTCCAACCCCTAACTAAAGACGATGCTGAATACGTTTTCAGTTATAACTACGTTTAAGTTTAATCCTGGTTTGCCCAACTTGCACTTTTAACCTGAAGTGGTGAATATGGGTCATTCCATGTCAAGTGTCCCAGATTTGAAAAAATGATAAAAGTCACATCTTCAATTTCACTGAAATTTTGTTTAGTTAATGTTGGATGCATCAACGAATATTGTGCAAAATTTCACTCTCACTTGTAGTATACTAAGGGTGCCTAGGCTTGCTTAGTTTCAGAGATAACTTCCAAATCTTGACACCCCAGACAAGCTCTCCTCCTCCACCCGCCTGTATGATTGTCTGCTGACAGGGTGGGTCCACGGCCTCCTGCTGTCTGTGCCAGATGCGCAGTCTGCCGTCTGCATGATGAAGTAGGAATTGCAATTCGTCGGACCAGGCAACCTTCTTCCACCCATTCAGTGTCCAGTGGCAATGCCTGTGTGCCCTTAGCAGGCGCGCTTTCCTATTTTGCGATGACAGCGACGGTACCTGTACTGGCTGCCTGTTGTTAAACCCAGCTCAGTGCAAGGTGCACTGCACCGTGTGCTCCGAAATGGGTTGGGATGCTCCCTCATTGAACTGCAGTGCAAATTGTTGGGCTGTTCCCATCCTGTTGCTGTGGATGATTCGTGCCAGTCGCCATTGGCCTCGTTCATCCACGGGCCTGTTTCGTCTGGAGTTATGTTTGTTGGAGGTTGTTTTTTTGGCTTAACTGCCTTTCACGGAATACCCTTGACACCGTTGCACGGGAAAACGCCTTGAACTGCTCAACTGCGCCCGTCGAGCTCCAGCGATCATGCCTCGTTCAAAGTTGGTCAAATCCTTGGATTTACCCATATTCAGTCCACTTCTGCTGCTGACTGCAACTTGTGATCCAATGCATCCCTTTTATACACCGCTTCGGCCTGTTCCATTTTCCGTAATTGGTCGTTCAGTGTACATATGAGAGTGAAATTTTGCACAATGTCAGTAGACGCATCCAACATTAACTATATAAAATTTCAATGAAATTGAAGATGGTACCTAAAACACTTCTTGGTCACTTGACATGAAATGACCCATATGGCAGTTAGTGCTCTAAATTATAGAAAACCCTTTATCCAAAATACTGTAAGGTGAAATTCTCATTTTTGTTTACGTTGTAAGAGCTGCCTTCAGGTTTGTTTTATAAACAGTAAAATGGTTATAGAAAAGCTCCGAAGGATACAAAAAGGAATTGGAAATGACAGCCCGAGTCATAGCAAGGTGTTCGAATGACATTCGCATTTCAAGAAATGGGAACGAGTCTCTGGATGATGATCTAAGAGAGGGGCGTCCCACCACGAGCGGTTTGATGAATATTTAAAAGTTGTATGCTCATTGCTAGCCAATAACCACTGAAGGTGTATCTAAACATTAGCCAAAGAGACTGGTATTAGTCGGGTGGGCAGTTTCGATGATAACGTGCCAGTGCATTTGTCAACTTCTTTCCGTCAGTTTTCGCGAACAAATGACAGCCTTGATTTGATTTATAAGCACCCAACAACTAATTTACACCCTGGATAAACAGCAATGTGATGCCGTTATTAAAACAAAGTTGTTGTTTTTATCATTTACCCATTAATTGTGGCCGATGGATTCCAACTTGAGGTGGGATAAAATGGCTAGAGTAGGGAGGAACCAAAATATTTAAACCCAACTTCTGAGTGGGAAATGATGCTGCTACTGGTGGCGATCCGTACGGAGGTGATAAATTACTGTGACCTAAAGAAAAGTTTAATATAAAAAAAAAAGAAAGAAAAAAATTTCACAAGAGATTTAAAATTCGTCATACCAACATCCAATCCATATGTTACATGAGGAGATTTTCTATTGGCTGGTATCGTATGGACAGGCGAAGAATTAGAGAACGAGTTGCTTCTCTATGACAAATAAAACAATTTTAAATTTTAAATGCAGTCGAGTCAAGTATTCACTAATAAAAATGAAAAAAAAAAAGACGAACTACTAACAGTAATCTCAGACACATCTAGTCTAGGCGATGAAGATCTTAATGCTGCCGAAGTGGTCTGAGGGGACGACGGTTTCCTATTATCCATTTCACGAATCATTTCGTTAAACGATACAGTGCGCTGATGAGAAGGAACTGCGTTCTCAAAGTGGCGTGAACCAAGAGGAGAAGGAGACATGTTTAAGTGTTCTCGTTCGATTTCATCAACCGTTTTCGCTTTGTATAATATATCCGTAGGTAAAGATTTTCTCCGAATATCTTCTCCTATTCCAACAATGCAAGGATCCTGTGGGATCAAATAAAAGTAAAAATCTATACCTGGATTACTGTGCTTATATTAACTTAACACAATGAGATATCGGTACAAGGACTTAACATAATCATCTGATATGTAATTAGCTTTTATAAATTTTACAAGATAGTTCGTTGGTAAATACTATTTTACAAGATAGTTCGTTGGGGATGGTAAATACAAAGCAACTCCATCCCCCTAAGCTGAAGGTGCTATAACATTCTTCATGTGTGAGAAAGAGTGAAAAAATTGTGTATCTTTTTTTGATTTTTAACTTCGTACCTTAAAACCCTAACAAAAAAAAAACCCTTGGAAACTCTGCTCTAGACTTACCCGTAAATTGGTGATTGGTTGGTCCGATTTGGATGATTTTTTTTTTTTTTTTTTTTTTTTTTTTTTTTTATGCTGAACAAGTTTGCAATTGGGTTTTTTTTCTTTATCCCTTACGGTTTTTGAGATAAATTTTGAATCTGTCCTAATTTGCATATTTGGGATGATGAAAAGTGCACCATGGGATAGGCCACCCACAACTTCCTATTCATTGGATTCATAAAAATTGACAATCTGCTTCTGTTCAAAAAATAAATCGGGGGTTCAGACTTTTGTATTCACCCTGTATACCGTATTGGCTCGAATCTAAGCCGACCCTTAAATTTTCATGACGTTTTGGAGGAAAAAAAATTGTTTTATGTGAAAACAAGTTAATAAAAAAAATTAATAAAACAACTCCACAAATAATTCAATAAAACATTTTGTTTAAAAAAAAAATTAAAAAATGGTGAATATTATTTATACAAAAATTATAAGTATTTTAAGTACTTACCAAAAGTATAAAACACACACACACACACACACACACA
>JAHWFO010003745.1:196180-221470 GCA_023313115.1 Rhysida immarginata
AAATTCAGTTTAATTATTCACTCCAAAGTTGTGATTAAAATTTCATTTGATTTTTTTTTTTTTTTTTAATACAGTTTTTGCAGATTGCTAAAATGCGATTTCAGAAATAAAAAATGTGTTTTCAGAAATAAAAAATTTAAGTTCAAATTCAAAAACTGTGTGGCAAAATGACAGATTGCAATAGCTCCGTACGTGTAAGAGTTCGATAAATGTGGATAAGTTTGTTTCTGGCATTTCTCTGGTTTTTGTGTAAATTAGAAACAATGTAATAAAAAAATGCTGTGTGTGTAATATAGAAAATGTTATTTTACTGTAATAATAAAAAAAATTATAAAATGAATGAAATAGAACAAAATTGGATAGTATAAATATAAATAAAATAGAACAGGAAAGTGAAATTAATTTTTACAGTAAATTAATATTTGGCTGCCTTATATTTTTTTAGTTGTCTTTAGTAGGTGGAACAGTTTACTATTTGTTAAACGCTATTATTATTTATTAACACTATGTGGTGCATTTTTTGAATCTGAACTCACATTTTTTATTTCTGAAATCACATTTTACCAATTCGAAGTCGCATTTTAGCAATCTGCATAAACTGTAAATTCAGATTCCTCTGATTCCTTTCTGAATATTAATAATTTGTCCATCTTCGATCGCATTCATGATCTGAATTTATTACTGTATCGTCTCTACATAATAAATAAATGGTTTTCCATATTTGAGAATTTATATTAAATTCACGCAGAAAAGTTTTGAAAGCTGGTATCATTGAGCTTTAGCGACGGCTGGCCGTGAAGTTCCGTAGCCTATTCTGATAGAACAACGGCCGGTGATTCTATTAGCGTAGGCTACGGAAGTTCCGACGAGAATCACGGCCGCTTGTCGCCAATGTTCGCCACGCCGGCTTTCGTGACATTTTTTTCCAGCATGATTTTCTTAATAAATAAACTATATTTGGTCTTAATCATGCGCCACATCGTTTATATAATTATATAAAATAAAGGTAAATGTAACAAGAAGAACACAATACCGCAACAGGGATGGATGAAGGGAAGAGGGGGTTAACAGTTTCTCCCGGAAAGTTAGGGAACAACTCTCAAAATTTATCGATGAAATTAACCTCTTCCATGCTTTTATTCAGTTTAGAAAAGATTTAGGGTAACCTGCAAGATTATTTCAATCTTTGGGATTTCGACAATTTCTAATCATTTACCGATAATCTCGTTTTTTGCACGTCCTTAATACAACATAGTCCCAAAAGTGTATTCATGCGCATCTCTCACAGTAATAAAATATCGCATCCCTTAAGTGAAAAATTATTTAGGAAATGTGCATGAAACCCAAAGTAAAAATTAGCTTAAAAAATTAACTTAAGTCAAATTCTTCATACATACTTAGGCCTATGCATGCTGCGCTTTATCCGTACTCAAAAAAAAGTTCGTGAAAAAAGTTCTGTCTGAACGGCTCTCCCAAAAGTTACATTTTGCTATCTTAAATTAACATAATTTGATTGATTATTTTGAAATAATATGCAATTGATTTTATAATGGCAGGTTAAATAGGAGGTAGTTGGATGAGACGTTTTTTAACAGCGTCAGTTTGGCAGGGAGGGGGGGGGGGGTATTTGAGTCGGTCTTGAATCTAAGCCGAGGCTTGGTTTTCGACTTCATTTTTTGGGATAAAAAGGTCGGCTTATATTCGAGCCAATACGGTATACATTTGGAATACAAACCTTGAATTCCTTCATCACTGACAACTGGCAACGTCAAACTTCACATGAAAATGCAATTCCCAAATGAAATAATCAACAATTCCATAAACTTATGAAAAACAAAAAAAGAAGTTATATTATCTTGATACCTCCAATTTTGGATCACTCCCAACGTTGATGCCATGAACATTATTGAAGAGTCTTGGGAATCTCTGTTCACTTAAATAATTCTCCCCTGCTTGCGGAGATGTCCAAATGCTGCTAGTAGATGGAGACCCCTTCCAATTAGAATTAAATTTACAATTAGCAAGACGTGAAATTACAAAGGGGTGAGGGAAATACAAATCAAAAGGTAAAATTTCAAAAATACAATAGAAGTCCTGATTATCCAACATGCGCTTAACCGACGTTCTGTTTTATCAGATACAGTTCCCTAATGACATGAATAGATACTATATTCAAAATTTTTCCAAACAGCCAATTATAAAGATTAATAGTCACACTTTGTATTTAATTTCAGTGTTATCTGACATTTTAGATTATCAGAGACATGGCCTGCCCACTTGCGTCAGATAATTGGGACTCAACTCGACTTCACTAAACTGGAGAGTTCACAACACTACACACGGACAAAATTGTTTATACAATCATCAACCAATTTATAGAAACCCCTATCTACCAATGTGAGAGCGGGTCATGCCATTTGTACATTCAGAAGATTTCAAATTGAACATAAGGGAAGAAAATGGACATCATAGTGCATTTTCACCTCTATTCCAAGTGAATCATGGGCAATGCAAAAGACCCAACAAACTTTGAACGTGGCATGATAATGCTGCCAGAAAAGCTAATGAGAGTCTTAAAGAAATAGTGGCCCTATTATGCCTTTCACAGACCACATTTCAAGAGTGATTGATGATGTCCACAGACCATAGAAGTCCACAGTGAGCCAAGGATATCTAGGTTCATCAAAGACAGCCAACAAACTACCATATATCAGCCAATAGTGCAATACAACACAGGATTTATGGAGGGCATACATACTTATATATTCTTGGAATACTTGACCCATCAAAGCCTTGCACTGCTGAATTACAACGGCAGATACCTTTGTCGGGTTTCTCTCCAATTAAAACAGAACAGCAAAAACGACTTAGAATAGGTTACTTACTACATGGTTGGATTCTAAAATAGCAGGTGGCGGCGGAGACTTGCGACCGAACAAAGAAGTCTGTAACCATAAAATAAACATTTCTATTATTAAAAATGATAGCAATTCAACCAAAGAGGGAAAAACAAAATCCAACTTAGTAGGCGAATTTTAATTTAAAATTGAAGAGGAAAACTAAATCATTACAACAGAAAACGGTTTGCTTTTGGATATGTTCATGATGGCAGGATCATCTAATTCATCTTCCCACACCAACTTCGTTATTGAATGTTCCAATTCTTCTTCAGGATTGGCAAAACTGGGGGCTAGACTCTTGTTGTTTAAGTAATCTGAAAGAGCACTCTTCTCGTCGGAGCTTTTATCCGACGACCTTTCTTCTTTTTCATCCACTGGCAATTCCGTCTCGTGCCTCCGAACGGAATCGACCCTCTCCAATTCGGCAAGCTTTTCGTGGTCATCTTCCCAATCATCTTCGGCTGTAAACATTTTAACAAATAAATAATAATAAATTTTTATTACAATAAAAATAGTAACACACTAATATTCCTTATACAATGAAAAACTCTACAAACTATCACAATAATGAATTTTCATGATTGTTCATGGGGGAGGCCGTGGCCTGGTGGGCTTTCACTGAATACAACTTCTGTGAAGTTAAGCTACATCAGGCACGGCTTGTCACTGGATGGGCGACCATCCGTGATAGCCAATCTTCACCCCCCCCTCCCCCCCAGCTGCTGCGACAATCATACAGCAGTCGTGAATCAGGTCCATCCAGGGACCCAACTCGTCGGCCTCTGGCCATATAGGCCCTGGATAGACGTATTGGATCCAATTAATAATAAATTAAAAAAAAAAAAATAAAAAAATAAAATGAAATTAAAGTTTTTGTATATAACAAAGCAATGAGTGATCAAAAAGTTTCAGGATCAAATTTTTTTTTCTTGTTATATTTAAATTTCGAATAACGCCGTATGTTTATGGCTACAAAGCAGCACTGCCCTGTATATATTTGCAACACCCTGCACACACTTGACTTCAGATGATCCCAGAATGAAAAGTGCATTAGATTCAAATCTGGTGATCGTGAAGCCCATGCAACAGGTCCTCTGCGACCAATCTAGTTGAACACGGAAATATTAGAATTTCACCTATGGTTGTGGGACATTTCAGACACTTTGTATATACATAACATACTACAGTGATAATGAAGAATTAAACAAGTGGAATTTTTACATAAAATTTGATAACGATATCTAAAGTTTTGATTACAATAAACAACAAATTTTCAATGTATATGTATACAGGTTGTCCAAAAAGTCTGATAACATGGCAGATATCTCAAAGCTGCCAGGTAGGCGAGATCTGATGAGTGTGGTTATATGTAATGGTGGGGGGGAGGGGGAAAATTCATTGCCACACTCAAATCTGACTTTGACCGCCAAATCTAAGGTCATCCATTTGCTAACTCGAAAACTATTAAAGATAGAGAAAAATTTCCAACTGCTACCCTGTAGAGTAATACCACATTAGTTTAAAAACAATTTTTAATCACACCCTTCCCCTTGAAAGATTTTGAGAAAATGGGCAAGAAAAGAGTCACCCAAGGAAAGAAAATTCCTAACAGTGTGCTTCACTGCAATGCAAATGTGTTAGAAACCTCAGCCAACCTAGTCGGCCCAAGCTGACCTTGAGTGACTTCCTCGCCCATTTTCTAAAAATTTTTCAAGGGGAAAGGTGAGATTAAAATTTGTTTTTATACTGATGTGGTGTTGCTCTACAGGGTAGCAATTGGAAATTTTTCTCTATGTTTAATATTTTTGAGTTAGCAAATGGATGACCTTAAATTTAGGGGGGTCAAAGTCAAATTTGAGTATAGCAATGAATTCCCCATCCCCCTATTACCTATAAACCACACTCATGAGATCTCACCTATCTGGCAGCTTTGAGATATCTACTTTGTTCCCAGACTTTTTGACACCCTGTATAACCAATCTGCACGAAAACGACAACGCCGATTGATAACATTAACCGCAATTACATTTAGTAGTGCCCAATGATTATTCCACTGACTTATTCGAAATTGCACATACACGTACTCGGAAAGACAAGAAATCAGTAAATTTTCAGTTGATTGAGACTGATCAACAGGGCATCCAATCAGCTACTGAACAGCAATAAAAGTCCAGAATTTATTGTGAAGTCTAGTCACGATTCAAGTTTGGTAAGGTCTGCTGATTGCACTATTTCCTTGATGTATTTATAATTTTTTTTTTTTTTTTTTTTTTACTCCTTGATGAAGGAGACGTAGCCCCCGAAACATACATTCAAGTCATTAAACTCGTCATTCGGATTGGTGCTTTCCTTATTTAATCTCCATATTAATGATTATGAGATTAACATAAATGAAATGAGAATAAATCCATATTTAAAAGCTGATTATACCATTAACTTCAACTCCAAATGTCTCGTCATTTAAAGCATCATATTCATCTTCTAAGTCATCTATAAATTCAGTTTCTAGTTTTCCATGTTTTCCTGATCCTAATGACTGAAAAGAGAAGAAAATTAAATTGTAAAGCACATATCGGTTTGAAATGCCAACATATAAACCCTCGTCAGTACATTTTAGGTACTGCACAATTTCTATCTATACAGAATGAATATTTGAAATTCTTCTCAAAAATTTACAAACTTTACTATGTTAGATGCAATTTCCTAATTTATTTGGTGCTGGTAAATGATATAATGCAAAATCTTAACCAGTAAATTTTTGGTCAAATGCAATAGAATAAGTCAAAATTTAATACACTGAAACCGGCATCTTTAAATCTCTGCATAAACTTCCACCATTTGGGATTTCTGCCATTTTTCAACCAGTTTTCAAATCTTCAGTTTCCTCAAATCGTTGAAACGCAAAACAGTTCTGGAGATGGTGTCAATGGGCATGAGACCAATCCATGAAAACACATCAATCTGGTTCGCCCAAACCAAAAAAATTCGAGAAAACCAGTCTCAAAAGATAATCATGACAAATGTGTCCTGAAAACAATAAGGTGTGCTTTTGATTAACTTCTTGGAGCTTGGAACAACCATAACATCACAAAACTGATTCCAGAAAACTGAAGAACTGAAAACCTCAGTGCAAAAATCCAAGGTGGCAGAAGACATTTTATGATATACATGAAGACTCAAATTATTCTTGGAGTCACAAAATTACAGTTTTTAACTTACTAATTGATCGTGCCATCACAATTCCTCTCAATAAAGCACACTTTGAGAATGAAAATACTTACACAAGGGTCATTTTTAAATTAAGAACTGTTTTGTGATAAAAACAAAACTACTATATATATTTTCAAAATTTTTTTCTGTACCAGATTCTATGTACCTTAATCTATTTTCCTACATAGTTTCCAAGTTTATTTAAGCACTTGTCATAGCACTCAATGTACTTCCGCATAAAAGCTGCCGTCGGTGAAGAAAGTCACATGGTTTTCACTTTTTCATGGTCGCTGAAACACAGGCTGCAGATGAACTCTTTTAGATCCTGGAACATGTGGTAGCCACCGGATGCGAGGTCCGGACTGTAAGGCGAGTGGCCAAGTTGTTGCTAAACAAAAATCTGATTAGTTGCGAACAACTTGACACTCGCCTTACAGGGACCTCGCATCTAGTGATTACCACCTGTTCCTGGGTCTAAAGGAGGTCATCAGCAGCCTGCACTTCAGCGACGATGAACGAGTGAAAACTGCATGACTTTCTTCACCAGTGGCAGCTTTTATGAAGTGATCATGCGAAAGTACATCGAGTGCTATGACAAGTGCTTAAATAAACTTGGAAGCTATGTGGAAAAATAGTTTAAAGTACATAGAATCTGGTAAAGAAAAAATTTTGGAAATGTATATACTAGTTTTGTTTTTATTACAAAACGGTTCTTACCTTAAAAATGACCCTCGTATTAAAGAGAGTGCCCATTGGATGTCTGCAGTTGGCCAAAACTGCACCAAACGTGCAGACCATCAAGAATGTCATTATGAGCAATCCGAAAAGATCAGTCCACTAAATCCAAGGAAACGTGCCAAAACAAATTTTGATCTGGCACATTAATCTCCTGCTGCAAGAATAACTTTAATGATTGCCTGCTATTCCACTTCAAAAGTAGTTTAAAAACATCCTGTAAAATCACTGCTTCAGTAATACGTATACCAGGAACAGATGAGAAAGGAATGTGACTCTCCATAGGAATTCATAGCTACAATCTCGTGGTCTTTTTTTTTTTTTTTTTGAAGACCCGACATCTGTCGCAGTTTTCCCGAACACCAACATCTCGCGCTATACTACTTAAATCTGTTATGCTGTTTGGTGTAAGTGCTAAACCAGACATTGATGCTCTTCTGACGAATTTTTCATTGGGCTATATTGGGCTGAATCTGGAAAACCTCTAGGAATGTCGCTTCTGATATATATAAAAAAAATCCACAAGGTTGTAGCCACAAACATTTATTGAGTTATATTTCCTTCTCATCCAAAGCTGTGTATAGTACGGTTGTCATCTTCTATGTGGTGCCAGGAACTATTTTATTTCCGTGATATTAGTTATACCAGATGGCAGAGTTTGCTAGTTGTTCTGCCTTCTGACTGGTTTTGAGTTGAATCACAGTTTGCATACTTTATTCAATTCAATCATCATGCTGACTCGATGAGTCTGTGGAGTTTTTTTTTGACTCGTCATGGGACGCATGCAAACAGTTTCTGGTAGAAAATTGAGCATATCTATATTGTACAATTGAACAAAACAGTGTAAACAATCTAGTAACCTCGCAAAAGAAAGAAAAAAACTGTAAATGTGGATTTTTGTATATCAAGGCTCATACTAATTTCGGCTTCGTGAATTCTTACAGAAAATAAAGATAAAACTTAACAAAATGTTAACGCCCTAGCAACAGCATATACTTTCAAGCTAATTTCTTGTGCAAATTTCAATTTCAATTTATCTTTCGCAAAAAAATTGGTTATCCAGATCACAAACCAGTAAGCTGACATCTTAAGTCCAAGTAAAACTCATGCAAAAATCCGACAGGGATGCCACGGTCATGGGAGCAGAAGAGAGCACCTGATGATACATTCAAGTTACGTTGATTGGAAAACAAGAAACCATGTCTCAAGTCAGAAGAAAGGAAGCATTAATGTCTTAGAAAGCACTGTAATGTCAACTTTCTACAGATTTCGAATTTCGTTTCTCATTTTCTAATCGATGTAACTAACGTGCGTCATAGTGTCCAGTTTTCTGCTCCTGGACCTTGACATCCCTTCTGATTTCTCTTTGAGCTTAAGATATTAGTTATCTGTGTGGCAGTCTTATTTTTAGCGATGCTGATAAAATACTGATAATACCTAACGAAATGTAAAAGCTCTAGTTGCAGATACTCTCAGGTTAATAAACTGCAAGTTGCAAAAAAAAACTTGTTTATGGAGCTCACTGAAGGATCTGAGTGATTTACTGAAACTTGATTTTGCATCCCATCTGGCATCCTGGGCACATTCTACAAATTTGAATGGCAATGTTTGGCTAGAGATGACAACCTTACTATAAACACTTTTGAATTCAACCATATTCCTACTTATCAAATGAATGATAGGAATCATGGTAAACTTTCACTTTAGTATAATCAAAGAAGCTGCCTGCTCACTTCACTACGAAGTGTGATTGTTGCATGGTGTGATGTCATGTTTTTCAGTAATCTCTAAAAATTGTTGTGGTTAATTTTTACTATCCGCACAATCACACACTGTTTGTTTTGCGTTTTTTTTTTCCACACGCTGAAGCCTGAAATTGAGAGAGGTTATCTAAGGAAAATTTTACCTGCAACATTAGGAAACTTTTACTACTCTCGGCGTTTTGCACCTCACAAAACTCTTGGCCCTGCAGGCCTCATCGGTCATTGATTTCTGTTACTCGAATGCCTTTGAAATTCTGTCTACGATGTTCCCCTCTGGAGGTTGCTGAATATACAGGGCGTCTCAAAAATCCTGGTACAAACTTTTAGGGGTGGGAGTATGGGTGATTCTAATCAAAACAGTTCATATGCACATGGGTCCAAATTTGAACATAACCGAGATATGATCAGAAATAAAAATGCCGCCACCAAGATCAACATGTTAACAACTCAGGTTCCAGAAGGCCTAGAAAACCGTGTATACCGTTAAAACTTGATGTATTCCAATGAGTAGTTTCCGAGTTACACATTCAAAATCGTAACAGTGCTCACATGCGAGTACTAATCAGCACGTGTTAAGATGTTGACTGCGTAACCTGGAAACTACTTGTTGGAATTCGTTCAAATTTTAACGGCATACACGGTTTTATGTACCCTATTATTCCCCCAAATTTCATTATTCTAGGCATTCCGGAACCTGAGTTATTAACATGTTGATCTTGGTGGCAGCATTTTTATTTCTGTTCATATCTCAGTTATCATTCAAATTAGGACCCACATTCATGGGCGCGTTCGAGATCGCGCACTAACGTGTTCGTCATGGAACCCGGTCGTGTTCGTCATCGCCAGTGCGCGCACTACCGGGCATTTCGTGCGCGCACTAAATGACCCTAGGTTAGGAGTAGAGTAGTTTAGTGCGTTGCAAGATGGCGCTGCCCTAGAGCTTGAAATGTAGCGATAGATAGTTCAGAATTTTAGTTACCGTTAAAGAGCCAACAGGTATAAAAATAATTGAATTCTGCATATCGTTTAAACCAGTGGTTCCCAAACTATTTTGGGCCAGAGACCCCTTTTCCAAAATGAGCTCATACCATCGACCCCCATTTCTTTATTCATTTAACTTGCTAATATAACACGTTCGACAATGACTTATTTTGTTTAATTTGATACATACATACAGAGCGTCACGCCTGTTTCCCATCGACCCCCATTTTTATTTGTTGTTTCTGCCGACCCCCGAGAGATCGATATCGACCACTTTGGGAACCACTGGTTTAAACTGACATTGAAATCTACCTGTGTAATGATTGATTTCGGCGTGTTATATGAATGCAGATGTTATGATGAGTTTTATTTTCAGCAGTACGCATACTATTCATAGTAGCACGGGTGAGGTGAACATCCCACTTTCGTGCTCTTTCCTGTTTTTCATGACACACACAAAATGCACTACACTTTTTTCACCGCTCACACTGAGTGATGTCATTAGGTGTGTTTAGTGTGCACATGACGAACGCGCCCCATATGAACATTTTTGCTTAGAATCACCCATACTACCTCCCCTAAAAGTTTGTACCAGGAATTTTGAGACACCCTGTATACATACCCCAACCTGTTTAGTCAGAGGGGGCTAATGGTGTCAGAACCATTCTATTGGTCACAGAACCTATTTTTCGGTTTTTAGAGATAACTGAAAAACCTGACATCATACCGTGCAATAATCACGCTTCGTGGTGAAGTGGGCAAGCAGCTTCTTTGATTATACTCAAATGAAAATATACAGAAATCATTACTGATCCAAATCATATGGCCAAATATCACATTCCCCGGAATTTTTGAGAGGCCAACAAAAACAGTGAGTGACGAACAATTTCCCCAGATCATGTTGACAATCATGATGTTAGCGGGTTTTTGTTGCTCCTTTTAAGAAACCATGTTAATGGTCTACATTCAGTTTTCGGGAGTAATAAATGCACAGCGTACGTGTATGTTTATTATGACATTAATTAAAGAGCAGCATCGATTAGTGCAACGCCAAATTCGTCGAGTTTTTTTTTTCTTTTTTGACACTCAAAGGAGAAATTGTTAACTTCGCACTTTTCGGTCTGGCTTCATTGTAATCGCTTTTTAAAGGGAAAGGGAGACCAATGCCTGACAAATTCCTTCCCCAACACTTTACTGCGTTGTTCCCAGAGGATAACGTACTCTCAGTTTCACTTTTGTTAGGAGCTGCACTAGAAAAACATTTGAAAACTTCTGTTCATTTGGAAAAGCTATTTCCGTTTTTTTTTTTCCACTCTCACTCTCTCTCTTTCCTTCCTTCTTGAGTGTCTATCTCCATTCGTTACTCGTTTTCTTTTCGTTTCGATTTCTCCGCAATTAAATTAAGATGCACAGTTTAAAAGAAAAGTAAAGGTAGAGAGTGTAAATACGTATTTAATATACGCAATGAGGTTCCGTAAAAGGAATGAATGGTTAAGCATCTCGTCCTCCGCCAAATTTTCTGTTGCTCAATGTTGTTATAGTGATAAGCTGGTAAAAGTGGTGCATGCTCTTTTAGACAGACGTGCAATTTTTAACGTTTAGCCTAACATTTACTCTTATCACATCTACGTTTACGTGAAATAGAAAATTAAAAGCAATGCTCACGGGTATTTCCGTATCAAATCCAAAGAACGTATCATCCATCTTATAATAAGGTCATTTTTCCGCTGGGCGCTCGCTAACTTTCCTCGTGGTAAATGCCTAAACTGCAATCTCGAACTAAGATCGTTTCGCGTACACCTTCTCCTCCTACTCACTCAAAATTTTTTTAATTTTATAATAAATTTAATTTGTTGAAATTGTTTAAAATTGAGTTGGTTTGTAATGATTTTAATCACAATAATGGCGTTTGCAGAGGTATTTTTGAGTGTTTTTGAGTCTTTTCAGTATGAGCAGACGTTGTGAGGAGAGTAACGCCGTTAAAACCGATCGACGAAACGAACGCCGACCTGAGCCGCCATTTTTTGACGAGGAAAAGCGGAAATTACCGAAGACGAATTGGAGCAATTTTTTTGTTGAATATTATTTTCAAATGGATTTAATTTTGACATCTGCCCTCTGTATAATTCTATGAATTGGCGGATATGTCTCATTTGGTGTGATGTCGTTGCTGCAAGTTGTCATGGACCAAAGCCGAACTCATGAAATCTCGAACATTTCCGTGATGTCTGAGACCGACATTGCCGACGAGCTACCGAATGGTGACGACTCGACGTTTCCGAGTTCCGACGGCGAGCAGCCTACGACGACGACGCCGCCAGCCCACGAAGTGAAGCGACGTCGTTATACTCCATGGCCGGTCGCCGTGGGTACGGTGAACTCGTTGCAGAATGCTACCACCGCCGCCGTCGCTGCTCACGTCCAAGGCGTGCTCGTCGCTACGACGCCGCCGACTATTCTCACGTCGGATCAATTACACGAGGCAGGCATCAAAACCACGCACATTGTCATTCACGATCAGACGAACCTGACGTCTCCCTCGGACACCGAACTGAAGACGCCCCAGACGCCGCCGTCACCCGAGACGCCGCTCATCTCTAACTCCAACTCCAAGTTCAAGTACAACTGGGACGACTCCGTGCACGATCCTATCTTGCCGGTACGATGCAAAAACACCAGCGGCGAAATGCATAAAGACAAGTTTGGATCTGGTAAGAAAGATACGTACGTACGTGGTGGATGGTTGTATATTATTATTATTAAGGAAGATGATGATCATTCATTGCTCCTCCTTGTATCCCTCACGAAGGGCATACCTGTCTCTGTCTCTTTCTTTCCTTTTCCTCCCTCACTAACACGATAATAAAGATCCATCTTCTGCTCCATTCATAGGTAATTGTCCTACAAATGATGATGTTGTTGTAATCATTGCTAAAATCAAGTTGTCTCCAGTAGAAATCGCTATCACATCACAACAGAAGACAATGAAACAACTTAAACCAAATAACCAGTGAAGACGAGAACGTGAATAATTAAATGATTACAGGCAGGTTGATCAGTTAGTAAACATTGTTAAAACAGCAAACCAAAAGTACATAAAATCAAAAAGCTAGTAATAACAAAATCTTAAAACAACGGATTTATACATTCTGTATGTACAGGGTTGTGCATAACCTTTTGCTAGGGGTCTGGAAAATAAACAAAACTAAGTGGAATGTTCTGCGGTTGATAATCAAAAAGTACGTTTATTTCTGCTTTTATCACATCAATATTTAGTGTGGCCACCACCTGCTTCTCGAACAGCACGCATCCGTTTCGGGTAGGAGCGGAGGAGTGTCTCAAACAGAGCAGTATCGTACTCCATGTCCTTCAGCACAGATGTCAGGTGTCCCATTAGAAGGTCTCGAGAATACCGATTTTCACCACGTTCTTGAATCATTAAAGATTCCACTGCGTCTTTTAACACTGCTCCAAAATGTTCAGCAACGTTTAGGTCAGGGGATGCACCGGGCCATTCGTTTGATGAGAAGAAATCGATAGCACTTTCTCTTAGGATTTGCTGTGTTGCATTAGCCTTAAAGCAAGGTGCCTTATCGTGCAAAAAACAAACTTCATGCGGGTCGATAGTGTTGTTTGGATCTCGAAGAAACGGAAAAACATCATTTGTTAGCAAATTCCGAAAATAATCACCATTCCATGACTCACCCTGCTCCTTGAATCTCCACATCATTCGCTTGGCGGTGAAACACACAAAGATGCCAATGCAGTCAGGCTTCTTGGACAGCTCTTGATAGTGTTCATCGTCAGAAATATCTGTAATCGATAAGCTCCAGACCCTATCGTTTTGGTAATTCGGACGTCTCATAGTCCACACAAAGAACTCGTTGCTCGGGGCAAGGTGCATGAAGTCGTCTTCCACCCAATCCATAAAAGATGCACCTGCTTCCATTGCCTCTCGATATGCATTTGCACGAACTCTATCCATGAAACGCTGCTCTTCACTGTCATTTATTAAACCAGCCATATTTGGTTGATACCAATAGACGCACAATGAACTATTCTCTGCCGAAGCGTCATAAGAGTGTGCTACAACGCTGCGGTTTAAGTCACAGCCCCCTAGCAAAAGTTTATGCACAACCCCGTACATTTTGGCAACACCATTGCCATCGTTTAGTGGAATGTGAATAAGTTGACAGGAAAAAATGAAATACTTATAATTTACTATTACATATCTGGGCTTCGTCGAGCATCATAACTATATAGAAAAAAATAATAATCAGGTCTGGAAAGATGCGGTAGAAAACAATTTATTGCCTGACACATTTCAGCGTTAAGCTATCTTCGGAGGCTGTTATGCTATAGAATATGGGGCTGGCCAAGCCACTTTTATATACAAATGGTAAGGGTTAAGTGGCCAATTACAATTGAATAAGAAGGTGATTGGGTCCAGTCGTCAATGCACGGATCTCATAACGGATTAATGACTCCAGTCATCGAAGTGCGGACCTCCTAGAGAGCTGTATTATTACATCTGGTTGTTGGTTTCTTTCTTCTTGGAAAAGTTGACGAGGAGCTGCAGGGTGTCTTCCCGTTCAAATACAGTCTGATTATTTAGTAGGGTGTTCTGTGCCAATTGTTTCTGCTTGGTAATTTCGTATTCTTCTCTTAGGACTATCTTGGACCTGTCTTTGCCAATCCACATCACGTGCATGCATAAATCGATGTCGGTCATTCGATGTTTTTCTATTATCAGGTGTTCTGCATAGGCGGAAACACCGTCTTTGTTGATCCACGATCGTCTGTGTTCTTTGAATCTAATATGGAATGAACGAATCGTGAATCCGATGTATACTGCCTCGCAGTCTGGGCACGATAGGTTGTATACACCTGCTTTTTTGTAGATATCTTCACGGTTGTCGGTTGTCGTTGGGTTCAGCACTTTTTGATTGCTGTATTTTGTCCTATATGCTATGCTTATGCCTTCTGATTTGAAAATTCTTGCTATGCGGTGGATATCAGGGCATAGGTATGTCATCGTGGCATACTTCTCTTGGCTGTTGTATTGGGGTCGTGGGGTTCTTGTCATCCTCAAGTCTTTTCTGACCTTGTTCAAGATTGTGGTGGTGAAGCGGTCAGGGAAGTCGTTGTCACGTGCCATTTTGTAGGTGGTGGCGATTTCTTCTTCCAATGATTTCTTTGAGATCGGGTATGTCAGTGCCCGTCTAAAATTGTACTTAATAGCTGCCGTTTTATGCTGGTTTGGGTGATTCGGCGAGAATGAGATAATGTTGGCGGCAGTCGACGGCTTCCTATGGATGGAAAACTCAAACAGGTTGGTTAGGCGATGTACACTGATGTCGAGGAAGTTAATGACTCCATTGCTTTCTCGCTCTGCGGTGTATGCTATGGTGTTGCATGCATTATTGAAAATACTGTGCAATTGGCCACTTAACCCTTACCATTTCTATATAAAAGTGGCTTGGCCAGCCCCATATTCTGTAGCATAACAGCCTCCGAAGATAGCGTAATGCTGAAACGCGTCAGGCAATAAATTGTTTTCTACCGTATCTTTCCAGACCTGATTATTATTATTATTATTATTATTATTATTATTATTATTATTATTATTTTCTTATTTTTTTTTATTTTTATTTTTTTTTTCCAATTTACTGTTGTTTAATATCAGGTCCAGGGGAAAGTTTTTTCGTTTTTGCAAATATTCTAATTGGCGATCAGATTAATGCATAAATGAATTTTTTATTCGTCGAACTAATCTCCATCATTATCAACAACCTCCTCCCAACGAGATAGTAAATCATAAATTCCTTTTTTATAAAAGTCACGAGTTTTACAGTTGAAAAAGACACCCAGTTCACGTTTTAACTCTTCTTGAAGCACTCGTTTCTCAAATGGGTATCGAGAGACCGGAAAAGGTGATAATCTGTTGGAGAGACATCTGGAGAGCACAGTGGATGACGTAACGCTTCCCAGGCAAGTTTGTTTATTGCCTGACGGGTCAGCTTTGCCGTATGCAGATGTGCGTTGTCGCAAAGAAAAACAACACCCTTACGGTTCGCAAGAGCGGGCTGCTTTTGCTTGATTTTTTCATGTGTACGTTGAAGCTGACCAACATACACGTCTGCAGTGATGGTTTAGCCTGGATTTTGGAGCTCATAATGGACTACACCAGTTGTATCCACCAAACACTCAAAAGAATCTTCCTAGGGTGGAGTTCTGCCTTGGCTCGTTTACAAGGAGGTTCATCTGCTGATAACCACTGATCCGAACATCAGTTATTATCTTATAAAACCCATTTTTCATTACATGTAAGAATTCGATCGAGAAATGGATCGGAATTGTTATATGATAGCAGAGAAGTGAAAATGGTGAGTCGGTGATGCTTATTGCATACTTGCCAACTTTTACGTTTTACACGTAAAATTTACGCTTTTAATACCATCTTACTTTTTTACGCTTTATATAAAGGATTTTATGTTTTTCCATAATTTCCCAGTTGGAGAAATGTTGAACTTCTCTCCTACACGAGTAGGCGAAGGAACACATTATTACGGAAATTAAATTCTTAAAGTAGGACTATTTTTTCCATCATGAAGGGCGTGGCCTTCGAGATATTAGGCCTCCGCATCGCGTATCATTTCAATGTTTTCCTTCGTGTCAGCTAGCGGAAGTTCAACCTTTTAACCCTAGAGGGGGGTCATCAGGGAAATCCAATGGAGAATTCAAGGTAAAATTTGGATGGATGGTTTTTCAGCCTGCATATCCCATTTTATCCAGGAGACTAGCTGTTTGGGATGAAAGGATGATGGTGAAATAGACAAACATAAACATCCATGCCCTCGGCAGGATTCGAACCCGTGACTTGCTGGTTACGAGAGTGGCAAGACCTGCACTCAATGCTCTCGGCCACCGAGCCGGCTAAGGTAAAATTTTAAGTTGGGTAAAGCAGATGAGGACGAGAGTATCATGTAGTTCTTTATCCCTGAAGAGCGCCAAACTAGCCATAGAGAAAAACAACTATAGTCAGGGGCATGAGAGTTGACCACTTCGTCGAATAAAAAGTAACAGTTTTCAAGAGGTTCTACTCTTCCTACTGACCTAAATTAATTTTTTAACTTTTCAACTTGGGGGTGGGGATAGGGGAAGAAGACGAATACCCTTCATTCTCTTAATTTTGCATGGTTAAATCCCTCATTTTCTCTCCTACGAAGTGGTCAACTCATGCCCCTGACTATAGCGGTCAAAAGTTGAAAGTGCCTAGACATGCGATTTCAAGCCCCATGCGGAGGCCTAATATCTCGAAGGCCACGATAAAGAACGCGAAATATTTTAGTTTTAGCCTTGAGTGAAATTGTTGATAAAAGAAAATATTTCAGATTTTCAGAGAGAATTATTCAAAAGAATTTTCATTCATATCTTCATCGCGGAAGGGTGAATGATTTGCTTTCTGTAAAGTGTGCCGATGTGACTTCAACATATAACATGGTGGGAAAAATGCGATTACGAACCATAACATAGGCCTAATTATACAATTACCGTAAATCTTCTACTATAACGCGAATTTTTTTGGCCTAAAAAAGCATCTAAATTCGCGTTATACTAGAGGATAAAAATCAGCCCTCCGACGACTGCGGCCGATCGTCGATAATAACAACATCGTTAACAACATCGATAATAACTTCTCCCAAACATTGATACTTCTAAATAGGCCTACTTCCAAACTGCCTCGAACCAAAGCCTACAAGAAAGCTTATGTAGTGAAAATATTAAACTGAATAAAGATTACTTGTCTTTTTATTAAGAATATTGATGTATTGTTGTGTTTTTTTGTCGATGTGCGATGATTTTAATTTCCCCCATTAAAATCATTTGGGTTACAAACAGGCACGATTTAAAAATAAAGATTTTTTTTCTGTATAAGTTCGTACATTTTTATTTCTCGCGAGGAGTCAAAAATGGGGGTCGCGTTATACAAGAGGATAGGATTTTTGCCGATTTTTTGGGCCGAAAAAGTGGAGTCACGTTATACAAGAGGTCGCGTTATAGTAGAAGATTTACGGTATATAAATTTGCATAGGCCTAACTATAACGTGAAGGATTTTACTCCTTTTATTTTCTGAAAGTTGGCGGGTATGTTATTGTTTTCAATCAATGCATGGGGCACCCATTTCAGCTCTTTGATGACTGACGGTCAGCCGGTACATCTTCAAGACACTCATCACCAGTTCTAAATTTTTTGAACCAATTCCGTGCCGTCAGGTTGGTGACAGAATTATCACTGAATGCTGTACGAATGTTACGAGCAGCCTCTGCTGCTTTATGGCCAAGTTTAAATTCCTACAACAGTCAACCTCGAATTATTGCCTGGTGATCTAGGTGCAGTTTCAGACGTTTTTTCAAAATAAAATTGAATGTTTTCACTTAGACAAGTAAGTGCAAAAGAATGACAATCATTTCTCTTTAATGTATAAAAAATTATCATTATTCAAATCATCCTATGAAGGCATTGTAACGATTCAAAAAGTAAGGGTGAAGAAACGAAAAAAAGTTTCCCGTGGACCTGATAATAACAAAATTTACCTTTTAAAACAACAGATTTATATTTTCTGTATGTACATTTCAACAACACCATTGCCATCATTCAGCGGAATGTTAATAAGTTGATGGGGGGGGGGGGGAGAAATACTTATAATTTATTCTTGTTTAATAAGACTAGAACTTTCCATTTGCAATTCATACCAACTAAGGAATTCGATTTTCTTAAAAGTGATGAGCTGTGCCCACTCATCATTTGCATTTTCTGCTAATAGCCAAGGATGCCAGTCACATTTTTTCCAGAAGATAAATTTTCAACCTATAATATCATTCAGTATTTTATCAAATGATATGTACTCAAAAAATTAATTACATAAATAGTGAAAAATAGTAAAGAAAATTCCATGGCCAGGACCTTCGGGTTACCGTCCCCATGCTATAACAACTAAGCCACCATTGACATGGAAGCTGTTGCTATCAAACATGTCCCATGAGCATAGGATAGAGCATGGCTCCTTGTTTGTAAGCCAGGAGTATCTGTACTTATATTATAAATGTGAAAATGTTATAAATGTTATGGGACTGCCGCTGTCGACCGAAGCACCATTAGTCGATGGGCGAAACGAGGTGTCTGTGAATGGGATGAGCAGGACCAAGATTGGTACTGAGAGGGAATATACACTAGCAAAAAAGCCAAAGAAATGGAAGGAGACTTCTTTGCAGCAACTCATAAGAAATTTTTTTTCTCAGAGCTTCGTGTTCCTCCGTAAGGGCGTGCAGAAACCATCGTGAATTCTTTTTTGTGTAATCAAGAGCACGGATGATTTCACCCACACTTCCTTTGCTGATTGACAGCTCCAGCCCCAACTGCCGAGTCGTTCTGCATCAGCATGCTGCATCCTTGTCGTGTGTGATAGCCAAGGATGGCCGACCCGACCTCGGCAAATCTTGGAGCTCCGCAGAACCGCTTTCTGATGGCCTCACCCTCTGTGCCCAGCAACTAACGGTACTTCTGTCGACTGCTGATGCTCCATAAACTGCACATAAACATTAGTGAATATTTCCAACAGTTTCTTGCTCTGCAGTGAGAAATTCAATGACGACACGCTGCTTGTAACGTACATCACTTACAGACGCCCTCTTGTTCTATTGCTGCACGTACACTATCTGTCGGAAGAAACGGAAACTTTGCTCACGCACTCTGAAACTTCAAAGAATGTATATATCTCAAGTTTCGCATTCATACCATTGTTGGAGACTGAGAAAAAAATTGTCGTGCATTACTTTCTGGGCTACCCTCGTATTTCTATCAATAATAAGCCCTAAATTTGATTAACAATGGTCGAAATATGATGATGTAACATTGTATGAACGGACAGGCTACCCTGCAGTACTGCCCTGTATTTATTTGCAGCACCCTGTACCACTGAAGTCTTCCACCAGATCCAGACCCATCCTGTTGACTGGAAATGGGTGTAGTGCGATTCACCACTTAATAATACAGCTTTCCAGGCCTCCACATCCCACTGTGCCCACTCATTCGCTATTCCACTCCTATTATCACTTCCTCAGATTTGTCTCTGTTTGTCTAATGTCAAAGGTAATTGAGAATTATGAACATGCTTGATGGAACCTCTTGGAATATTAGAATCCTGCAAGTTTAAAAATAAAAATTTCTTTCATTTTCAGTTTTCATAAATCTTCAAATTGACCTTATATTTACTTGAAAATTTTTTGAAACAAAAAAGCTCTTGCTCATAATAAAACTCGCGCTCTTGTTCATTAAATTAAATTGAATTTACAGTTTTGTTACAGAGAATGTTTTTGTTTTGTTTTTTTTTCCACGTAACAGGTGGACGAGGCCGATGCATTAGGGTAGGAAGCGAATGGTTCACACCTAGTGAATTCGAAGCAAAATGCGGACGAGCCAGTAGTAAAGACTGGAAACGCAGCATTCGTTACGGGGGGCGGACATTGCAGTGTCTTATCGAGGAAGGAATTCTTCAACCTCATGCAACGTCGTGCACTTGTTCGGCTTGTTGCGACGACGTTACAGTGGTAATTCTCTGCTTTTACCCGATAAATGCCCTTCTCATTTCATTTGTTTAATTCGTGTTTATAAATAATTGTACGAAATAATTTTTTTTTTCCTATTTGAAAGGGTTTCCTTTTGAAATATGATGGTAATATGTATTGCAATTTTGAATATGAAATTTGAGAAAAAAATATTCTTGGCGGGGTGTATTTAAGATGGAATAGAAAGTGCATCTGTAGTCTTTGATTAAAATTTGAAATTAAAGAAAAACAACGCCCTGACAAGGCATCACCTTTATTGATGTGGCACCTAATTCAAAGTCGGTGAGAAATTATAACGGAGGCTTCTGATAAATTTCAATATACTTTAAAACTAGAGCAATAAAATTGTGAAAACAACAATAGCTATACCTTGTCTCAGCTTTAGTTGAGAGTGACGTCACGAGTGAAGCGGTTATAGTTCGTTCGCAAGAAGAAATAGTTCGAATAATTTTCTATATAAGTTCAAAATTCTATCTGCAATCATAGTTCCTATTTTTCTTCTCGGTGTAATAAAAAATTGATGGATAGAAAAGCCATTTGATGAAATTAAAAAAAAAAAAAGCTAAATAAAATAAAGTCGGTCTGTAGTCGAGATTATTTGATTGTAAAATGGCGGCGTCTTGTTCCTACGTCAAGAATATGAAACAGATGTCTCAGAAATGAAAGATGATCGAGTTTCCACGAAAAGGAGTAAAATATTTTCCATGGTTCCATATTAATTTTTGAAAATGATATCGGACAGATACCATTCGACTATTCTACTTTCGAGAAGCAGTGATGGCTACAGAAACAAAGTGCAGCATGGTGAAGGCAATGGGGCTCTGAATGTCTGAAAGGGGCACTGAACGCCTGAAAGGGGCATTGAATGCAGCTAAATTCTTGCTTTAAAGTTAATAAAAGTACATGAGCATTTCAGTGACCTACATTTATATTTTTAAGACATAATGCTAACTTCGGAATCTGTATGCGATTAGGACACATTAAGGCTTTCTAATTTCTTCTAGGCTAATCTTTTCCTTACTTTGTGATGCCATGAAAAGACATCATCTGGTGGTACAGTCCTCAATAGTTTTTAAAGTAATTTTTCAACAATTTATGCACTATTTTTGCAGGATAAAATTGCGAATAATGATTGCTTTAAGATTTTTAAGCTTTATACTTTATACAGTTGATCTGTATTATCCCTCAACATTTTATTAATGCTAATTTAAATATGAAAGCTTATTGAGGAATACTTTTTCTCGCGGACGAGCTGTTTGATTTGACAGTAAAGCGACCACAGGAAACCACCACACACGAATACAAAAGGCTCGACTTGTCAGCACGGAGGATAAAAAAAGCACAAGGAGTAGTAACGCGATAAACAGCTGGTTACAGCTACCAACTAAACTGATGCAGTCAGTTAATATTTTAAATGAATATACGTAGCAGTTTAATTAAAATGTTTAGGCTTTAAATCACCCACGCCACAATGATAAGCTCCAATGAATACTTAAGCCGCACATTGTTGGCATTTATTGGTTTCAGTTTCTTGCGTTTGTGCAGCGCCGAGAGTCAGCGTGTCGAGGCAAGGGGCAGCATGGCGCTGCGCCACGCTGATTTTGCCTAGCGGCATCACTGAGAAGCCACACGATTATAGGATGGTCTAAAGTAGTACAAGTAGGCCTAAGTACAAGTCTAACGGCGGAAGCATACAATGTTGTGCACTATGCCCAGCAAACAGCGTCATCCAGTGACGTCACTCTCAACTGAAGTTGACACAGGGTATAGATGAGGGGCATGCAGTAATTATCCAAATGGATTTAATTTCTCGACAGCCACAAGAGATAAATTGAAGTTATCTATATTGTTTTTGGATGTAGTTCCCTGCCCCTGCAATACATTTCTGTCAACTAGTTATGAGCATCTGTATTCTGGCAGTGTAGAATTCTGTTGGCTATTCCTAAATCATTTTCGTTTTCTGTGTGAAACCTTTTGTCCTCCGAGATGCTCTTTTGTTAATAATTTTTAATTTTTTATATTATATAAGCAGTGGTGGTTTTTTTTTTTGTTTTTTTTCAAAATCTGACTAAAAAAAAAAAAAGTGATCTGTTTAACTACACAAGCAGCAAGAAATTTTTTTTTCTGTTGAAAACGACCCCACGTTAGTTTACAAATCACTTTCATATTGCGGAAAAACATTATTTTTTTGCACTTTCATGTAAAATAATATATAAAAGTGTTTTATGGTAGTTTAGGAAGTGAAACTGTAGATGGGGATGGCAAAAATTAATCTGTGTAGATCGGAATGGGTAGGAAGTGTCGATGCGTTAGGCCTATGCCCGCTGACAAAAGTAACGCGTTGACACGAAATACAAGGAGATATCAGAAAGTAGTGTCATTTATTTTTTTCAGGTAAACAACTAACAAGGGAATCCCTCGAACATGTATGTCACAGATTTCCACCAAATTGAAATATCTTACTCAATAGGAGGTATCGCGATATGCGGCTTCCCTGTCTAACCCACTCCTCAGAGCAGACGGCTCATGCGCAGCGCATGCGCCGTGTGCAGTTAATCACGTGTTTGTGGGCAGAATTTCAAAAATAGAGGAGTAGCACATGCTATTACATTTGAAATATGTTTAATTGTCAGCGTGTAACTCATAGATACAATTCGGATACTAGAAAAAAGAAAAACTTAGTCATGTTTGCATGGATAAAACGTCAACTTTCATCCATTCCCTTCACCTTCTGAAAATAGAAAAAGAAAACTGTATTTAGATGCACTGCGAAGAGAGACACTGTCCACAGGAAGGAAAAAATATTCTATTGCGCATGGGTAGAGCTTGAGCACTGTAAGGAAGCCGCATATCGCGATACCTCCTATTGAAGCTACAATAGATTAATGCAAAATAAGAGAGTGCGGATTTTTGTTTCTTTCAAAATAAACCACGAAAACGAAAAAATTTCAGCACACATATTCATACAAGGACTCCATTGTTAAAGCGGTGTATTAATGCGCTTAACGGAACTTCTTTCTTCCACTACTCACAGCAATAAGCACGAATCCAATTCAGATGAAATAGACAGCAGCCGATGGCAATTGAATGGCTTCTCAAATTTCTAAACAAACTTAGTTTTTAAAATAGATTATTACAATTAGCTAATTGCCTTCCGGTAAAAAATGTCTAGAGTAATTAATAACCGTTTCCTTAATTTATTATTTCATTTTATTAAATAATTCGGTAATCAAACACGGGGCTGGCTTCACGTGCAACGTCGTGTAATACGTTGCGTTGGTGAGGGGGTATGTGTCGCGGTGCTTTATAATTTTAAATAAATATAGTATTCATGGATGCCTACCTCATCTTATAAATTATTTCGAGACGAATAATTGTACAGCAAAATTAAAGTTTTATGTTTAATAACAGTGCTCTAACTGCAATTCTTTGTCGATCGCCGCTAACAAGTTTGCTTCCCTTCTTTCCGCCATGTTTTTTGAACTCTGCGCACTTCCGGGGCACTTCACTGCCGCGCAACGCTATCGCTTCCACGGTGTGCTTGCGCGCAAAAAAAAGGCTATCTGGGGTTCCCATGTAAGTGCAGCTGAAACTACACGTGTTTATCTACTTTTCCATAGGAATTTTGACGATTTAGGCATTTATCCCAATGCTGCACCAGTTTCAGAATACCCTGCTCATAGAACTCTGTCAACTGTGAATACAGCCATTGGCCTCAAACCTCTGACCATCCAGAAATCTCTTCATAGGACCAAAGCGATGGTGGTCTTAGGGCAGAAATGAACTTGAAGTACGTTTTCGATCACACAATTTCCATTAACCTAATTTGGCTTTCCTGTGAGCGTGGTTGAGTTTTGGGCCAACACAGGTATTTGGCAGAAACCTATTAATGGAACAGGTGATAGTGTTTACTTTTTTTCATGCGATTTTGTTTACGTTATGGGTGGAGTTTAACCAACCTTCATGAGCTATTGACTCCTTTAAGGAATGCAATTTCAACAAAACTTATCAGGAAACTTGTGTTTATTTTAAGGTGCAGAATATTGCTAGGTATCTCACGACATCCTTTTCAAAAGTACCCTGCAAAAGGGCATGAAGCCTCAACTGTATATCGTTGATAAAGCCAGAAATAAATGGCAAAACTAGTTGGAAACTCTCTTCTCCCGTTATTGTATTGCACAGTCTCTATCAATTTCAAAATTTTAACCCTGTGGATCGTACACTCACATGCCAAAAGTCATGGGATAGCAGTGGACTATTTTTCAAGTGGCAGTAGCATCATGTGCAAACAGTATAAATATGCAAATCAGTGTCAGTAGGTTTAGTTAATGACAAGAGCTATCGGAGTTCAAACATATCCTGCTATGTAGAGCTCGACGTATGGGTTATTCAATATCGGAGGTGACTCAAGAATTCAACATCCCGCAGTCCACAGTTTCAAGAGTCTACCGAGAATGCAATTTGACGGCATTACCTCTCACCATGGACAACGCAGTGGTCGACTAGACCTTCTCGGCGAACGGGACTAACAGCTTCTGAGTAGGATGGTCACTGCTAACAGGCAACTGACAGTACGCCAGATGACATCAGATTTTAACCAGGGTGATATTAGAGCTTTATCGATGCGAAGTGTGCGAAGAAATCTGGTGTCCATGGGATATGGAAGCAGAAGGCCCACGAGGATGCCCACAAGACATCGTCAGCAACGTCTCTCCTGGGCCCATGAACACGTCGACTGGATTCTTGACAACTGGAGATGTGTGAGCTGGTCTGATGAGTCTCGATTTCATCAGGGCTCAAGTGTGGCGCATACCCCACGAGGCCGTGGACCCAAGTTGTTAAGCATGCACTGTGCAAGTCGGTGGTGGCTCCGTAATGGGCAATTGTGGGAAACTCTCCAGTCGGAATGGTTAGCATTGTCTTCGGATGTCTTCCACCAACTTGTGGAATCTATTTCAGTCACACTATGGCACGTTGCCGGGTTAGAGGAGGTCCCACATGTCATTAGGTGCTATCCCATGACTTTTGGTATATGAGTGTATACAGGGTGAATACAAAAGTCTGAACCCCCC
>JAHWFO010003745.1:221870-242693 GCA_023313115.1 Rhysida immarginata
TTCAAAAAATAAAAGGGGGGTTCAGACTTTTGTATTCACCCTGTATATGTTGGTCAAATAGTATTTCGTACTATCATAATTTTTATTGCCGAATTGATGATAATGAAAACCCAGTTGAAGCAAGTTGATAATAAAAAAGCTTATTGTGATCAGCTATTTATTGTCATTAGTACTTTATCATCTAGTGGATGGCTTCCATTGTAATACACAAATTTAATTATCTAAAATAAATTTATTGTGGTGTAAAATGAACAGTTCTATTGTCCTGATAGAGAAACATGCCTATTCCGATCAATGAAATGACAATTTTGCCGTGATTGTATATCAGACTTCTGGAAATGTAGTATATCACAAATTTTGACTGCCATTTTGGCCATGTTCCCAAATAGATATGATATGCATGCCTCCCTGACTATTACTTACTTTTCGATGCTCTATCCTAATCTGAAGTCGAAATCCAATATTACGAAAAAAATTGGCACCAGAACGACTGATTTTGCAAATGTAATAGTGGTGTTTTTAATTGGCTTGTGCTTTTAACATCATTCTCACATGGCAGTACCACACTTTCTCAAATGATTTTGCTTTGAGTACAAGATTAATGAGCCGGTCAGATAGCCGAGAGGGCTAGGGCATAGGCTTTCTAGTTCTCGAGTCTGCCTGGCGTGGGTTCGAATCCTGCCGTAGGCATGGATGTTTGTGTTTGTTCCGGGCTGCGTACAGATATAACTTGTGTAAAAGGCGCAAAATGACCTTAGTAGTCGACGCCAAAATTTCTAACAAATCAACCAACCAACAAGATTAATGAATAGAATAAGGACTTCATATACTCACCATCTTTAGTTCTTATAAATGCGAACCGCGCTGATCTGTTTTTTCACGTATTGTTTTAGGAAAAAAATACAATAACTATGATGAAACCCATTATGAGAACAGAAGTAGACTCTCAAATCGTTATGTTTCTAATGCTGATTGTTGTATTTAGATGGTACTTGTGCATTTGACGACTATTCTTATAACTTTTATTTTCTTTTTAGTTAGTGATGTATTTATTATTATTTGTATATGTGATGAGAGATTATTTTGGGTTTATTTTAAGACTGGTCCTGTCCGATTATTTGTCCCGTATAAAAGAAGGAAACGAGAAAACGAGCCTGGCCCACCTACTCCAAAAAAGACTTCACCAGATACCATTAAAGAAATGTCACCGACTCAATTGAAGGATTGTAAGGTTTTTAGAAGTTGAATATTTCAGAAGGGATGCTCATATGCTTTTCTTTTAATGCTCTGACGAATTTCAGCTGTAGTTGTCGCACTGGCCCCTACTTGTACAGGCATCACGACTTCGTCATTAACCATAAGTACTCCCAGTAACAATACGGAGACTCTGCCAGTTATTATGACGGAAGGACCATTAGTGGCAACAACTAACACAAGTAGGAGAAGAAGATGGATTTATTTTTAATTTGAATCTACCAGATTATGGTTTTGAATACTTTTTATTTTTTGGGGGGTTGCCTTATTAAGCTTCCTCTTGTGGCCATTCAAATCAGAAGCCGTCATCGCTGATGGATTTTAATGAACAGAAGCAGTGGTGGCAACTGGAAGAGGTAAGTTAGTATAAAAAAAAAACTATTTCATTGAATGTGCTCACCTCTCATGCTGTACCAGGTGTGGCAGTTAATAATTCTTAATTTTTTAAGAGATGGAAACAAGGGTTGGTTCACAGTCTAATCTCTTATGTCATTTTGGAGATATGACCGTACCTTTCAAAAAGCCATTATGTTTAAACGATTTCGAGTTAGCGTCAGATTTTTTTTTTTTTGTGAGTTTCAAGCCAAATACCAGCATTTGCGGCATGTACTGCTTTTCTTGTGCATTCAAAAGTATAATGCGAGCAAAAGCCATCGTATACTTGTGGAAACTTACGGTGACAATGTCCCAACACAAGACTGTTGTGTGCGTTGGTTTAGAAGATTCAAAAGTGGCGATTTCAACCCGAAAGACAAAGCTGTGCATTTGGTGGGATCAGAAGGGTGTTGTGTACTATGAGCTTCTGAAACCAAGTGAAACGGTTAATAACATTCGCTGCTGTCGACAAATGATTAATTTGAATCATGCATTGTTCAAAAAGCGACCAGAATGGGCTAACAAGACACAGAAAAGTGATGTTGCAGCACGACAACACCCATTACACATAGCAAAAGTGGTAAGAGACAACCATTTCTGCACTTGGCTGGGAACTCTTGCCCAACCCGACGACCACTCGTTTTGATCGATGTCTCATGCACTTTCCGTGAAACACTTCAACAATTAAGATGATGTCGAAAAACGGCTTGATGACTGGACCATCTCGAAAGTTGTACGGTTTTTCTCGGAGGGGCATCCACAAATTGCCAGAGATGCGGTAAATGCATTGCTAGTGATAGTGTATACTTTGAATAAACAATTTTTTTACCTTTCTCCCAAATTAAATGTGTTATTTTTAATAAAAAATTAAGAATTATTAACCACCACACCTTGTATGTACTTAATTAGAATGTACGTATGAGACACTTTTAAGCAAATGAAACCTTTGATTTATTTTAATTACTGCAAACTGCTTCATGGTTTTAAACGAACAAAATTGCGTGCTATTAAGGCTTTCTTTCTTAATTATTACATAAACATTGGGTTACTTTTAGTTTTTGCTAGGCTGCAGCTTCCCCCGAAATTGACCACCTTGTCAACTAATTTTGTTGCTTGGGGGTACACCTCCCCCCACACCTGCACGCGCCCCCGATATAAATTTTTTGGTATTGCCCTGCTCTGCAGGTTTTGTATGCACCTTACAGGTGTTTCATATGTCCACTCTGGTAATGTGATAGATACCGATTCTGTGTTGACCCTTTTGCTGCATAAAGCGAATATATCCACACAAAATTACATTATCTCTACCTGTGGAATTATGATTCATTTCACAGGGTTTAAAAAAACTTCTTGTTATGCTGCTAAAAGTGGATAATTCCATCTTCTCAAGAATGAAAATAAAATTTTTTTACGCAGCGAAAGGGTTAATTTTTATTTTTACTTGTTAAGTTTTTGTTCGTGTTCCTGTATTCATGTTCGTGCCAGTGATTGCATGAAAATCTGATGATCAATGCTAGTGATTGCACGAGCAATCCTCTCTAGCAGTTGGGCTAAATCACTTGACAAAGAGGCCATGAACACATGATCTTTGACAAAAACCCGTAAGTAAATAATCACTTGAGGTTAGCTCAGGTGACCATGGCGGCCAGAAAGTTTTTGTGTTCACCCACGAATGTCATGCCTTCATTATTACTACCTGCAGTGGATAAAATACAAGTACGCCACAATGCCTATGGTGAGTGGAAACTTTGAGAGATTCTCTATCAATTTTCAAAATTTTCTGGAGGGACTTAAGAATCACCGTGGATATCAATTGAATTTAAAACCCATGGAGCACTTTAGATGTACGAGGGTTGTTCAAGAATTTTTGCTTCTTGGTCCGTAACTTTTTTATTTGTTAACCGATTTTCAAAATTCTCTTTATATCTGATCTTTACATTTGTTTTCTGTGCAATGCACTATTCACTCTTTGGCTTAGTCTCCATCCCTTTCCCACTCAGTTCACCAACGCGTGACTAGTCGGATGAAACCATCGGAGAGGAATACCAGGGTTGTTGTCGATACCATAATTGAATGGCACCTTTGGACCCTCTTCTGCAGCATGATAATGCCTGCCCACACATGATCACCATATACCAGAGGCATTGTAGCGTCTACAGTTCAAAGATGAAAAACTGTAGTTCAAAAATGAAAGACTTTGCATCTTGCGACTTTCACCACTTCCCAAAGAAGAAAGAGCACCTTAAGGGACATGAGTTGCAAAAGGCGCCATTCAATCCTGGTGTCGACAACAACCCTGGAATTCCTCTCCAATGGGTTCACCCGACTAGTCACGCATTGATGGCAGGGATGGGGACTATGTCGAAAAGTGAATAGTGCATTACATAGAGGACAGATGGAAGTATCAGATACAAAAAGAATTTTAAAAATCGGTTAACAAATAAAAAAGATACGGACCAGGAGGCAAAAATTCTTGAACAACCATCGCACATCTGATAAGGAGACTACAAATACTCAGACTCACCCATGCAATACAGAATTCTAGGGTTTTACCACTAGACCACCTGAATGCGATAAAAATCTGTGCTACAAATAATATGAATTTTCTTCTCAGAAAATTTTGTTGAGAAGTGCACTGAATGCCTTTGCATGGGCGTTTAATTTGGTGAAAGCTATGCGTAGAATTTTTTTTTTATCAAAATCGGTGAGTCAGAGTACTTGAGTCTCCTTGTGAGTAGCAAGTTACAAATTAAAGATTTTAGGGCTTGTGAGCGTTTAGGATGAAAAACGAGTAGCCCAGTATCCAAACTTAATCCGTTCGGAAACAGCATTCATGTATCGAAACACCATTTGACATACGTTTCTATGGGGAAATTTCCAATTCCCCTTTGGGGCCCACAAAAGGGGTACAATGGGGGAGGGGGAACCACTATTTGCCTGGAAGTCTGCGTACCCTGATACGACCATCGACGTGATGAATAAGAAATTGTGATTCATCCGATCAGGCAACTTTCTTCCACTTATCCATGGTCCAATCTCGATGTTCCCGGGCCCACTGTAGGCGTAGTTGACAATGACGCTTGGTCGACAGAGACTTACGAGTGGGATGTCTGCTGCGCAGGCCCATATCCAACAGTGTCTGGTGAACTGTGTGTTCCGAAACACTTGCACTTAGACCTGCATTGTGTTAGGCTGTCAGCTGAGCCACTGTCTGGCACCGATCTTGCTGAGCTACAGTCTCCGATGTCCTTTTTCTTTGATGACGTGTGGGCATCCAGCACCTTGGCGTCTACTGCTGGTTTCACCATCATTTATCCACTTTGCATAAATACTAACAGCAGCAGATTGTGAACAACCTACCAGTCATGTAGTTTTGGAGATACTCGTTCTGAGTCTTGGGGCCATTCCAATCTGCCCTCTGTCAAATTCGCTTAGATCAGCAGCCTTTCCCATCACTCGCAAAATTAAGTGCAAGACCGATTCTTTACCTTCTCCAGCAGCAGTTAAACACCACTCACACTTAATCACGTGCCCACCACGTGATCCAGACAAGTTCACTCATCAATGTGGTGATGGTCATAATGGTTTGCCTCTTCAGTGTAGTTTGGATACCAGGGCACAGGGGTTCAAAACAAAGTTCGGATACCGGGATACCACTGTAATGATAAGGAAATGTATTTTTTTAAATTTATGTTGTTAACTAATTTTTAATTGATTTCCCTCGCAGATGGTAAACAATCTTATAAATTACGGACAGCAGTTGAAACACTTGATAGAACAGGTGAAAACTCAAAGCATCACGACGCGAGAGAATGCTTTGCAACAGCTCAGGATACAACTAGAGAAAGAAAAGAACGATGTAATGGGACTAGTTTCAGTTGTTTATTGTTTGTTCGATTTTCAATTACAACGTGTACTTTTTTAAGTTGTTAACGTAAATATCGAGTATTTGCCCCTCTGATAATATAATAATTCTATACTTAGACTTATTTGCTTTTCTTTTAACTAATTTTACGTAATTTCTCTGTCTTATGTGATTTAATTTTATTTGCAGGCAGTTAATGCAGCCCGTATCGAAAGCCAAATGATGTTTCAGCGGGCGTTGCTCGAAGATCGAGCCGATAAAGAATTGCGAATTCAAACGCGAAATTTAAGTACTGATAAAACCGACATAAAGGTATGTATGCTCGTTAGAGTTCCTTATGATAAACTCAAATTCGCGCAGGAACACAAGGATTGGAACAGTCGAGCATTAGAAAAAAGTCATGTGGTCCAATAAATCACGTTTCCAGTTGCATCATGCAGATGCAGAGTGAGAATTTGGTGGAAATGGCATGAATGCATGGACCCGACATGCTTGGGTTATACTCAAAACATTAAATTCAAAAATGGGAATACTGTAATATTCTACTATAACGCAATCCCCATATTTGACTCGTATCGAGAAATAAAATACAGTATTAGCTTTTGACGACGGGAAATTCAAATAAAAAGTGAATTAATGAACTGTACATTGTATATACTGTATAATTAATTAATCATACGTTAAATTCATCTGAAGTTCGTTTTGGAAGCAGCGACCTTTATTTCCTAGGCTCACGGACCCTTCATTGTGCAATTGATGTCAGCTATGACATAGTCACTTGCACTCCTTATATTATCCTCTCAAACAGTTGTGAGAAATTTACACAAATGGGTTGTGTTGTGGATAGTTGGCAGGTATCATTGGATATCCACGGACAGTTAGATGGCAGTAAACATGTAGGCCATTAAGAATGTCATTACACATAGTCCGAAAAAATAGTCTGTCCACAAAACACGAGGAAATGTGTTGATTCAAAACAAATTCTCAGCCTCACATGTTGATTGATCTTCTGCACGAATAACTTTACTAACTTGTCACTGTTTGCTTGCTATTCCATTTTAAAAACCATCACTCCTTTTTAGAACACTCAACTGTATGGCAGCACAATTAGCGTATATATGAGTTACACAAAGCATTTAAACAACTTCAAACATGACACAATGATAGGTACGAGAAGAACCAGTTTGAGCACCCTCGACAGTATCTCGTTTTGCCAAAACAACACCTGGATCATCTGGACGTTTCACTAAATTTAGCGGAATTTTCGCTCGGTTTTAGCAGGAAACATTTTTTCATTTGCATTCAGGTCGTGCTAGATGAGTTCATATGGCTGCTGCAGCTGTATTAACAAGAATGGCTCCTAAAACAAAATCCAACAACCATGATGTGTGCAGAAAATTGAATATATCTCATTGTACCATGTCGACGATTTGGAAGGATCGCGAGCACATGCCTTCGAGTCCGACAGTTTCAAATCAAATAATTACATGTTAACATTGGTATGAAGTGTAAGAACCAGATTAATCTCAATATCAATGGAGGCAGGTTCTTTCTTAGTGGCTTCGTCAGCTGGCTGCATTGACATTAGATGATAGAGTGCCATATCATTGTTTCAGCCTGGCATTCTTCTTGATTTTCTATCTGATGACGTCATTACAGGGTGAGGATAGAGAACCTGCCTCTGAATATAACAATATCAGATTTTTCATGGTCCCTTGGAGGATGCTATAAACAATATTGATTGTATTTTAATAATATTACAAGGAGCGTTTAAAAAATAATGCACCACAATTTATTTCTACAACACGAACAATGCTATGCATCTGAAATTTGAGAAGTCCTTGTTTGGGCCTTCTGTTGTGCAAAGTTGGAAGCTCTGCCATAACGATTGTTCCAATTTTGAAAATTTTTTTTCAAATTTATGTTTATTATCAAATTTACGCTATACACATGTATACACCAGCACCCGTGAAATTCAAATACCGATCACCCTGAAACATTGCATACATGTTAGTAGGCCATCTGTGAATATGCATTGTTCAGAGTTGGTCAAAATTCTGATGTCTAGCAATCGACAAAAAATGCTAGCGGAACGTGCAGTGCTCATGGCATAGCAAGATAGATATAGCATACACTATAGAGTCGAGATTTTTTGCACAAATTATTACGTGCCTATCCCTATGAGCTCCCCCACCTCCATGCGTTAAAACTACCATTAAAATTACTGCAGCAAATGTTAAAAAGGGCAGATGTCAGTGATTAATGTTACAAGCTGTTGTGTTTAGCCGTTTAAAAAATGGATTCCGTGGGATCCAATTCAAGTTGATGACGATGTTGTGTGCTGTGAAAGAGTAGTTGCGTGATTAGGACCAAGAAAGGCATTGAAGGAGAATACATGCTCTTCCGGAATGCTGGGATAAAACCATAGAAAAGGAAGGAGACTTCTTTTGAAGAATAATTGGTAGAACTGACGGCTGTAGCAGTGTGAAGTTGCAAAGTTATATGTTCCATACTTTCAGACAAATAAATTGTGGTGCATTACTTTTTGAACGCTCCTTGTATTATCATTAATTTCCTTTTCAAATTTTACCTTTAACTAAATTTTAATAGCTTTTGTTTTTAATTCACCTTCAGAGATGTGCCAATTGTAACCGAGAGGCGTTTTGTGAATGCATGGAATGTCGCACGGTCAGCTACTGCAGCAACTTTTGCCAGCAAAAGGATTGGGCATCGCACCAACAGGAATGTAGTACCACTAGCATTGTTCTCATACGAGAGGTGGACATTGCGGAAGAAGAAAAAGATTAGTCTCGCGCCACGAGAGCGTGCGTGGCACAGCGAAAGTCCATTACTGCGATGCACGTCTTATTTAAAAACACTTTGCTAAAAGTAACCAATAAATCTAGATGTGTAAATATATTTCAACACTTGTTCAAAACATGATAAACTATTCTCGAGACGCAAAAAGCCATCTGTGAACCAGGACTCGACGTTTCTCTGTAAATGCTTTGGGAACAAAGCATTTGTGATTTTTCAGCTTATCATCCTTATTAGTATGTACACTATTCACACAAACCTAATCAAAATTCAAGGAATGAAAGGGTTCTCGAATATTTTCTTCCCCTTATGTGTTTATATGGTAAGCACACCTTTCAGTGAATGGGCCGATTTCTAAATGTCACTTGGGCAAAAGTACCGAGAGATGCGTAAAGAAGCACCATCTAGCATTCAAAACAGTAAACTGAAGCACATTTGCCCTCTGTGGTCAGTAGAACGTAATGAGCATAAAGATTCGTGCCGTAGTGAAATAGAGAAATGCGTGACCCTGAAAGTTTTGTTTTTGTTAGGAAAAATGGAGACTCGTGGAATGTTGGTGCAAGTGTATAGAACAGAAGAAAGTTGTCTGGGGCTCTGCTAGTTGGCAGCCGACCCAAACAGTTTCTTTCCATTTGAACCAGTCATAAAAATATTTTTAGCTCCTGGTTTCTGTTCCATACACTTGCATAAACATTCTACGAGACTCCGTCGCAGTTTTCTCCAATTTATAACAAACCTTGATGTTCACGCAATGCACCATTGCACTAAGAGACAATTGTTCCACTCGTTACATTCTTCTGGCTACAGCAGGCAAACCCGTTACAGTTTACTCTGTTCGATGCTAGTTGGTTCTTCTCGATACGTCTCTGGTTGCGCACGGTAACGTTCCTAGCCCACTTTACCGTTTAGATATGGTTCCATTCGTCGAACTTTTTAAACACTCCTTGTATTTGCCCTCACTGTATAAAACGTGTTGCCATGCACAAATCCAACACCAAAGTACAACATAAACATTTTTATTGTAAATATGTAATTTTGTAATTTATTTCTTACGACTTTTTCTTGAGTTGTGAACAAAAGTTTTGATGTGTGAACAGCAAGCCCATTATTTATAGGGCTACAAGAACAAACAACGACGCCTCTTAAATCGTTATCTTATACTTCACGTGAATAGAAAGCATTTCTAAAATCATTTGATCATATCATCTTTTCATCACTAAATGTTGCACAAAAAAAATTTAAAGTTTTTAAAACTTTTGTCAGCTGCATCGTTTTGGAAGACCAAAAAATATTTTGCAAAGACGAGAGACGTTTGAAAGGAATGCATGCTTAAATTGTTTGGCAAGGTTGTCTGTCCTTAATCGATGTCGTACGTATGACGTTAATGCTATTTTGTAAAAGTTTTTAAATAACATTAAGTGTGAATTTCTTTATCAAGTGTGTAAAATATTTTTACGTCGGAAAGTCGTTTGCATTTTCAACTTTAAGTGTAATTGATCCGTTGAGACAACTTAGGCCAAATGATTTTTATCCTGAAGTTTTTGCCTCCTAAGGAGGCCACAAGTTTTATTGTACAGTAAATTGCTTTATAAATTGTTAATTAAATTATAAGGAATAAATTTTGTTATATTTGTTCTTTTCTTTTTGTGTTTTTATTTAAGAGAAAATTATCGTATATTCTGGTATAGCAAAATAATTAAGACCCAACCCTCCACAAGTTGGCAACCTCGGTTCCAGGGACTTGCCTTCTTGTGGAATTCCAAGATGGTGGATCGGCCTCGGTGGCTCAGCAGGTTGCGTGATCGCCTCTGATGCCCGAGTACGCGGGTTCGATCCCGGCCGAGGACGACGAGGATTTTTCAGGGGTAAATCCTGAGATCACGCACTTCCTTCGGAAGGGAAGTAAAGCCGTTGGTCCCGTGTAGTCGTTTGCCGGCTGCACGTTAAAGAACCCTTGCGAGGCAAAATTTGCGGCCCCTATAACGCCGTCCTGAAATGACCACAGCAGTTGAAAAGGACGTTAATACCAAACCAACCAAACCAACCAAGATGGTGGATGCCCTCCCCCATATTAGCTTAATTTCCATTTTTTAAAATTATGAAACAGCAGGTGCTGAATAAAGTTTTAAGATTATGAAAATAAAAATTAGCAATTCAGATAAAAATTGAATCTGAAATTTAACTCTGAATTGCTGTTTCTGTTATTTACTGACTATCAACTAGCAAAAGGTTAGTGAAAAAATAATGAAGGGACAAAAGCGATGCGGATACAAATGCGTTTATTGTCGACGCGTTTCAGTATTTCACCATCTTCACAGGCATTTACAAAAATAAGAAGTGTAAAATATAACGACATGGAAATAATATGCACCACCAATCAGGGTAATGGAGCCACTGAATGGTGGTTTACAAAGCCTACAATTGGAGGTAAATGATTGGTAGATTTAAAAGTCAGAATGTGTCCGACATGCGGACCTGTTAGAGAGCTCTACTCCCAGTTAAAGTGATCGGAAAGAAAATGAAGTCCGTCCGTCCCCTTCATAATTTCCGCATTTTTTGAGGTAGAAGGTTGAAATTTGTAGCTTACTATGGGTATGAGCACCTTCACTATTTAGTTTGGTTTTGATTGGCCCACTGGGGTCGGAGTTTCGGGGGCGGAAGTTAGAGGGGACCAAAAGGTTTATGCGTACTTATGCATATAAAGGAGTGAAATTCGGAATGCAGATTCCTCTAAGCAAGATCAACATTATTGTGAAGTTTGGGCCAAATGGTCCCAATAGGGTCAGAGTTGTGGGGGTGGCATTCACTTGGTCTTTAGAACTATGGCAGCATATGGCGTGTGATATATCATTCGATCGGAAATGATGAAAAACGAAAGAAGATAGAGCTCTCTTTCATCTTCTAAATAATACGTTCAAGAAAATCAATTTTTCGATTAAAAAAAATAGGGTGGAGGGCGAATTAAAGTGCAGATAAAAGGGTAA
Source organism: Rhysida immarginata (assembly GCA_023313115.1). Taxonomy (NCBI): domain Eukaryota; kingdom Metazoa; phylum Arthropoda; class Chilopoda; order Scolopendromorpha; family Scolopendridae; genus Rhysida; species Rhysida immarginata. The sequence continues at coordinate 233,166 of JAHWFO010003745.1, forward strand.
AAATAGATGAACTCAGGGCTTCCGCTACTTTCCTATACCTTCCCCGGGAGGCTTAATTTCTTGTTAAGAATGGAGCTACTTATTGGTTTTATGTCAGTCCGTCCCCTTCATAATTTCTACATTTTTTGAGGTAGAAGATTGAAATTCGGAATGTAGCTTCCTATGGGCATGTCCATCTGCACTATTTAGTTTGGTTTTGATTGGTACACTGGGGTTGGAAATACGGGGGTGGGATTCAGAGAGGACAAACAATCTATGCGCTATTTAGGTACATAAAGGCATGAAATTCAGTATCCAGATTCCTCTAGGCAAGATCTACATTACTATGAAGTTTAGGCCCAGTTGTTCCATTGGGGTCGGATTTACAGGGGTGGCAGTCACTTGGTCTTTAGAACTGTGGCAACATATGGCATGTGATATATCATACGTTCGGAAATTATGAGAAAGGAAAGGAAAGAAAACGCGAGCTTTTTTACATTATCTACATATTACGTGTTCGATAAAATTAATTTTTTGATTAAAAAACTTAGGGAGAGGTAAAAAGTGCAGATAAAGGGGTAAAAATAGATGACTGCGGGATTTGTTACTTGCTTTACTCTACTTGGGAAGGGGGGGATAATTTCTTTTTAATAAATGTATAAATGTATTTCTTCTTCACTGCTAAAGCTCCTCCTTGGAATGTTTACAAGATTTTATTATTTTGTTATATTTAGCAATAGTTGCCTAATGGATCCTTTAAAAAAAAAAAATTAGTCTTTCAAATTAATTTGGTGCTTCTTATAAATGTTAATCCATATTCAACTTTTATTAGCTCAAAAAAAATTTTTTTTTCATGAAATATTTCACTGTCCCAAAAATTAATATTTGGGATGCTGCTTTAATCGGTTGCCACTTTGAATTTCATACAAAACAACCACATTGAAGAAAGCCAGCTTTTATTAATTAATTTCCATAATTAACTTTCATAGCCCCCTAAAACCAGCTGTGCGCATTAGGGGAACTATAAAATTAGTTGATTTGGTATATTTTAATTGTCTTAATCATTACAGACTTAGTTTTGTTGGCAAAAATCCCTGACTGGGAAGTCATTGTCTGCCATCTTGGCTTTCAAAAAAGAATTGCCAACTTGTGGAATTCCGACTTGTAGAGGGATGACTGTACAGTAAAATCCTGTCACAGCATGCCCCACTTAGGTCAAATTTAAAATCTAAGGCAGAAATATGTTCGCTGAATGTTAAAAGGTTTCAGTTTAACATGCATCAATAATAGTATGTTTCAGATTAACGTTTCCTACGTAAGCTGGCCCCTCATTACAATGATCATGGGTCAAAAGCCTTTCTCGGATAGATCACAAAACATTTTGCATGACTTGTTGATGCACCAGACAATTTTTTGGGAAGGAAAGTTTTGCAAATACTCTCCTGACATGCAAACTTTGAAAAGCTGGTATCATAAACATGGCTTGATGTTTAATGAGGCCAAAACTAATATGTTATTTATCAACAAACAAACAATTACTCCTTTCACTAGCAGTCTATCCTTTAAAGAAGCCATTGAAGATCTCCTAATTGACCTTAGTTGTCTAAAAATTATTTAGAGGGTTGAAAAATATTTGCTCAAAAAAGGAGCTAGTTAACATCATTAAAACCATGCTTGTGCCAAAAGTTGGATACGGTATAGTCATTTGGTCTTCCATTCCCAATATACTGATCACTCGAATTCAAACTGCCTATAACAATTTGTTACATCTTGCATTGCCAGTCCCTCCATAGAGGGTGGACCAAACAAAACTCCCACTGAAAATTTCCAAGTCCCAGGACAATAAGTTTTGCAAGACTAAAAGAGCTGTATTGTGCTATGACACTGCGAGACACTGATGGTCGCCGATCCACAGTGACTAGCCGTGCCTAATGTTGCTTAACTTCACAGAAGTTGTGTTTTAGTGAAAGCCCACCAGGCCACCACAGCCTCCCAGTAAATAAAGCAAATTGCAATTACTATTTTGTTTATCCATAAACAACTTGCACATAATAGCAACAACAAATAGTTTAGTTTGGTTTGCTTGGTATTAATGTCCCTTTCAACTATTATGGTCATATCAGGATGGTGTCGTAGGTGCTGCAAATTTTGCCTTTTAAGGGTTACTTAACGTGCAGCCGGCAAACGAATACACGGGACCAATGGTCTTACTTCCCTTCTGAAGGAAGTGCGTGATCTCAGGATTTCCCCCTGAAAAATCCTCGTCATCCTTGGCCGGGAACAATACAGTGTCCTCCGGCATTAGAGGCGATCATGCAACCACTGAGCCACCGAGGCCAATAACAACAAATAGCTCACAGCAAGTATTCAAAGTGGTAGCTACCAATCTCGACATGCATTTACAAGGATGCATAAAATTTTGGGATTTTTTTTTTCCGAGTTTTATTATAGGCATTGCATTCCCAATGATTAACAATGTTTATAAATTTATATTGTAAAAAAGGAAATTACACGTGCAACGAACAGGATTTTGGTCATTAACCCTCTGAAAGACACTGACTTGATCTGTTAATCCCTCAGTCCCCAGCAGACGGATAACCTCTGGTCATGGTAGATCACAGATTCAACTTGTTAAAGAAGCCTAAAACCTTTGCAACCAGAGAATAAAGAAAATTATCTCGTTTTGAAATAGTTTTTATTAAAATGAGTTTTCTACAAATATGAACGTGTAAAACCAAGCAAGCCAACGTTGGTTTCAAAATTTATTTGACCGAGGAAGAGTCCGGAGATAATCCGACAAGTGTTTTTACGGTTGCCTTGTATTCCTTTAGGGTGGCTTCGTCTTCTCCTTCATTGTGGAGTCTCGTGACAGTTTTTTCGTATGCAGAAATGGCCTCCACTTCAGAAAGCGTCTCTGGTGAATAATCGCTTGGAACAGAATTCAACCAGGAGAAGGAGACCTTGTTTGATAAAGCCTGAGAGAACAATAAATAAATAAATAAATTACCGTTACATGTTGAAAGTGTCCAATTGAGATTCATAGCGAGTGCCTTTTATGGACAGCCCCTTAGGAAGCAAACTTTTGAAAAGGTTTAATTTTGTACGAATACCTCTGCATTTTCCTTTAATTTTGAAATCAAATCCTTTATCGCCGTACATGATTTGTTTCTCGTCCACACGTACTTTTCCATGTCATCCTCTGTCTTTTCAGATTCCCACGGTTCAGTTTTCTAGATCAAATACATTAACGAAATAAATGAATAAATTTGTCAAAACAAAAACGATAATAATTCTAATACACACGTGAAGCTATTATTAAATGGATATATGAAGTAATTAAATTATGAGAACAGCAATTCCCTACCCATGATTCGTGAAAAATGGCCGTTAATAAATAATATGCGTAATCGTAGTTTTGTTTCTTTAGAGGACACCTGAAAATATATTAAGTGAAAGTTCGCATTATCAAAAGATAATAATAAAACCAAAAGAAATGATCCTAAAAATAATAATAAAGTAGCACTGGCTATTAGAATCCCATTTGTCCCGCGTGTTTACGATTCCACTGACAAGGAGAGTCCCCGGACCATTACCATGCCGATTTTGACCAAACTTTGCCGGCATATACTGGGTCCCACATGACCTTTTGCTAGGGATGCATGGCCCAAACCCATAAAAAAATCCCATATTTTGTATGACTCCGCAAAGTGCAGTTTGGTGTGCATCTGTTGACAGCAAATAAACATGGCGGTACTGATAAATGACAGCGAAGAGCACAGTTTTGTGGATCAGATTCGAGCAAATGCATATCACGAGTCTATGGAAGCGGGTGCGGTGTGTATTAATCGCAAGTGGATCACGCAGAAGCTAAGGCGCTCTGAAAGGTAGGTGACAGATAATTGGAAGAAAGATTACGACAGCTGCCATGTGGAATTTAGATGTGGGAGGCCGGAAATTTTCTTGCAGGAAAGCAAGAACGTCATTATGGAAAATAGCGGCAAGAGACGTCACAGCAATGCTTGTGAGTGTGCGTGACTGTTCTTCTGAAACTGTTCGCAGATACCGGGATCATGCAGGCCTAAAGCCATTTCATGTCATTCCTAAACCCATGAAAACTGCTCAGAACATCGAAGACAGAATGTTGTTTTTGTGATTACCTAAGGGATTGGGATGAAGACGATTTCATGCACCTTGCCCCTAGCGATAAATTTTTTGTGTGAACCGTTAGACGGCCAAATTGTCGGAACAAAAGGGTTTGGAGCCTCTTAGCTGACTCATTACTGATGATGAACATTACCAGGAACTCTCTAAGAAACCCGACTGCATTGGAATCTTTGTGTGCTTCACTGATAAACGACTGTTGTGGAGGTTCAAGGAGCAAGGGGAAACATGGGACGGGAAATATTTCCGAAACCTCCTAACTGCAGATATTTTACCTTTCTTGCGAAATCCTAACAACACACTCGATCCTCACGAGGTCTGCTTTCTCCACGATAAAGTTCGCTGCTTTAAGACAAACACCACACAAGATTGCTGCGCACAAACGGTATTGATTTCTTTTCGTCTAATGAATGGCCAGGTGCGTTCCCAGACTTAAATGCTGCAGAACATGTTGGAGCCATTCTAAAAGATGGCGTGGGAACTTTGATGATCCAAGTACATGGACTGGATCGGTATTCCCGAGATCTGCTCACGGGGCATTTGACAACAGTGCTTGAGTATATGGTGTATGATACGGCTCCTTTTGAGAGTCTACTGGGCTCATACCCAGATTGTGTGTGTGCAGTTCACAAAGCAAATGCCAGACATACAAATTATTGACATCAACATACCCATAAATAAAGCAGATTTGTAATTATCAACCAAAAGTTTTTCATTCTGTTTACTTTGCAGACCCCCAGCAAAAGGTTATGTGGGACCCTGTAGTACTCGATGAATGTAGAATACATATTTGGGCGTTTCAGGTTCCAGCCAGCTGGGCCCGAGAAATGGGGCTCCAAAGTCCTAAAAATTGAAAGTGCTCAGATTGCCCCAGTATTGTTACCCAAGGTACCTCTGAGGATGTGTCTTACAATTGTGCAAACTGTATTTCTAACAGTTTGGTAAAATCGATTTTCAAAAATTACATATTATTATGAGGTCGACCTTGTCTATGAAAATTTTTTTTTTAATTTGATGGACCCTCCCCTCAATTTGCCTCATCCTGGAAATTTCTTTTCCAGGCCTGGTTAAAGCTAGGGTGCTTGTATTTAGTGGTTATAGTGCATAGTGGTCCTACATCTATAATATGATTTCCAGTCTACCAGGGTGCCGGGGAGGATGGGACAAGGTCGACCCCATTATAATGTGATATATATGAAAATCAATTTTAGGTAACTGAATGGATCGTTTGAAATGCAGATTGAGCGAGTTTAAGGCACATCTCCAGGGGTACCTTGGGTAACAATACTGGGGCAATCTGAGCACTTTTCATTTTTTGGGATTTTGAGGTCCCATTTCTCAGGCCCAGCTGGCTGGAACCCAAAAAGCCCAAACATTTATTCTATATTCTCCAAGTACTATATGCTAGCAAAATTTGGTCAAAATCAGCTTGCTAACGGTTCGGGCACTCTCCTTGTGAGCAGCAATTTCCTTAGCCAAAAAACATACCATTTTACTCAACTATAAGACGAGGGTTTTTCCCAAATTAAAGGGTCAACAAAAGAGGGGTTGTCTTAAAATCGCAAATTACCCAAATACAGTGGTCGCCGCTTAATGTAGCCACTCCGGCTCGGTCCGGAATTTTCTAACTGTTTCCTATGTCACAAATTTTCGCTTTAACTGGACACAATCTGCTTAATATGGCCACCTATTTTTTAGAGATGGTTCACGAATACTACTTTTTCATCTCATCTCACTCCGGATAAATGAACACTCCGCTTATAATATCCATTTTTCATTTCCCTCTAAGCCAATGAAAATGTTTCCTTTAGAACGTTTATTAAGTGAAATTGTTTCCTGAAAGTTGGAGTGGGCAACACGGGTTGGCACATAGCTAAAATGGCTCAGCAGAGGAAAAGATGCGATTTATCAGCAAACGAAAAAGTTGACGGTTTGGACCGGCTTCATTCTATGGTGTGAAGTCAACGTGAAGCTCCTGAACATTTGCAAATTTCGCGAACACTGCCGGGTAAAATGGTAAAAGAAGAAGAATTGAGAGAGAAAGCTGCAAGTGAAGGGTCAAGCATGAAACATAAGCGAAATGGAAAAGTGGAAGGTCTTTTAAGTTGGTTTCAGCATGTAAAAAACAGAAATGCTCCGTGAATGGTGCTTTCTTATGTCAAAAGGCTGATGAAATTGCAAAGATTTTAGGCCCACACGGGCTTTAAGGCAACTGAAGGTTACTTTCATCGCTGGAAAAAAAACAGGGGGAAAAAAAACCCTGCGCCACCATCCAAACATCTGATCAATTGAGTGGCAATGATAAAATGGATGATTATTTAAAAGTTCAAAGTAATCTTAATGATTTTTTAAGGCGGCAAACTTGTCAAACAGACATTAGACAATATTTTAAATAAACTATTTTGACAAGATTCTGTACTGTGCATAGACGACGCAGGCCTCAGGGCATGGCACATTATCATGCACACGGCTCTGCACCAAACTGCTGCCACAACGTAGGAAGCATGAAATTGTCTAGAACATCCAGATATCGTGTGCATGTCATTTTCCCCTCGATCACAACCAGCGGACCAAATCCAAACACAACCACACCAACACACTTTTTAAGCAAATAAATTTGTCTATATGTAATTACAAACAAATGCTCGACTAATGGATAAAAATATAAGTACTTTTGGTAAGCTCGCTTAAAACAGCCACCAGTTAATGTGGCCACTTAAGCATGCTCCCGAGGTGGCCATATTAAGCGGTGACTACTGTATACTGACTTTTGCAAGTTAATGCTAAAATCTACCACCTCGGCTGTAGTGGCGCTGCCATTTACTGCACTAGCCTTCTCTATTATAACCAGATCACACGAGATTTTACGATAGCGCTAGAGAGACTGGAAAAATATTCTCATTCACATATCGCAGCATGTTTTCAAGCTTAAGGTATGGATTTCACGATAACATTTTTTTTTTTTTTAATTTTTTTCTGAAATCAAAAAACATTTCTATTAAAGTTGTTTTAATTTTTAAATGAGTATTTTTTTCTTCCATGTTCATTAAAAAAAAAAATTCCTAAAAATTTACCTCAAAAAAGTGGGGTCATCTTATAGTCAGGTAAGATAGATCAAAACACTATTGTAACTTACCTGTCGACAACAAACGTTAACGTATCACTGTCTGGATTGTAACGTTCACCAACCAATCGCTTCAGCTTATCTTTTGCATGATAATCCAATGTCAAGGATTTTAATGAGACCTAAAGCCCAAGAAGATTTAAATCAGAACTAAACAGTGAAAAAAATGGCAATCAAAGAATAATAACCAAGCAAGCATTCATTTTTTTTAAAAAACACTAACGGCCGCTTGCAACAAGCTCAGTTAAAACTAACTCTTCGTTAAAGTGCCGGTTAAAGTTTATTGCGTTGCACCAAGCGAAATTAGGACTTAACCAGATGTTAAGTAGCAGTTTAACTTAAACGGTCGATGACCACGGCTTAAGTCCATGGTCAGCGAAACTAAATAGCATTCTAAAACAGAAATATATTTTTAACTAATTGGATAAACTAATTATGAAACAGCCAAATGAATCAGTTAAATGGATCAGCCATTTTGATAAACTAAATGGATCAGAGATTTGAATCAGTTAACTGGATCAGGTAAGTGGATCAACCATTTGAATCAGTCAAATGGATCAACCTACTGGATCAGCATTAGGATAAGCTAAATGGATCAACCATTTGGATCAGCCATTTGAATCAGCCTACTGGATCAACTGTTTCAATCAGACAGATCAGCCATTACCATAAGCTAAATGGATCGACCATTTGGATCAACCAAATGGATCAGCTGTTTGGATCAGCCAGCTATTTCAGCCATTTTGGATCAGTCATTGGGATAAGCTGAATGGATCAACCATTTGGATCAGGAATTTGAATCGGCTAAATAGATCAGCCGAGTGGATCAGGAATTTAGATCAGCCATTTGGATAAGCTAAACAGATCAACCGAATGGATCAGCGGTTTGAATTAAACAACTGGACCAGCCATTTTGGGATAAGCTAAATAGATCAGTCATTGGGAGCAGCTAAATGGATCAACCCACTTGGATCAGCCAAACGGATAAGGCAGATGGATCAGCCATTTGGATAATCAAACAGCTAATGGAAAACAATCTACCATGTTGGCTGGAAGTTGTTGGAGCAAAACGAACCAATCAATCATAGTCCTCGTTACTTCTATTCCATCTAGTTAGCTAACCGAGACTTAACTAGAGATGGTGCAACGTTTTCCAGTTAAAGCACTTAACCGATTGTTAACTAACCGAAAGTTACAGTCATTTTAACTGATATTGTTGCAACCGGCCGTAAGTGTCTTATTATTGTGAATGTTTCCATTATGCTTTTACCTTTAGGGAAATTATGCGGGAACGAAAGTCCCTAATTGTCGGCCCAGAATGACAGTAATCGCTTGATATTATTTCGATAGGAAAATGTTTCTCACACAACTCGTCCGTCTCTAATCCTTTTGGCCACGGTGTACAAAACTCTAAAAAGAACAACAGATTCTACAGCCACGCAGTTTAACCAAAATCAAAGGCAGTTATTTTTTTTAAACGCTATCTTACTTTTAATAGCATTGCAGTGGCTTTTGATCGCAGGTGGCGATAAGTGCAGAAAATTTGGGATTTTCATTAATTCAGCATTACCAAACTTGCCAGGCGGTGCAGTTTTTTCGGTAAAGCCTTGTCGAACAGGGAACGGAACTACAGAAGGATTAAAAGATCTAGCTGCGGGCCAGACGTTCATCCAGTTTTGATCGACTGCCATTTTTGTGTAACGAGGTGGCAAAATCTGAGAAATATGGAACGATCGAGAAATAGTAACTTAAATCTAATAATGTTTTGTCAATCTTAAAATCTAGTCCATCTATTATAATTTGGCGGATGACCTTGACTAAGCAATTAACACCACAGTTCAAATTTAGCCAATCACGTTAGTTCCTAGCCTCCAACTGCCAGGAAGAAGTTAATTAGGTCAAAGCAGGAACAGATGAGGAATCAAAGCCTAAATGGATAAAGATTCACCACAGGCGGGTTCTTTATCTTAGCCAGCTTTGGCAGCCAGCCGGCAGAGTAACTCAGTGATGACAATCATAGGATGGACAATCAAGAAGAAAGCTGAGCTAGCCAAAATGGCAGAATGTGTAACATATGAATGTTTAATAAAGTTAAATGTTATAAAGTGTTATACGTGTGTCAAACGAGTGAATGTGATCTCCCACATTTATTCTATAAATACACCCATTGTCATGTCACAATGAGATTCTTCTTGTAATTCACATATATTAACAAGTTACCATTTAGCAATAACTCATACGCTTCTTTATCCACATTGAATTGT
>JAHWFO010003745.1:242793-283552 GCA_023313115.1 Rhysida immarginata
ACTCTACCATTATCATACCTGCCAACCTATGCAAAACAAAATTCGTACATTTACTCAAAAATATACCAGGAACAATTTACATGTTATATTCAAGCGGAAAGCGGGTCGTGTGACCAGTCGATCTGGGGTGCAATTTCCTCACTAATACGATAATGAAATCTGTTTTCCTATATCTCCTACCCATTTTCGATTTATCGCTTGTTATATGCTATTGATCATAAATAGGTCCTGAAAATATTTAAGTTACACTATTCAGACCCCTCCAGAGCCCATTCTGCTGATCAGATTGTGATGAAACTTGGATTATACATCATATAGACCTTGAGGAAGAGATTTTTCCAATAAAAAATTAGCTCAAATTTTGACCACTAGGTGAAAAAGTCAAATGTGAAGGAGCTGGGATTTTGGGTTCTTCTCGCACCAACCTTCAGCATGCACTAGAAGGTTTGCAGGCAAATGTGAAGAAGCTGGGATGACAATCAGTGTGGCTAAAACTGAGGTTCTGGTCCCTTCAAGACAGCCTGCTGAGTGCGCTCTCCATGTTAGGGGAGCCCCATTGAGACAGGCGGAGAAGTTCAAGTATCTCGGGATTGCATTTACGAGTGATGGGTGGCAGGAAAAAGAATTGGATGCTCGGTTCGGTGCAGCAAGCTGTGTAAGACGTGAACTGTGGCGATCCGTGGTAACAAAACGCGAGCTGGGAACCAAAGCCAAGCTCTCAGTCTTCAAATCTATCCTTGTCCCCATTCTCACCTATGGTCATGAGTCTTTGGTAATGACTGAAAGAATGCGATCGTGGGTACAAATGGCCGAAATGAGAGTTCTGAGAGGTGTGGCAGGTGTTACCCTACTAGATAGAGTGCACGCACAATAAGGGAGTCTTTAAGTGTTGAGTCGCTACCTCTTCAAATTGAGAGATCTCAGTTGTGCTGGTATGGCCACGTGATACGGATGCCGCAAACTGGTCTTCCTAGGTAGTTGTTATTTTCTAAGCCAGTGGGTAAGCGACCAAGAGGTCAGCCTAGAACCAAGTGGCTAGACTACATGGAGAATCTGGGTTCGAGCCACTTGGATATTACCAGGGAGGACTACCAAGTGTCTTAGCCATTTTCAAAATTCGTACTTTTATAAATCTGTTCGTACATTGTACGGAAAAATCGTACAAGTTGGCAGGTATGTGTTATACATCATCTGCACACGCATGTGTTTATTCATGGGTGCCACCATCTTTGAAATATCTGATCAGTGACGTTTTTTAACGCTGAGCATCGGCTCCAACCAGTGCAACTCAGTTGAGCGTTTTCCAATTTAACGGCCGACAGATTGCTCATCCGACTAAGATAAAAAAAAAAAAAAGCCCGCCTCAGGAGTCAGGCACCAAGATATAATAGACAGACTATATCTAATTAATGTGGCTATACTTTAATGGTTTGCTTTTTCTTAATTCTTTTGGGTTTTACTGTCGATTTCCCTAAATCGATTGTCCTGAAGTTATCTTCTGTAATGAAAACAAAGAGTATTTTAGAAATACATTTCTATCAAGATTCTAGACATCTTATTAACTAGCAGGGAATTATTTAAATAATTGCAGATATGTAAAGATAAAAAAAAAATCAAAATGGTTGCAAGACATTTTTTTTAAACACAGATATCCCTCAATTAAGTTGTGTCCAAATAATTTTCATTTTAGAATAACTCAAGAATGTTCTCTGAGGATATATTACATGCCATGCCTCAGAAGTTTAAATTATTGATGAAAATAGGAAAGAAAATTCATTTAGCTGGTTTGAGCAGTTACGTTATCTACATGTTCTTTAGCTGGTTTGAGTAGTTACCTTGGTCAGAGGTTTGTATCATCTTTCTTAATGGAATAATATTCATTAAAGAGTATAATTAAACCGTAAGATCTAGAGCCCTGAGTAAAATGATCGATTTGACGAAAATAAGGGGAGTACGGGGTGATAATTCCTGAATGGGAAAAGTATATTAAATCATAACTGTAGAGAATTAACTTACCTTTTTTTGGTTTGTCAATTTGGTTTGTTACTTTTTATTTATTTATTTATTTATTTATTTATTTATTTATTTATTTTGTTAATTAAGTGTTCCACTCAGGGCACTAAATCTTATGGCTGCACTATAACTCGAGAAACGTCTGAGGATTTATTACCTGTTATATCTCAGACATTTAAATCTGTGATGAAAACAGGAAAGAAAAATCCATAGGTAACTGCTCTAATCAGCCAAAGGACATGTAGATAAGTGTAAAACTTCCATGTCCACTAGTGTTGTGCCAGCACCATGGTTGGCACAGTGGAATTTTACAGTCCCAGTGCTATTAACAGTGCCAAGCTTAACAATACTGTATTTAATCCAGTGCAATATTTTTAATAGAAAAATAAACATGTAAATAGCAAATTACACTGGTCAGCATGAAAAAAAAGCCCCGACTTAATTTTGGCTGATACTTACGTAAAATGACCTTCTGAATCCGAATAGGACCTCCGTTTTTCCCCATCACCCACCGTTTTCGAGGGATGCCCCCCAACCCAATTTTATCATTTTTCGATATATTGCGATGGATGGAAAGGTTTGAGGGTCTCGAAGGTGAATAGTACTAGAAAGTAGGAAAGTGCATTAGGGGGTGAATTACCCACTTTAACTGTTTAAAAAATCATTAAAATTTGCTATTTTTTTGTTATATTTTTCGCTATTTTTTCTAAAATATGAAAAAAACAGAAAATCGATCAAATTTTAATGATTTTTTAAACAATTAAAGGTGGTAATTCCCCCCCCTTATGTACCCCCCTGCTATAAATGTTCATGTTTTAGAACTTTTCATCCCCCTAGTCCCTTAGAAGAATTTTAAAGGCTGAAATAAACCTTTTCAACCCTCTAAATCTAGTGAAAAATGATAAAAATGGGTGGGGGGGGGGGGGGGCATCCCCCGAAAATGGTGGGTGATGGGGGAAAACGAAGGTTATATTTGTATTCAGGAGGTCAGTTTACATAACAATCAGCTGAAATAGTGTCGGGGCTCGAAAATTTTTTTAAATTTGCAGACTAATGTTATCATTTTGCATATTCTAAGCAGTATAATTACTCAAAATATACACAATATAGTATGAATTGTTAGTTTTTATTAAAGGATTACTCATAAATTTTATTAATTGACTTTATTAATTATTAGAATTAATGATCACATATATTTTTAAATCATCCTTTAAACTCTTGCAAACCCTTTCACTGCTTTCACGGAAAAAAGAAATTAAATTTAGACTAATTTAATCTTCCTTCAGTGCGTGGATTATTTGGTAAAAATGGCGATCTAGCTTGGCCTCCAAAAGTTCGTCTATCACTGTTATATTTAAAACAAGCCTAACATCCTTGTCAAAACAACGGTGCAACGCTATACTATGTAGGTCTTCTTTTCAGACTCTAGTTGCCGTGCCAAGCAATATCAGCGCAGGTGCAAGACAAAAGCGCAGGGTGCTCACACGGCGCCATGGCACTGGTTATTTTCGACTTCCGGCACTGGCACAATTAGTGCCAGAAGTGGCGCCGGTGAAAAATGCCAGTGCAATTGGGCCAACACTAATATCCAAAGTGGTTCAATTTCTTAGGAGCATCATCATGATTAGCTGAAGGCTCCTGGTTCAAGTCCAGGCTGTGGAATTTTCTTTCCTATTTTCCTAAATAATTTTGATCAAGTTGAAAAATATAGTACTATCTTCTCAATTAGGGGAAAAAAAAAAGTTTAATATTTGGATAAGTTGGAAGGCAGCCTATTTTTTCCATAGGTTCTATTATTCATTTATCACGGCATTTTTATGGAACCAAGTCCCCGTGATAAACGAGGATAGATGTACAGGCTGTCCATAAAAGGTCTGACACATATTGACATCCATCTTGTTAAAAGCAACCGTGATTCGGCGTTTCAAATCCGTAATGTCCTTGACTTTGTGAAACACAATAAAATCTTTTCAGTTACTGTTTCATATATTAAAATCCGTTTCTGTTTATCTTTATTAGTTTTTTGGTAATACACAGATAAAATGTGTCGGACCTTTTAAGACACACTCTATAAAGGCTGATTCAGAAAGGTAGGTCAAGAATGAAATACCATGTACAGTTTGTAGCGGGGAACAAAATTTTTCCTATAAACACGAGTCCAGAAATGCATCCTTACAGAGATAATGCAATTTGTACGAGGTAGGAATGACATTACAGTAGGTGTTCAAAATGCCGACTCTGAGCCTCGATGCAGGTGGTTAGTCAGCAGACGAGATTCTCGCAAACTCTGGTGAAGATGTCTGGAGAATCACCGACTTCTCCACACGTTGTAACAATTTTAGCTACAAGATCATCAGGAACGCCCATTACCCTGTGCCTTGCCGTAGACGAGATGCACATTCGCCAGCTCAGCATTAGTCAAGCGATCCATTGTACGATAATAGAGTTACATGTTTCGTTTCCTCTCTTTTAAAGGAGAGAACACGAACAATTTACATGTTTACATCCTAATTTACATGGACCCTACCATTGCCGTTTGGGTAATGGACATCCATTCCTACCTCGTACAAGTTGCATTATCTCTGTAAGGATGCATTTCCGGACCCATGTTTATAGGAAAAATATTATTCCCCGCTACAAACTGTATATGGTATTTCATTCTTGACCTACCTTTCTGAATCACCATGTATATAGTGTAAACCAAAATTTTTGTTTTCATATACGAGGGTGGGCTGAAAAGTAATGCCTCCATGGCTGTAACTTCTTTATTTTTTAACCGATTTTCAAAATTCTGTTTGTATCTGATACTCACATTTCTCCTCTATGTAATGCACTATTCACTTTTCGACATAGTCCCCATCCCTTTCCACGCATTGTACCAATGCGTGACTAGTCGGATGAACCCGTCGGAGGGGAATTCCGGGGTTGTTGTCGACACCAAGACCGAACGGCAGGTTTCACCTCGTTGTCAGAACGCAACTCGTGCCCCTTAAGGTGCTCTTTCCTCTTTGGGAAGTGGTGAAAGTCGCAAGGTGCAAAGTCTTTCATTTTTGAACTGCAGTTTTTCATCTTTGAACTGTAGGCGCTGCAACCCCCTGTGATGTGTGGCGATCGTGCGCAGACGGGCGTTATCGTGCTGCAGAAGAGGATCCAAAGCTGCCATTCAATCCTCGTGTCGACGACAACCCTGGAATTCCTCTCCGACGGGTTCACCCGACTAGTCACGCGTTGGTACAATGCGTGGAAAGGGATGGGGACTATGTCGAAAAGTGAATAGTGCATTACATAGAGGAGAAATGTGAGTATCAGATACAAAAAGAATTTTCAAAGTCGGTTAACAAATAAAAAAGTTACAGCCATGGAGGCATTACTTTTCAGCCCACCCTCGTACATTTAAAAGGGCCTTTTAATTTTCGTGAAGAAGACAGAGTGAATCGGGTCACGGTTATTAATTATTAATTATTATTATTATTATTATTATTATTATTATTATAGAAACGAAGAGTATTATTATTTTTACTATAGAAGTGAAGAAAATTAAAAGCACGTTGCCTCCACGCTGTTGTCGTTTATATACAAGTTTTTGTCAGGCAGGAGGAGGGGGGGGGGGGGGTTCGTTAGCCAATTCTATATATTTCTCGAGTCGTTACTACTATTGTGGGTGTGTTCAATACCATCAACGGAATCCTCCTTTTTCTTCTCCGGAGCCTGAGTGGAGAACTCTTGTGCGTGCGCCCAGTATTTGCATAGGTACCGCCTATGTTCGCCCAGCAGAAGTCTCCGCTTCACTAAAGCAGCCATCACTTACAGACTGAACTGCAGGGGAAAATATACAGAAAATAAGTTATTCGGCCATACAACTTCACAAAACTATCTATCTATCTATTCTATACCCACGATGCTGTTGGTCTTACTTTACTTTAGGAAGATTTCATTAAACGGCGGCCATTGGTGGTCATATCGCCTTTTCAGAGTAACAGAAAATCGGAGCGTAAGGTTTCGTGACATTATCAAAGGCTTACGTAAGATCCAAAAAAATTTTTTTTACGTGGCTTCAGTTTATGATTTTTCTCTTAGTTTTCTTTAAACGTTGAAATAATCTTAGTTGAACATCGATTAAAGTTAATTGGAGTTGCGGGTTCCGGTGGAATGATAGCTGTTGCATCTCGTCGTAGCGTTATTTCCTCGAACGCGTCGTCTGCTAAAGGCATGGCACTCCTGTGAGGAAGGTTGCGATCGTGTCCGGCGGGCGCTTTGTAAATGTCCCCTTCCCGCAAAATCGATTGACGTTGAAGTAATCCGTACGATCGAACTCGTTCGTGATTTACCCGTAAACTCTATTTCTTTTAAAGTATGACAGAAGAGAATTTGGTCAAGGTTCTCATTATTTTAGCCTCTATCTACGCGGTGTACGTGTGTTCCATTCAGCTAGCGTGGTGCGTGAGGAAGTGTCTGCGCAAATTCGTAAGGAGATGGATGATCGATTGATCGTATTGGCCGCCAGTGCCTGATTGATTGATTTCTTTTTTATATTCGTTCCTCTTTAAATAATAATAACTTAGGTAAATAAATATTAGTATATAGAGTGGTAAAATTTTAGATTAAGAATTACTATTTGATGTTACATTATCTCGGGCAGTTAGTTGGTCGTCCACGTTTCTTGGTTGATACATGCATACAAATATCTTCTTTCATTGATGTTGAACACTGATGTTTTTTTTTATTTTAATCTCAGTTGAAATTGTTTTAGTAGCATCAATGGTAACACAATGAGCCAAAACCGCTTTTCCACAACAAAATATTTACTACGCCTAAATACGTATTTCGGACGCTACGCGTCCATTTTTCAACAAAACTGAATGTTACAGTCGACAATAGACAATCGAACAGTGAAGTGAAAAGAAAGATGCGAGTGGTCCAGGAGCCAAGCTCACTTTGCACGCTCGCCCAAAGAGTAAACCAGAGGAGGTACACTGAAGTTCTTCATAAGTGTCTGGACAAAGGTGCCTATGTGGGTCATCCCCAAATCGTCATAGATAGAGTGGTTGTTGGCAACTCTTCTGTCAAGTTGGGCAATGGATCAGAGAGCAACATTTTGGAAGGTCTGGAGATCCTTCCACCTAGATTTGCAAATAGAAGCCCAAGCAGGCATTCCATGAAGCAAAATAGTACGAATCACAACCTTGTATATGAAGAGTTTGTTATCTACACGAAGAGCGCTGTTTCGCCCCAGAAGTGCTATCAAACTGAACTTCACCTTCTTTGCCTTGTTGAGCGCATATTGGACTTGGTCGTTCCAGTTTAGTTTGGAGTCGCTCATGACACCAAGATATTTATAGTTTTTTACCCACTCAAGTTTCTTGCCAAATAAGAAGAGGAGCTTTGGAGGGTTTTTGCATTTGCGAGTGATAAACATGACCTTGCACTTTTTGACATTCAGCTTTAATCGCCACTTAGTGAACCAGCTCTCGCACTGATGTAATAGGATACAAGATAAAAAGACAAACGAAACCACTATTCCACATGTACAGATTTTAATGACTCGCATACGCATTTCTTTGACTCGCTGAAGAAGTTGGCCCTGTCAACGAAATGTGTATACGAGACATTAAAAAATGTACATGTGGAATAGGGGTTTCGTTTGTCTCTTTTATCTTTTAAGATAGAGCTCTTTCATCTTCTAAATACTAAGTTCGAGAAAATCGATTTTTGATAACAATGGTGGTTAAAAACTGCGGATAAGAGAGCTGAAAAAATAGACGAACTTAAGGCTTCCTTTACTCTCCTATAATCTACTTGGATGAGGGGGGGGGGGTAATTTTTTTGTTATTCTTTAAAGAGGAACTGATGTAATATCAATAAAAAAAAGTTTCCACAATAACTTCTTAACTATACTCATAATTAATTGTTCTTTTCTTTCGTTTTCTTTTTTCCCTCTCTTTTCGATGACTTCTTACATAGAATGCCGTGCTGCCGATTTTCAAAGAGACTCACAAGTACCGTATCACATTCTGTCCAGACGCATGGCAGGAGCTTGATGCTGGCTCCGACATCGGATTCAGCGTTCGAGGTGAAAACGGGTCGAGTCGCTTCTTCGCCTTGCCCCGCAAACACCTGCCCGAAGCGACCGGCGGCTTCTCCTTCTACACCTCCGGTAAACACTTCCTCCTCCTCCTCCTCCTCCTCCTCCTCCTCCTCCTCCAACAAATAAGTTGTTATCATCGACTCTTTTTACTCCCATGCAAGGCAATTTCAATTTCTTCTTACTCAGCGTCTTAACGCTTCTCATCATTATTAGTTAACCTAGAATAGGATTATACCTTCAGCTGCACAGGGTGATGCGAAAATATAGAGGACAGTAGTGCTGGGTAGCCTATCCTCTCGCTTCAGGTGCCGCTTCATAAAATGATAAGTGGGTAGCCTATCCAACTTAGATTTTATTTAAAATTATATTATATGCTGTCGTCAATAGATGTAATTTTTTATGTCTTTGTAAATTATTTTTGTATGTCTTTACATGCTAGAGAATAGAAATTTAAGATATGAAGAACTCTCAATTTCCATTTTTACCAATTTCGGCGTAAATGGGTTAACAAAAATAAAATTTCCCAATTAGCATTTTTATGAAGCAGACCCTGAAGCGAGAGGATAGGCTACCTAGCGCTATTGTCCTGCATATTTTTGCAACACCCTGTAAGTGATTACTATATATATATATAGGGGTGTTGCAAAAATATACAGGACAAAAGTGCTAGGTAGCCTATAATTAACCTAAAATATATATAGGGTAAGTGATTACTATATCACTATAATTAACCTTAACTTAATAAACAAAGAAATCTAAAATTTAATTGTATTTCTTTAAAAAAATTAATTTATGTGATTCTTATCAATAATTTTTATTTATTTTAAGAATTTCTAAGAATTTTTTAAATCTTCATAAATTTTATAAAAATATTATTAAAATGTCACAAAGTCTCATAAATATCTATAGAATTTTTTATTTTGGATAATTCTCTATCCAATTTTTTTTTTAATTTTTCTTTGAATGAATTGACTTTGATTTTGATGCCTTTTCATTTGATGTAATCGGCCTCGGTGGCTCAGGGGTTGCGTGATCGCCTCTGATGCCCGAGGACGCGGGTTCGACCCCGGCCGAGGACGACGAGGATTTTTTCAGGGGGAAAATCCTGAGATCACGCACTTCCTTCGGAAGGGAAGTAAAGCCGTTGGTCCCGTGTAGTCGTTTGCCGTGTGCTGCACGTTAAAGAACCCTTGCGAGGCAAAATTTGCGGCCCCTATAACGCCGTCCTAAAATGACCATGGCAGTTGAAAAGGACGTTAATACCAAACCAAACCATTTGATGTATATTTTTCTACCTTGAGGTTTATTATCTAAAATAAAAAAAATTCTATAGACATTGTATTAAATTCTATTTGAATGTTTCAATTTAGTTAATGGGTTTATCGAGTTAAGCTTTGATAATTTTAAGTGTTTCTGACGAGCAGATCTCCGTATCCTCCTTCTCTTGCATCCAGTAACAAAAGAATGTTTTGGCCTATGTATGGAAAATGTTAAGAAATATCACGAAAATATAGTTCTTATTTTCTTTTTTTTATAAGAATATTTTCTTTTTTATAAACTGTTTTTATAAGAAATATCACGTCATTTTGCTAACACTGGTAACCGACTTCCACTGCTCTACCACTCGCCAGGAACGTGCACTGTGCAAAACTCTCCCATACTTGGAGATTCACATGTAGTAGAAGTAATTTTGATCTACCCAACCTGCAATCTCTCGTGTCGTGTATCGTGGTTTCTACCAAAGACGTATATTAAAGATTAGGTGATGTTGGTTTGACCCGATCAATACTTTTTTTTTTGCAAAATGCGTCATGACTTCTCCGACAACCCAATAGTCTATATTCTTTTATATAAAAAGATCCCTTTCAATACAGGATTTTAATAGATGTTGATTTGTTTTAATTTTTTTTATTCTAAAAATTTCCCCTCTTTATTGGTCGTTTGATAAACGTATGAATTTGACTGCGACAACTTTCGTTCTTTCTCTCCCTAGGTTGCCTGCGTCATTTGTACTCGATCACCGTCAGAGTTCAAGGAAGTTACAGCCACGTTTGGTAAGTTTTATTTTTACATGGATAGAAATGCAACCTGTAACTCTTAAAACATTCTTTTCCTCTCAAAAACAAATACACTGAGTGGTCACTTTTATTAGTTAGGCTACATAATATCCCGTCGTTCTGGGGGTACATGAAGCCCGTGGAGTCACAACTGGAAATGTGACTTATCAGACAACGCCACATGTATCCTTATTGTGTTATTAACTGGTGGCTCTTATATCCCATCCAAAATCATCTGACCCACAGAATAAGTACCGCTGACATGGAGAAAAACCATCCACATGAAAGACTACCGAGAACGCAAGAGAATCAACCTCCTCTCCATCGTCTCAAAGTCTACGGGAAGATCAGTCTAGGCTGCAAAAAAAAAAAAAAAAAAAAAGGCGCCGATGTTTATTTATTTTATTCTTGAGCATTCCCTAAGGAAAAAGAGCCAAGAAAGCTCTCAAGTAGGAAACGAATGGAGTTAATTATTAAAGCCTGATTTTCCATTAGGAAAAACAAAATGAGAGAACCAACCTCTACTTAAAATGGTGTACCAATAAAGTGGCCACTCAGCGTAAAACAAAGAACGAAGTAAATGATTGAGAAAAGAAAAGATGGAGTCTTTGTTCATTTCTTATTCCTCTTTTTCCTTGGAACATTCATTCTATCCATCTCTTGACACCTGATTGTACAGGGTTAGTTTAAAGTTGCGCACCTCAACGTTTAGCTGCCCGTAAAGGTACCAGTTTGAGAATTTAAATGAAAGTAAAGTATCACGAGATTAATTGAAATGTTGGCTTTTATTTATTTATTTATTTATTTATTTATTTATTTATATGCATTCCAAATAGAATAAAGTACAATTAGGGGAGTAAATTGGAAAAATAATAAATAAATATAGAAAACCGTTGAGAATACATCAGTTAGTGTATAAAAATGTTTGTTAAAGTTCAGGATAGTATTATTCATTATTCTTCAGAGTAGGTTAGTCATGGTCCATTTGACCATTGATACAATGTTCCGTGATCCTAGAAAGTAGGGTAATTCGGTTGGTAGTGGTATAGGTTTTTGAACATTAGAGTCAATTTGTTTTCGTACTGGTGAAGGTACTTCATTATAGGGAAAATGGTTAGAGAGAGAGATATTTGGATACCATGATTGATTATAGGCAACTTTGATGCGATTTAAATTAGGTTTTGTGGTGCTTGCCCAGGTTATGACATTGTAGTATGTCTAAGGTTGTTATTACGTTCGATAGTATTACTTGTCTGATTTCTAAATTTCTAAATGATTACGTAACATTTTGATGCTAAAACCCTTATATCGTTGGATAACGATGCCTTAACTAATTTTTAGATATTATTATAGATTTGAATTTGTCTAGATTTAGTTTCATTCCACGCTGTTTGTACCATGTAAGTAGCCACTTTATATGGGGGTGGCCTGGTTGTCTCGTCGGTCGGCTTGCTGATCGATGGAGTTAAGCAACTTCAGGCGCGGCCAGCTGTTGGCTGGGTGACAGCCAGTGGCTTGAGGACCACCGCTGGGTGGGACGGCTATTTTGGGGCACATCTGTTGGGGGACTTTAGTCTGACCTATTTGCTGAATGACCAGTGCTGGATGTCCAGCAGCTGATAATAGCCACTGGTTTGTTCGTCCGCCAGTAGCTCTTCCATCATGAATCCCCTGTGCTTCGGTGGGCTCGTTAAGCCGTCGGTCCCGGCTGCTACTGTCATCTCGTAGCAGCCGTTAGTTACTGGGATGGTGCAAAACTTCTGCAATAATCTACCCTCTGTACAAGCCACTTTATCTTGTTCTATTTGCTTGTTTATGGTGTCTGAGTCTTTGGGATCAAAGATTTTGAACAGGATATTGCCATCTACATAACTTCATGTTGGTATATCGATGAGGTTGAGACAGCATAAAGTAATGGGCTTAGGCCTGAATCTTGGATAACTACTCGTCGAGATTTGGTAGTAATTTGGGAGTTATCGTATATGGTGTTATCTCCATCAGAGAAGTAATCTTTGATTAGTGACACATATGGATCGGTAATTTGCAAGGCTTGAAGATCGTTTAAGAGTTGTTTATGTGAAACTGTGTCAAAGGCTTTGGAGACATCAGTCTGGACTAGTAGCCTACAGTGCTTAGATTTTGGTCGTATGCTTTGACTGCTTTGATGTAAAGATCCATGGCCCCCTCGCTCCTCAGATTTATCACCCCCTGATTTCTTCCTATGGGGTTATCTGAAAAATGTGGTTTATGTGAATAGTCCACATAGGATTGCTGAGTTGAAAACGAACATCACAACAGCCATTTCTAACATCAATACTGTCATGCTTCGCAGTCTCACGAAATCTGGTAACACCTAAGGTCTGTCTGCTAAAAATAAAAGCCAACACTTCAACTAATCTCTGTGTATAACTTTACTTTCATTTAAATTCTCAAACTGGTGCTTGTACGGGCAGCTAAACTTTTGATCGAGGCACCCTGTTTAACAACATTAAACGAGTAGAATAACGAGTTCTTTTTGTGTGTGTGTATTTGTGTTTTTCCAGGCGGCTCGAATTCATACAAGTCATGGACATTCCTCATGCCACCGAATTTGTGTTTCCATTCGACTGCGACCTGCGCATGTGCACCACTTCGTCCAGAATCTATTATTCGTCGGTGCGAAGCAAACGTTACCCACTCTGCCTCTTGTTCGACAGGCAGTCGCTCTGCCATTACCACAACTTCGTCTGTCCGTTCAGCAGCTGCGACAAGGGCTTCGTCTTGCCCGTCATCCCTCTCACGTTCATTCTGGCGCAGGCCATCAACGGCCTCTTCTTTGGTGTCATGGTCGTCTTGCTCAGGGACCTGCACCTCAACAGCGCTCTCGTGCCGCTCGTCTTCTTTGCGTTCGTCACTTTTAAGGTCTTCCTCCCGGATCTTCTCTTTCAGATGTCGGAGCGACGTGGGCGGAATAGGCGCGTTTGGCGAAGGCGGCGAGTGATGAGCCCACTGACGCCGTCTTCTTCGCAGATTGACGTGGTCCATGCGAAGAAGAAAAAGAAAAAGAAGAAGCAGGACTTGGAGGAGGATGAAATGGAAGAGAAGAAACGGAGCCTCCAGTTTGAGCAGCGGGTCCTCCAGGCCGTCGACAAGCATCCGCAAGTGTTCACCGTCCATCATCAGAGTCAGCGTCCGCTCAGAGGAGGCAGGCGAGGCGGGGACGAGTTGAGCGTCCTCGGGGTTGAGCTCTTCGAAGACGCGGACACGACCACGGTTGGCAGTCCCCGCGAGTCCCGAGAAGTCGGCGGCAGTCCCCGGGAGTCGTCCGGGGAGTCGGTCACTCCTTTTCCGTCGTCGCTGAAACTGGAGAGCGTCGGCAGGCCTAGTCTCTTTGAGATGCTTTTCTATCCTTTCGACGAGAAGCAGGTCTTTGAGAATCGGGTCCACCTGTGGAGCATGTTCTTTGAGTTGTGGGAGGTGGTCGGATCCAAAGTTTTGCGCGTCTATGCGCTCCTTTCTTCGGGGTTGCCGACTGTGACGTTGTTTGACGAATTCACGGAAGCTGCCGGCGCTCTACATCACGAATTGGCGAACTTGTCGGTCATCAACGCCGAGTTTGAAGAGACGCTGAAGAGTTTGGCTAAGAAACGAGTGGCTGATCGGAAGACCATGAACAGACCGTCGTTTGTCCCACTCGTCAAGTTCGAATACCAGGACCTCATCTTTTTGCTCGAAGGCCAAATTCTGGACCTGGTGTGCGTCGTCGTTGAAGATTTCTCAGTGCAACAACAGCAGCTCCTGGAATCTCATCTCCAAGAGCTCGTTCGAAAGCTTTTCGAGAAAGGTTATTTGACCAGGCCCTATTCGGAAGTCCCTACTACTTCTCAGCTGCGGACCTTCAGCTTCTTGCCCACGCTCATAGAGGGCGATAGCTCATCCGAGGGTTTCAAACCGTACTTTTCCGAGTCCGACATCGCTATGCATGCCCTGTCGCCGATAGGCGAAGCGACCAGTCTTCCCGACATGCGATTCCAGGGCACTTTCGTCTCGCCGGGTTCCTCGGAGGAGATCATGTCTGTATGGTTCGCTTGGATCCCGTCCTTTGCCCAGCATTTGCTATGCGCTCTGAGAGCTCTCCGAACCGAAAAGTTCATGGACCTGAAGTCTCGGCACACTGTTGTGTTCATTCAAGCCCAAGAAAGTAACAGAACGTGGAGCGAAGCCTGTCGCCTCTATGTCGAATCCATCTCGTGGATCGTCAAGGATGCAGTTGTCAAGTATTTGGTGGTGTTTCTGAAAAAAGAAGCCCGGGAAGCTTTATCGTTCCTTCTGGAACAATCTCTTCGAGATCGATTGATCCGCAGTATCGACTGTTTTTGGAATGACGATGACGTTGAGAGAAGGCCGTGGTGCGGAGAGAGCAACATGGATGGACTCTCGAGAGCGTTAAAAAGAGCTCTCGACCCGACAGACGCAGCTGCCTCCGGAGAAGGGTTCTCCAAACGAGGCCTATGCTTCAAACAGATGAAACTGCTCTTCGTGCTGAACGGCCTCGTCCAACTCAAGGACCTTCAAAGCCCCAACAGCCTCACGTCCCGCATGAACTCCATCCTCGTGGTCTACCCGAAAAAGATGAAACGCCTCAAGTTGTCCGTCTTGCTCTTTCTGGAAGAGCTGCAATCGATGGAGAGAAGACCATTCTCGTCTCACTCAAAACTAGTCCAGGATTCTGAGGACTTTTTCGCGCAGGCTATCGACGCTCTGAAGGCGACCGAGAAAGCCGTGATGGCTGCCGAGCTGTGTTTCGACGCCATACGCCTCGACATTCCTCACGCGGCGCTCGACTTGGACGCCCAAGACGTTAACCTGGGCCGTGTCCAAGAAGTGTTGACGTTACACTCTAAGCACGGGAGTTCCACGAGCGCCGCCACGTCCATTCGAACCCTGACCAAACCGTCGGAAGGTCTGCTGCCTTTGCCTTCGGTGGTCACCTTGGAGGCGTTTGTCCGGCTCGACCCTCAAATGGCGGCCATGCTCCAGAGGCCCTATACGCCCAGGCTGCCCTTCTTCTGCCGGTGGATCGCCATAGTGATCGTGGTCTCGGACATCCTGCTCATGACGGCGGCCGTTGGGGTCTACGGGAGATCCCTGCCCAACGCCGACCTCCACCGGGCGCTCATGTTCTTGGGATTGGCGCTCGTCCTCGACTTCTTCTTGCTGCAGCCCGCCAAGTGCGCCTTGGTCGTCCTCTGCGGCAACTGTGCCTATCGACGGGGCGTTTACGAGCTCTATGAAATCGAGCCACGTCGCGTTCGCTCCTAACGAAGCCCTCTTTTAGTGTCTAGTCTTTTATCTCGTGCGTGGATAGTGCTCCCCCCCACCCCCTCATTGTATTCTTACTGTCGTACATCCATAACAGACTGCTCAGGAAGTACGTTAGAGTGAGCGACTCGAATTTTGTCGTTCTAGTTATTTCCTTTACAACTGCCCAAAGCATCTTTGTTTGTTGACGATTCTACTATTGGAGTATCTTAGAGTCTAATAAAATTGGTGAATCTCTTAAGCATGACCCGTTTGATTTAATCCTACCAAAATGGTAGTGCAATTTCGTAGGCGAATTTAATGTCTGCCACAAGTGAGAAAGAATAAGCCAAGAATTGAATTTTTTTCATAAGAAGAGATGATGAAAAGGTTATAATGGTTTTGGTTTTAGTTTTTTGTAATAAAAAAGTTATTGATGAAAAATAGGAAAGAAAATTTATAGGTAATAAAAAATTATAAGCTATTCTAAAAGCAGGTACGATAGCACAAGGAGTAGGGTTTTTTGTTGGCATCAAGTACCATTTTTTGAAATAAATAAAAAAAAAATTAAAATTTTTGAATATTTCTGTTTATTTTGGTCAGTCCAAACTAATCAGATGTGGTCAGTGTAGGTATTAGAAAAAAAATGTATGGAAAAATAATAATGATTTAAACAAGCCAAACATCTGGGGCCAAACTCATAAACTCACTAAACACTCACTAAACAATATCTTCATACTTTGAGGCAATACTTAAAGCACATTTAAAATCCAGAAATTTAATCAAGGTCATCAATACTTATGCCACTCCAATACTATCCTATTCTTTTGGAGTCATACAGTGGACACACGCACACACACAATGTAAACTGCTTACAAAGTGTAACTTCTGACCACTCGATTGCTGCCCCCCCCCCCCCTCGTATAAAAAAAAATCAAGAAAAGAGAAGAAAAGGGTAACCACTATTCCACAATGAATATTTATAGTGGTTACCCTTTTCTTCTCTTTTCAGTTGTTGTCCACAGTTTCTGGCAAGTCTCTGGTTTGTTCAAAAAACAAGAAATTTAATTCAAGAACGACCCATTCACAGCTAGCTCCAAACAAAATAATTCTTACTCACCAGTCAAGGGCAGAAAGTTAGTTTCTTCAAAAAAGTGGCAGCGGGTGTCTTATTAGGATAAATAAGGTAAACAAAGTTTGGGAATCAAAATAATTAAAAAATCTTTATTCAAGACTCAACATTTGACCAATGAGGTACAAGAAATCAAAGCAGGGAAGTCCAAGATTTCTGTCCGCGGGTAATCTTCCTTCTCCCCCTATTGCACATAACCTTAGTAGTAAGTAGTAAAGTCTGGCAACACTGCATAGGAAAAACTTCCTGAGTTTTGGAGTATCTCCTCGGCTTTGCCCGTGAGCTTTGTCCGCGAGCTTTTCATGTTGCACGCGGGACGATTTGGACACCCCTGACCTAAAGAAAGGAAAGGATAGTGCTTATTCAAGACCGAAGAAAGTTAAATCTAGGTAAATATCGGTACATAATTCTAATCTTTGCAAAATTAAAAAAAAATTAAATTCAATATCAACTGTTAAACGAGATTATTTACTCTCCAAATCGTGCACGTCGCCCGCGTGTAACATAAAATGCTCGCGGACAAAGCTTACGGGCAAAGCCGAGGATATAGTCCAAAACTCATGAGGGGAGTGGGTATAGTTTTCCTATGCAGCGTTGCCAGACTTTAGGGGGCGATTGCGTTAAATGAGGCATTATTTCTTTTGTTACTGATACTTGCTTGTTTTTCGTCTCGCATGACATGGCGCACTTTCCGAAAAAGCATAAAATCACTGAACCAGTGTTTAACACGGAGTGGAAGAATATATCTTTTTTTTTCATTGTTCACAGATCGGATTCGAAATACTTAATATGCAATCGTGTCCTCTCGGGGGAAAAAAATACAATTCTACCTGACATCGAAAAAATTGTCACATTAAAACGAAGGAAATAAAATGGTAAATTGCCTCGTTTTTTTTTACAATGTCGAATTGATAATTAGCAACTCGACTTTAAGGAACTGATCAACGTAATGTGCAATAGCCGGGGTAAGAAAGATTACCCGCGTGCACGGGCGCTGCCCGCGGACAGAAATCTTGGCCAGCCCTGAATTAAAGCCTTTTCTCTCAATATAGAGAGAATTTCAATTTCTTCCAGCATACCGAGATTTCTTTTTCTATGATGTCTCAACTTTATCTTTCTATTGCTGCATGACTTAATTCTCCCCTTCCCTTTTACTGATATCACATAAAGTTTCTGTGCACCACCTCCAAATCATAGCACAAACACATTAAAACAGGCCAGAGATTTCTTTCCCTTTTTTCTTTCACAACACTATGAGCAACACTAGGGGATGGGAGGGGAATGTTGGGTATAAATTTAGGCGGTCTCTCGAAACAAGAAAACAGTGTTGTTATTTTAAAATTATTCCCTACTACGTCCTGTATTTTTACGGAAGACGAGCGTAGTGACCGAATCTCATAGCGACAATGAACGTAACCATTGCATCCATTGATTTCTTTTAGAATATCTCCCACCCATTGGACGAAGGAGTTTGAACGCTTGGAATGGCGTGCTAAATTTAAACAAATGCACTCAACCCATTAACACTGGCAAATCAAAAACGTATGGATTGACCCGAGGAAGGGATGACTATCGGACGAACGAACCTTTGAACATTTAAATCGCATTAAAAGCCTCGAAACACTATCCAATTATGTTGGACCCCAAAAGCGACCCGACACATAACATCGTCAGGGCGACTTAGCGGCGACTCATGAAAAGACTGGTCGTAACGCCACGGAATTCTGCCGCATTTTGGTATGGGTTGCTGTTAACAGAGATTCCGCTCCATTTGTCCTCTACAGGGTGCTTGCAATTAAGTTGCCAATATCCGAAGCCATCTGTAGCTCGATCTCCAACCGGAATGGCACCAAATTGGATAGGTTCACTAATGACGACTTGGGAAGAAAGATATCGCGAAATGAAATTGTAGTTTTCCAAATGTCGCCGATAGGGGGGAAAGTGGCGTTGTGCAGTGTAAAGAAATAAATAGATAAATTCAAAGAAGGGAGAAATGAATAACAAAGACGAAATCGAAATGAAAATGTTTTTTTCTTCAGCACATCCCCTTTCCAAGTAATGTACGTTGAGATAATTTAAAACTCGTGTTGGACTAAACTGGTCTTGAGCATACATATCTTTGCCCATAGCCCGAAGGACTGGCGCTGTTGTCACCTACGCAGTCGAGAATTTGCGTTATGGATTTTGACTTGCATTTTATGCAAATTCTCGGCTACGTCAACTACAACATTACTCTGGTAAGTTCCTTCTTATCTACGATGAAAAATGTCTTCAAACATCCTTCGAATTCTTGTTGGGGAAACTTTTCTCTGATCATCCGTTCGCTCCCGGGTAACTGCATCCTCCTGCGCTAGGAACGTTAAGTGACATCGGCAGCTTACAAAAAACGTTCCTAACAAATATTGCTCGCTCGAGATCTCGTGGCGCTTGAAATAGCATTTCTGACATGGGTTCCGTATCTCAAAATACTAAGTTTATAACAGTGGTGTTCAACCAGGTTTGCATTTCCCCGAATTGCCACTGTATTAATGACGTTTCAATGACTTATCTATTATGCGGGGTGCAGAAACCCTACAACACGGTTAATGTCACGTGATAGAAACCTCTTAAACAACAGCGGCCCGCGAGTTTCGTCTTAAAGGTGAAAGTGGCCCTTTGTGATAAAAAGGTTGAATACCAGTGGTGTAGTTTTCTACCATCTGTAGATGGATTTTGACCCTAAAGCCATGGAAGAGGTAGAATTCTACTTCTTCCATGCTGAAGGTTTGAGACACCTTCTAGAAGTTATAATTTCGGCTTCAAAAAAGAGAAATGGTGCCAAGGAGATTGATTTCAACTAGTGATGTCAAGATCCGGATAATTCAAAATCCGGATATCCGGATCTTTTTTTCGGACCTAGGTCCGAGATCCGAGTACCGGATGTTGGTCAGAAATCCGAGATCCGGAACTTGGATCCGAGATCCGAAAATCGGATCCTAGACAGGAAATTGTGTATATGCAAACTTTTTCTGAAAGCAGTTTATAAGTGATAGCCTAGTCCTCTTAAGTCCTAATTAGTCTTAATACGCATCCAGCGAAAGGATCCGAAATCCGGATCTGATATCCGATATCCGAAATCTGGATCCGATATCAGAGATCCGAAATCCGGATATTTCTAGATCCGAATCCGGATATTATCAGATCCGAATCAGAGATCCGGATCCAACGGACATCACTAATTTCAACAGCTTACAAAAACAACTTCACTGCACATCAAGGGCGTTGTAAGGCGAAGTCACCCTGTTGTTGGGCGGGTCTGTAAAGTTTTCACTTGTTGCTCAAGGAACACTGTACGCATCGTCTCCCTCGCTTCAATACAGAGTTTCATCCTCCCTAACCAGTCGGACATGCATTTTTTCTAGTCCTGAGCAGTGAGCTCCAAAATGTAGTCGTTACACGCTGCTAGGACGTCATCGTCATTGTCCAAACGGAACCCCCTAAGCTTCCTCTTGATTATGGGAAACAAAAAGAAGTTTCCAGGTGCCAAGTCTGGAGAATAGGAAGGTGCAT
Source organism: Rhysida immarginata (assembly GCA_023313115.1). Lineage (NCBI taxonomy): Eukaryota > Metazoa > Arthropoda > Chilopoda > Scolopendromorpha > Scolopendridae > Rhysida > Rhysida immarginata. Next base: position 262,910 of record JAHWFO010003745.1, read on the forward strand.
CAACATATTGACCCCATTTTCACAGAAAAATTTAGTTGTCTTAACGGCGGCAGTGCTGGGGGCGTTGTCACGATGCCACACCAAACCTCTTCGGACGCTTCTCCTTCCATTTTTCTGGGTTTTGGCACGCTGGATGTCCCTTACGACTCTGCTGTAACCGTCTTTTTGTTTTCAAGCACAACAGTGGAACAGAAGAAAGGTGCCGCCATCACCTTCCCAGCACTTAGAGAACGTTTGCATTTCTGTGGTTGTCCTTGCCCTTTGAGGAGCCACTCTTTGGATTGTTTCTTAGTTTCGGGATTGTCATGATAGAGCCATGTTTCGTCTTCTGTGCAGATGCGTAGCCAACGAGAAAGACAGGCCGGGGCACTAAAAAGTCACGTGACCAAAGTAGATCTTCATCGTTTCCATCTTGGATTTCAACAAATCGAATGTCCCGTTGTTGGATCTTTTGGTCATTTCTTGGCACCACTGCACTCGGGCTGCTTTCTGCTCTCGGATCCACAAACGAAGGGGGCTCTATTGTGATGAAACCTTCCTCAGTTGCAGATGGTCATGCGAAAACAATGCAACGTGGAACGTTCAAATTTTGTACGCGACCATAGGATAGGGTAAATACTTGGGGAAAGTAGACAAATTTGGTGGGATGCGTGCAGGGTTCTTGGCTAAAAACTTTTAAGAGTGCTTCTCCGTACGGTAAAGACAGTTAACACATGACAACCTAATGGCCAAAATGTGAAAAAAGAACGCTCCACTCTAAATTACAATCATGGCTCTTGGCCAGTGCATCACGGACTGGAAAAAAGTGAACTCGGGTCATTTGAAAACTTCCCCGAGAAGAGGAAATGGAGAGTGAAAACCACGCGGGAATGAAAAAGTAAATGGCCCGCGTGATTTTTATAAGTGCACCTGGAAGTGATTAGTGGCATTCACGTGCAGATCTATCGTACAAGTCTTCTTTCATTAACTATACAAGTGCTATAACAACAATCACTCGGCTCATCTTTTCGTACTTGGAAGAGAATTCTCACCATTGTTCGTCTTGCATGATGATTTATTTTTTTCTGAGAAACGGCTGCGGCCGATTGGCTCTTGTTGTTTCCTTGATATCCCCTCCGAAAAACGTGGTCCGAATGTTACTGTTTCTTCTCTTCGAAGCACATCCTTCCTATGATCGTTTGCCGGTCGGAACCAATGAACTTTTAACTGCCATTTTCACGACCCACCGTACATCTGCACCATGTCTCTCCAGTTTGCAATGCTTTTGCTGGTCCAGCTCCTTCTCCTAACGAACGACGACGTAGCAGTCTTGGGTAAGTGATAGGTCTAAAAAAAATTGGATTTGCGCTTGCTTTACGAAAAAGATAAAAGAAGCATCGGATGTTAACGAGTTTCTTTGAATGATATGAGAACGAGCGATTGGTGTAGAAAGGACTGTTTTTGTTTTGTTTTTTTAATTTCCAATGGCGACCGCTGCACCACGGTTTTTTTCTCCACCTTCAGCGCTTGTACAGTGTTGACAAACAGATAAGACTCACAATTTTTCTTCGTTGCTAATAATACTAGCTTATAAGTTACTTCCTCTTGTGACGAAAAGAGTGGTTTTGGAGTCGCTAAAAAGTTCGATCACGTCACGTTTTCCATTTTTATAACAAATAAAAAACTAAAAATGTACCGCTTGACTCACCTTTTTGTATGAATTTGAGTCAGTTTCTCTTATCACCAGTCTCCTAAAAATAGCCCCCTAACATTGGTCATCCCAAAATCCCTGGATCGCTGCTCAAGCTGCTGTAAACGTTCATCTTGTTCAACACTCATGCTTCCTAGATTCTCAGGAAAAAACATGATGTGAATCCAGAAAGTGGACTTTTAAAAAATAACATTCATTTTGTGGTAATACTGTACTTTGTCTATAGTTCTTGCTTTTTTTATAATTCCCCAAGAATTCTTTTCCTACCATTCTTTATTCAAAGTAATCACCATAGGTCTGAACACAACTATCCCACTATTTCGCCAGCCGAAGGATTCCCTCTTCCCTGTGGCTGTGACAGCAGCCAGTCCTCCAATTCGTCCTCCGAGTTGAAGCGCTTCCCTCTGAGATGTTTTTTTTTTAGCAAACCAAACAGATGGAAGTCGCAGGGCGACATGTCCGGGCTATAGGGCGGATGCTCAAGCCGCTCCCACTTGAACTTGTCCAGTACACTTTTTGTGACCTTAAAGACGTGTGGACGAGCGTTATCGTGGAACACAGTCACTCCCTCCGTGAGCAGCCCAGGCCGTTTGCTCTTGATGGACTTGGTAGGCTGCGGAATGTCTCGCAATACACGTCGCTGTTAACAGGACTCCGTGCTGGGTTTTCCGTGTTCGAGGAATTCGATGAGGAATTCAGTTGGACGGAATCACAACTGCTTGATTCTCTCCTGCATCACATGAGAGCGGCTCGCGCATGCGCACAACCACGCCGGACACTTCGTTCTCTTCCCTAGATGTCGCACTACGTTATCCCAAAGCGGCATAGTCAAATTCCAATCGGTTTTGGTTTTTACGACGTTTCGTACCTTTTCATTTGAACACCCCTCGTATTTCTCATCGGTAGACATACAAGTCCCAAGAAATATAAGTTCTCTGGGGAAAGACAAAAGTTAAAATTTGTAAGTTAGTGTTATTGGACCAATGGGAATCCATTCTACCATCCACAAAGACCCACTAAACTTTTCCTTTAGAATTGAAGTTTCTAGGATGCGTTTCTGGAAAAATTTTTGTCTTCTTCCTCAGATCGTGCCAGTAGCAGTTTCAGCCGTCTGGCCCGTCCAAATTAAACTTTTTCTCATCACAGAATTCCACTCATGCGTCTAAGTCACGTGGTGTCTTGCAAATTTAAGGGTGGTCCTTCTTGTATCGTGTAATTAGAGATGGTTTCTGCTTAAACTTTTGTCGATTTATGTGAGAAAAGTTGTTGAAATAGCTGCCGATGGTCCTTCGAGAAGCACTTGTTCCAATGATTCACTTAATACACAGGGTCATTTCTCCTTAACTTAGCCGATTTTGTAATGATTGTCATTTCACGTGAAGCCCCTTCTCCACCACCAATTACACCATCCTATCAAAAGTCATAGGACACCATCACTTTAATAGAAACACTCAAAAATATACATATTTTAGTATTTTGTTGGTCCACCTTTTGCTGCTATCACAGCTTCTACTCTCTGGGATATACTGTCCACAAGTTTCTGACACGTTTCGAAAGGTAATTTTCGCCATTCTGCCATAAGTGATTTGGGCATTCGGTCACGGATTAAGGGCGTTCCGCACATGCGCGCAATCGACGTTCCAACACGTCCCACAGATGTTCGATGGGGTTCAGATCGGGCAGGCCAGTCAAGTTCTCGAACCCCCTTTTCATCAAACCACGTGCCTACAGCCCTTGCTTTATGGCAAGGTGCGTTATCGTGCTGAAACAGAATGTCTTGGTAACGCTCTGCGTTTAGATGACCGTCCACAGAAACGATTGCACCCAACCCATACCTTGAATAGAACCCCAACACCATCACCGACCCTCCGCCGACATCACCGTGGGCACAACACAGCTTGGCAGATAACGTTCGCCATACCCAAACCCGTCCGTTCGATTGCCAGATGGTGCAGCGGGACTCATCACTCCATTCAACCATTCGCCATTGATCCAGAGTCCAATGTCGTCGCTCTAACAGTTTTGCCTGCGAGTTTGGCACCCAACAAGTGTACCTCTTTGGAAGTCTGAAAGCTCTTTTCTTTGGGACATTCTTACAACATTCACGCAAGCATCATCTCATAATAGCATACTCTCTGTTATGTCGTGCTGGGAAGAATGCTAACAGTGAAATTGCAAAGGAATGTCTCATTTTCATGCAAATCAGGGTTGTCCCATGCCTTTTGATAGGGTAGTGTATGTTCAATGTGTTTCCCCTAATTCCTGGCAATAGCCCGGCAGACTTCTTTGCAGGACGGCGAGAAGAATTTCGTTCCATACCTCCTTGCACACTTTCCATTCTAATTTTTTGTCCCTATTCTAATGTTTCATCATTTCTAATTATTAAATTATATTTAAATTACTACAACATTAATAACTTTCTTAATATTTATTATTAAATGGGGGTCCCTTAATCATCATATGAAATAAATATTAAAAAAAAACAACAACCATTATTTGATAAAAAATTTTTAGTTAAAGACCACTAATATTGGTCAAACTGGGTTATTCTCATTTTTTGGCAAGGAGTTGTAGTTTGCAATAAGTGCTCCCTGAAATGCATGACCTCAGACTTAGGTGGCCGTTTAGCAGGTGCTGAACAGCGACATTGTTGACCGTTTCAAGAGCAACAGTCTCCAATGTTATGAGTGCGTACCAAAAATACGGTAAGACGTCATCGGCGAAAAAGAATAGTGGGTGGAAAACAATACTGAATGAAACAGACTGTCGAGCACTAACAAGGATTGTGTCGAAACAGCCAAAAATTACTGTAACAAAAGTGACTGCAGAATTTAATATTCACCTAGAACACCTTTTATTTTGATAAAAATAGTTCGTAGAGTGTTTCACAAATGGAATATTCATGGAAAAGCTGCAATTGAAAAATTTTTCATCATACGACCAGTGCTAAAGGCCGTGTTACGCGCTATAACCAGCATAAACCCTGGACATCCGATATCTCGTTCCTAGTAAAACACGGTGGCGGATCTGTAATGGCATGGGGGATCATTTCTTATTATTCAATTGGTCCAATGACTACCCTCAGTGGCCGAATGACTGCTGACTGATACTGTGATATCTTACGCGACCAGATCCAACCCATGGTCCAGATTTTGTTCCCTCACAACAACGCCATTTTTCAAGATGACAAAGCACCCATACACTTTGCCAAAACTGTGAAATCTTGGTTTGAAGAGCACGATGGCGAAGTGCAGCATCTTCCATGGTCCGCTCAATCGCCAGATTTGAATAGAATCGAGCCAATATGGCGAGTTTTGGAGAGGCAACTGAGAAGCAGATGTCCTCCCTCCTTGAGCACTTGGCAAGTTGTTTGGTTGAAGAGTGGTATAAACTCCCAATGGAAACTATTCAAGGATTGGAGGAATCAATTCCAACAAGGTTAGCTGTACTCAAGGCAAAAGGAGGCCCAACATCTTATTCATAAACAGTTAGGAACTTTTCTCTGGTGTTCATATTTTGTCCAACCCCTGTATTTTGTTGCTAAAAATGTAAATAATGCCCATTTATTGATATGGGATTCTCCTTGCCCCGTCTACCCGGGGTCATGGTGGTTGTAAGTTTGATTAATAGTTGTTACAGAGGAGCACGAATGAGCCTCTTCTAATGACATGACGATGCTTCCCTCTTCCCAAGACTAAAAATTTAACATAAAAATGCTCTAGCACGCTCTTTTCCTTCCACTTTTGGTCCAGGTTGCGGCAGGGAGTCTCAAGTGTGCGGCTTGTTCACGTGTCCAGGAGAGAACGAAGTGTGTCGCATGAACGGGCTGATGCCTTGCTGTAAAGGTAAGGAACCGAAGGTAAGTGGCTTTGGTTTGGAAGTTCATAGATTTTGATTTCTCTTCATTTTTTTTCCAGTTCTAAAGGACCCGGAGGAGTTTTAATCGACAAGAACCCTTCATTTTTAACTCTGACACGAATTCAAAAAGTAAAAAAAAACGGGTCTTTTATGTACACGTTCAATGAAAGCAAATAAATTAAAATTAAAATTAGTGAAGCGCTGATTCATTAAGAATGAAAGTGAGCCATCACAGATCAGCATTTACTCGACATAAAGCTTGGTAACGAACGTTGTCGCCTCTCCTCACATCAACAAAAACTTGTTGCTGGTGACGCCACATTCTCTTCTAAGCTGCCAACTTCTAACGTGCGGCATCCAATAAAAATGGCCATATACATTATAAAGGATATCAACTCTTTAGAATGAAAATTCTCCAGATGGTAGAGGGACTGTAAACTGAATATTTTGAGATGGGAACCCAGGGTTCGAAATGCATACTTGAGACGCCACGGATCTTGAGCGAATAACGACAACAGACGTGTCTGGTCTGTCACCAGCAACAAATCTACAGGGCGAGGCATTTATCTTGAGACAATTGAATATCTCGGAAACTAAGCATTGTACGAAAAAATGTCCAAAATCAAAAGTGAATTATTTCGCGGGGGAAATTCATTAGTTAAAAAATTACCCCCCCCCCCTTGTGAGGGGGGGCTGGGGGGAGGGAGGAACTTTGAAATCTTAAATAGGAACCCCTATTTTTAATGGTATCTTCAGACTGTATAATATTCGAGAAATGTTTTATTCTTGGTGTTTTTTCAATTGATCCAACCGTTTAGGAGATAGAGGCACTGAAAGGGTGGAGCTTTTAAAGTTTTGAACCCAATTTTATCGATGAAGACAAAGAGGTAGAGAGTGGGTCTTCCAGACATTCTTATTCTACTTTTTACTGGTCTGTAAGAATCCGAAGTCAGAATTTCAAAAATCCAATAATTTTTAATACACACGCAGAAATAGACTCTGTCTCTATAGGACTGCTGCCCCCAAAAGTTTACTTGTGCACTAAAAAATTTTGAATTTTTGAAATTCTGACTTCGGATTCTTAAAGACCATCAAAAAATAGAATAGGAATGTCTGCAGACCCACTCTCTATCTCTTTGTCTTCATCGATAATTGGGTTCAAAACTTTAAAAGTTCCATACTTTGAGGGCCTCTATCTCCTAAACGGTTGGAGCAATTGAAAAAAGACAAAGAATAAAACATTTCTCGAATATTGTACAATCTGAAAATACCATTAAAAATAGGGGTTCCTATTTAAGATTTCAAAGTCCCCCCCCCCCTCACAAAAGGGGGGGGGGTAATTTTTAACTAATGAATTGCCCCCGCGAAATAATTCACTTTTTATTTTGGACATTTTTTTCGTACAATACTTAGTTTCCGAGATATTCAGTTGTCTCAAGATAAATGCCTCACCCTGTATACTAATTTGTAGACCCCCTGTATGTGTAGCGCGTAATTTGTCGCTCCACAAGGAACCCCTGTTTCCATTTTTCCGGTATTCTCTGCTGACAATGATACAGGGGTTGAACAAAATAATATGAACATCTTTGATTTTAGACGTTTTGTCGAATATCTATAAAATAATGTTTGGGATCACCCTTTAAGAAAATACTGCTTAAAATGTGTTGTATTATAAGGCTTCTTTTACTTATCTAAGTTCATTTGGATGAGAGTAGCGCGTATATTCATGGAGACATGAAGGTTTCTTTAGTAAGTTTTTGTTTCTAACATGCAGGGTTTTCAATCCAATGCAATGCATTTTCAGGAAACTTGACAAACTACACAAGAGACAACACTCTGAAATCAGTATACAAAAATATTAAAATATTTGATGAAGTATGAGCATTTTTACTAAATAATGTTTAACTGCGCATGCGTTGCCAAAATGTCTTTTGCATAATATATTAGCCAAATGTATAGAGCTAAACTCAAGCCTAAGTAAATAGTATCGTGAAAATTCAGGAAGAGTTGAATTTTAGTTGCTCATTATTTTTTACAGGGCGATCCCAAACATTATCATTATTTTTTGTTCAATTTGTTGCTGGTCCCCTATCTGCCTTCGGGACAAAACCTTCGCTGAAATATATGAGGTGTGACATGCTCTTTACACCCCTCAAATTTCAGGATAATTCGTCTAGTGTTTTTCTAGATATTCATATTGTGACGAGCCTCCCTGGTTTGTTATAAAGGCTCGCACTTAAATTATACAATGCATGCGTGAAATGAAGTTATTTATTCATTAAAAGTTACATTTATTTGGTCCATTAACTTCTTTATACCATAAATCAGCAACAGTGCCGTGGTCAGGGAATGTTCTGCTTAACTATGACGAGCTTTCAGGCGTTTGGCCCAATAATAGAAAACAGTGGCTTCCATGCAGGAAAGCATTTCACTACGTTAATTGCGCATCAATTAAGCTTATAGCAGCTTGTCCGGAAAGTTTCTTCCGGATTTGAAGTGTTATTTCTAAAGGGAAAAAATATGTACAAAATGATTGAATTAATGAGGATAGTACTCCCCATCCAACTCGATGAATTTTGAATTTGGAAGCTTTTCGATTCCTCCGCGAAGAACCCTAGGAAAAAAATCGACCTCTTTTTGGTACTCTTCTGCACTTTTAAAAATTTCACCCCGAAGATGGAGTTGGAGATGGGAGAATAGGTGCTAGATCAGGGCTATATGGGGGGCTTAGCCATGATATCCCATTCGAGCTGGTGCAAAGTCCAGGAGGTGGCGGTGCTGGTGCGCGGGCGAGCGTTGTCTTGATGGATTGTTGAACAAATACTCGAAATACAGAATTGTTTGCGCACGCGTCAAGAATCCGGAAGAAACTTTCCGGACAATCTGATACTCTGTCCATCGAAAAAAAAACTGGGCGTGTCCAGTTAAATTTCCAGTTTCAATTGTTAATCATTGTTAATTTTATTTAGCAACAATGTCTAACAACTGAAATTGGGAATTTAATTAGACACGCCCAGTTTTTCTTTCGTATAGTTCAAGAATAGCGTGACTTCTACTGAAGCAATCGACACCTCCTCAGGAATAGGCTTAGACCGCACCAAAAATAAGAAGTTTAAAAGACTAATTACCGAATTGTCTCTGAAGAGTTGCTAAGTCTTTTATCGTCCCAAATTAAGGTAAAACAATCCTGTCCAAATCCACAGGATACTTTTAAGTTCCTTCACGAAACATCAGCATCAGTGTTGCCAGATTTAGTAATTTTTTAAAGTACTTGTCCTTGTTTTCATTGTTTTCTGCATTGTTTAACAAAGAACAAGGGCTTTAAAAAAAATTACTAAATCTGCCAACACTGATCAGCATATATGTTTTCCGCTTTTTCCCAATGGTAAAAAAAAAGCAACCGTCGATGAAAAGTCACTAATATTTAATCGTCCAGGCTAATACATGTATAAAACGGAGCTGTCCATATCTACAGGACACTAGCTCTAATTTTTTCTTTTTCAGTTCCTTCTGGGAACTTCAGCTTATATCCATTTTTGCTTTTTTTTCCCACTCCAATCTCTTGCTTCCTAGAACAACACCCGGAGTCCAACCAACGCCACCTAAAAAACAAGGAAACCTACTTACTGCGTCATCAGACGAGGGCTGAAAATCCAATCTTCATTGTTTACAACAAACTAAAATACACTTGGTGTAATAATCAGCCCGAGTCCTACCAACGCCTCCTAAAGATAAGGCCTGAGCGCGAAAACGTCATACATTGTTACATCATCTTCCGAAGATACGTTTAATCGCCGGGATTTCTGACCGACCAAACGCTAACTCACTGGTGAGAGTTTTTGACCTTAGCCATCGCCGTGACACCAAGTTCTCAACGTCATACTCACGTGACCAGAAGAGGATTGACTTGGCAAATGGCGCCATATACAAACCATCGTAATTATTAATTATATTTTGTTTATTATATTAACTCAAATTCTGATAAAAATTTCTGTTAATTTTAGAATTGTTTAAAAATTATATCATTTTTAATTGTTACAAATGTCAATTTCAATTTTTTTTCTTTAGCTAAAATTAAATAAATTGCTATTTTTTTTATTCATTAAACTTTGTGAATTCTTATTTACAAAAATCAATATTTCCATGATTTCTATTTAAAAATCGAGCTGCCGACGACAATCCTCTTCTAATGACGTTGAGAACTTGGTGTCACGGAAAGTCACCTGATCCTGGAGCCTGTCTTTCTCGTTAGCCTCGGGACTCCGCATGATGCAACCAATACCACCTAGACAGAAGGCCTAATAACGGAAAAGTCTTACATTGTTACATCATCATTAGTCGACCAAATTTAGGGCTTCTTATTGGTCGAAATAGGATTAACAATGGTTGACCAATGATGATGTAACAATGTATGACGTTTTCGTTATCAGGCCTTATGTCTAGGTGGTGTTGGTCCAACCGAGGCTTCCGAGATTATACTCTCGGAAGCCTCGCTCCAACCAGCACCACCTCCACTCAAAGCCTGAGCGCGAAAATTTAATACATTGTTACATCATTGAGAAGATGGCCTTGGTGTACCAGTGTCCGCAGTGACTCAGTTGATAGAGATGACGAACTCTATAGAGATGGTAGATACTTGAAGTCCATGGCTCGAATCCAAGTCGCGGAATTTTCCTTTCGCTTCTCATCTTAATTTTAATTACCTTCAACGCATATTCACTTAATAGACGAAATGTAATTGTTTTCCATTTTATTAGAAAAATTGCATAAATCCAATAATGACAATGACACGTACATTAAAGAGAAGGGGAAAAAACACAAAGAGTAAAGTATCCACCAACTCACGCTATCCTACATATTAAAGTTGCAGTGATATTGGACTCGCATATTACACCTGAAGACAACATTTCTCTTCTTCCTTTTGGCTCCAGGGCAACGGGGGCACCACATCCTTTTATTAGAAACGTGCCGTGGGCTGCTATTGCTGCTGTTGTTGTTGCTGTGACGCTTTACTCTGGACGAAGGTGTCGAGGGTAGAGGCAATGTGTTGGAGCACGTCCAAAATCCTCGCATTCATGGCATAGTTGAGCTCGTGGTGGAGCTTCTTGAGTCTCACGTAGTCGTCGACGCAACCGCCGCTGCACCTGCTCCTTGTCGGCTCCCACGTATGCGACGCCGCCAACGTGTCCACCGAGGACTTCTCCTCGTTCTTCTCCACGCACCTGTCACCTTCGCCGTCGTCCAGTCTCATTTGCTTGGGGCGCGGCGGCTTCTCCTCGGCCACTTGGCGCTGCAGGAGTCGCTCTTCGTCTGCTTGGGAAAGAGACAAAAAAAAAAGAAAAATACAGAAAATTTTGTATTTGCACGCCAATCTCACATCTGCTATCGACAGCGCTGAATTCGGACAAACAAGTTGCTCATCCAAGGTGAGACAATGGCAGGCTCGGTACGCTCCTGGAAACAGTCAGGGCCATTGCGTCTCATTTTCTATATACAAAGGATTGTTTCATGTTTATGATGACGATAGTTAAAAACACGGATTTGAAATACACGAGGCTCGTGAACTTTACACGTGAGTTCGGTAGCAATCTAACTTATTCCGTTGTTCATTTTCAAGTTTTGTCTCCAAAATCACCTCAAAAATCGAATCGTTCTGGGGGGGACTATGTCGTATCCTTTTCCGATGCTGATTATTCTTATTCCAGAAAACTATAACAGTGGAAGGGAAAAGGTTTCATTATTTCCAGTAAAGCTCTAGATAACCAAAGTACGGCCACAGATTACTTAATACATTGGTACGGCTAGAGAATACTGTGTTCCTTATTCTGTGGTAGGGCAATTAACTTCCCCAATGCTAGCTAGAGAATACTGCTTGTTGATTGGTTGGTTTGAGGTCACACGAGTTTGTCAGCCATTTTTGGCCCAAACACGCATAGAAACCACTGACCTATATAAATAACTGGATGGCACATCCCTCATTAAAAAGGGTGACGCCACTGGACGCCATTTTGGTAGGGGCATTTTTTGTGATATTTTTATTCGAGATTATTCCAATATAATTAATTTGATGGGAACATTTAAATTAAAAGTTTTTACTAATATAATTAAGTATTAGCTTTTTGGTTTGGCAGAGTATAAAGTAAATAATATTTACGAAACACACACTGCTTAATCAAATCTTACACGCATTAAAATTTTGATTTAAAGTATTTAAAAGCTTATTTTTAATTCATTAACATTTTACTTTGACCAATTGTTAAGTTTACTTTGTTTACCTTTCCAATGCTCTGTTTCTGGCATTAAAAATTAGAATTAATCAAACAAACGTTGCACACAAGACGAGATTTCTTGCCCCTACTAAGATGGCGGATGGTGGCGTCAAGTTTTTCGCCGGATGCGCCATCCAGTTATTTAAACGCAGTGATAGAAACGCATGTGGAAAGTGCAGTTTAGATTAATTTTTTTTAACGAAGTATTCGTTGAAAAATACAATTTAAAAAAAAAAATCGTTTTTATAGAATAGAAATTTGGATGGATAACTGAGTTAAATCGGCTTAAGGAAACTTTAAACTTTCCTCGTTATCTGGAAGCATTTAAAGACTTAAATTTGAAACTGTTAAAAAGCAAAAGCATAGGTTAAAAATTGAGTTCAAATCGGAAAATAAAATAAATATAAAAAATAGCACTATTTAAAGGACAACTCTACGCAAAAAGTCGAATATCATTCTTTGATATAAATATAACACAGTTGAAATAAATATAATAACACAACATTCCAGTTGAAATTTTTAAATTTGGCCCATAATTTCAATATAAGAAACGGCTTTGAAATGTGAAAAACGGCGCTTTTGAGTGACGTAGGTTGAGTCAAAGGAGGCCAACGAAAAAGACAGGCCCAGACGTGGAAAAGTCACCTGTCCAAATAAGAAAGGCCCTGACGCGAAAAAGTCACCTGACCAACAATCCAGCCTTCATTGTTTTCAACAAATGAAAAAATACTGATTGTTAAAATCCAAGATGGAAGCAATGAAAATTACATTGTTTTTCGGTCTACATTGTTATTCGGATTACATTGTTATTCTACGTTTGACTCCAACTACGTCACGGCCTCACCCAAATCCCGCTCATTATTTTCATTTTTTCACACAGAAGTTCGAATTAAAAATTTTTTAAATATGCCACGATGTTATTAATAGGTTAGACTTTCGATTTAAATAAAGTTGTAGATGACCGTAGAGTTGTCCTTTAAGCTTACTTTAATAACTCCACTAAAAAGTAAAAAATACATGTAATTGTTTTGGTGCCTCATTTAAAATTAAAAAATTTCGGTGTGGCCTAATTCAGTATTTTAGAGTGAAAAACTCAATTCATCGCGTACTTAATATCAAAATAAATATTTGCATACATTTTACATACATGAAAATTACGTTTAAAATATAATTTTACCTTTTTTAATTTTCTAATTAAATGAGAAGCACCAAAAGGCTTTTTACTTTTTCAGTACACCTTTTTCAAGTTTTTTTGACTGTTCTTATTTAAGCTAAATTAAGTACCATTCATCATTAACAGGATATAATAGTTATTTGAATAAACAAAAATTCGCTGTTTGAAACAAAATGGGGAAGAATGTATAACATTTCTCAAGCAAAACACCAGATGGCGAATTGTACTACCCATCCTAAAACAGCCATTTTTAATGTTAACCTACGGGGAAAACGGCGGTTTTAATTGAATTTTTTTTAAGTACGAGGGGAAACAATTCGGTTTTCAAAGATTTATTAAAATTCGATAATAAATGAAAATTGTTAAAAAAAAATTGTTTAAGTGCCAGATGGATTTTGTTATGAAAATTCGCATAAAAAATACCGCTTTTTTTAAACATCATTTTGCTGAGCTACATAATTTATTAATTCCGTAAAAATGTTTAGCCTGGCATTTTTTAATTTGAGAAAGCAATAGCTATTGCAAATTGTTAAATTTTCACTTCTGTTAAAATTTTTATTACAAATTTATTTTAAAAATTCATTTTAATTAAACATAAGAACTTGTGAAAAAGTGATAGATATCAATAAAGATAGTGAGACATTTAATATTTTTAACATCACCATTTTTATTAATTCAGAACAATAAATTGTAGTTTCTCCCATAGGTTAACATTAAAAAATTGCTGCCTTAGTACAATCTGCCATCTGGTGTCTTCTGATGTCTAAATTCTTCCCCATTAGAGGAAATTTTAACTCAAGTTTATGGCTAATTTACACCTCCCCATAATAAATCTTAATAATTAATGAATTTTAAAATCCATTTCATGTTTAGGTTTTTTTATAAAATTTTTTATCAAATTAATTTTTATATTTATATCAAAAACTTAAATTTATTATTTCCTATTTTTATTAATAAATATAATACGAATGGCTAAATTGAAGTTATTAATTGAATAATTTCCTGGTTCCAAGTTCTGTTTTCAACCCCAAAGTAAAAAATTGTAAATTTAATCTTTTCAAAATTATGTCTAAATAATTATCGGGCTAATGTCAAAATTGTTATTAGCCCAAACTTAAAAATTAGTTCAGTTTTAAAATGATTGGTGTATTAAGAAATTATTAATTCATTTTTGAAATTTTATTAAACCTGTCATTTTGAGTTTTAGTTGTTTTTTTTTTTATTAATTAATTTGTTGAAGTTTTTAAAATTCATGAAATTATTCAATTAATTCACTTCAACGTATCACTGTAATTTTAAATTTGAAATTATTAATATAAAAATAAATTTGATAAAAATTTATAAAATTAAGTTTTGCTAAAATTTACAAAAACCTACACATGCAATATATTTTAGAATTATTAATTTATTAATATTTATTATGTTAAAGTGTAAACCAAACAAACGCTTTATTATAGTCAACATTAAATTACCTCAACCTTACTGTTTATATAAAAGAAGAAAATTTTAATTGAAAACAAAATTTAAAGGAAAAAACAGTAGTTACTAAATTTATTGTTAGTCAGGTATATTTCCAGAAGAGAATAATGAGAAAATTTAAAAAAAAAATTGCATTTCAGCCATATTTTAGAGATACCGTAATTGTAATGATAAGGCGAAAAGGGCCAAAAATGGCGGATTCTGTAGCAAACGGCAAAGTTTGCCGTACTTTGGTTATCTAGAGCTTTAATTTCCAAGCAAGGCCAGCGCCCCTCTACAAATCTCTAAACTATGCGCCCTTTCAATGGGAGGATCGAAAAGTAATGCAGAACAATTTTTTTACGGAATATATTTTAGTCCTGGGAAAGTGTCTGGAGAAGAGATGTCGGGAAATAGTCGACTCCAAACTGTCGGGGGTGCAGTGTGGTTTCCGATCTGGCCAAAGCACGACGGATCACATCTTTGCTCTAAGGCAAATCTTTGACATGCAAAAGATGTCTACACTTGCTTTGTGGACCTCGAAAAAGCATAGGACAGAGTTCCTCGGGAGAAGCTCTGGCAAGTGTTGCAAAATTATGGAGTGGATGGGCAATTACTGGTTGCTATCATGTCTCTGTACGAAAGCTCTGAGATGTGTGTCCGGATAAATGGCATTAAGTCAAGACCGTTCACGTGGATGTTGGACTCCGCCAAGGGTGCGAGGTAAAACGCTTTGGTTCGTATGAAGAGGTAAAATCAGCCGCGCGCAGTTGGTTATACAACTAGAAAACGGAGTTTTATGAAAAAAATAAAAAGTGTATTGAATCTGGTGCCACGAAGAGAGATACACCAACTAAAAAATATGTAAAAAAAATAAAAAATAAAAAAAAAATAAAAAAAATAAAAAAAAAACCCGCACTAAAAGGAAAAAAATAATTTTAGGACGGTATCTCAGAATGGATTTGACAACAAGCTTTGATGGCAATATGTAAGGTTGTGTGAAAGTCGTAGCTTCAAATTAAAAATTTGATGTTTTTGCCAATTTTTTTCAAAAGTACAAAAAGCACAGATTTGACCTCCCCACTCTTTAGGCCATTCATCACGCATATGAGAAGATTGGCAAACTAATTTAATTTTGATCAACTTGAGAAATTTGTTAATTAACGCATCTCAGCGACTTGAAAAAGTTGCTAAAATGTGTTGTCATCAGGAGCAAGCCTACATACAAAATTTCAGAGCGAATGGAGAAGTGGAAGTGCTTCGAAGTAACTTGCAGGTTACTTGTGCATCGTTTCATTTTTGCTTATTATTAAAAATATTGCCACAAAAAGTTGTTGTGCGTTACTTTTTGATCCTCCCTCCTAGAATGCGCCCCCATGCGACGCTTACTTTGCTTATCGCATCGCACCGCCCCTGTTTCCAAGAATGGTGGAGTAAAAGTTATCAAACGCACAAGACAAATCGACGAAAAGCGCACCCTCGTTCTTCCCCTACTAAGGCTAATATTGAAAGTCCTTATGGAAAATCCACCAACACAACGGGCAAGCAACATTGGAATCTCTGCTGCATCGGTAAACCGTATTATTCGTCAAGATTTGAAATTAGAACGCCGTCGTGAAGTCCCAGTTGACGCGTTGTTGGCAAGACACATTGCAGAGAGAATAACCAACAGCAGAAAAGGGGATGAACGCTATTTGGCAGGTAACAAATGGGAAAACAGAATAATCACGGACAATACGACTCGATCAGACTGGGTGGTTCGTCAATGTAAGGAAAGTTTCATGGTGGTTGCCGAATACAGCCGAAAGTGCGATTTAAAGCCAAGATATTATGAGAACACATATATGGTAACGGTATCTCATGGTTATATGGCCTTAGAGCAAAGGATGTGTACTGGAACAGGAAACGGGAGCTAAGGTTATCCCATTCTCGATTCGATTTCCTTAAAAGAGCTCTTCATGTAAGACGTCCGAGAACATTTCCAGAATTATGGAAAGCTTGTCAAGAGGAGTGGAACAGAATCGACTTCGCTGCTCTTCATAGAAAGAGCACGATAAGTGGTGAACAAATGGGTTTCAGTAGACCTACAGTAAGAGTATTCTCGTCACTATAAACATAAAACAACCTTTTGTATTTAAAGTTTTTGGTGTGTCCATTTGTTTTCAAACAATTTTATCAAATGCATTTTTATCAATTGAATAAAAAAGGGATTGTCGTCTTAAATCGGAACTGTGTATCTTCTTAAAGATGGATTTGTACAAACTAGTGGGGGGTCAAGTCAAATACTTATTACCACTACCACCAATAAAGTTGGACAACCAATCAGATTGCCAACAAACGTGTCCAAATACCAGCTCCACCTTTGCTGAATAAAGCCAATACCCAATACTCTAATTTTATTTTCAGCACACCCCTGCCTCCTCTTGGTGGCCAGCTGATTGGTTGTCCAACTTTATTGGTTGTAGTGGTAATTACACCAGCACACTCCTACCTTAACCTGAAGACTCTCTGGGGAAGCTAGCCATAAGAAGGCTAACCTTGTTCAAACTGCAGTTGGAACTGATTAAGAGAGTGAAACGCAACCCGATCATTGGGAACTTACCGGTAGCGTTGTTGTCGTCGTCACCAGTCAAGTGTCGCTTCCGGAACGGGTGCCGTTGGGGCTGGTACGAGTAGAGCTGGCTAATCTCCTGGAAGAACGGGCAACACTTAGCCGAGGGGACGCCGTCTACCTGGCTGCGGGCGTCGACCGCCTTGCGATAGGCCGCCGTCAGGCTTTTCCACTTGTTCTCGCACTGCGCCGACAGAAGCCGATAGCCGCCCAGTTTGTTCATCTGCTGCGCAATGATGGACCACACGCTCTTCTTCTTCATGGCGTTCTTGAGAAACAGGTGACAGTTCTCTTTGTAGAGGCGCAGCAGCAGGTGCGTGGCACGGGGATTCCACACGAAGCCCTCCTTGTAGTCGAACACCGACGACGAAGGCCTTAAATGGGACTCTCGACTGGTCCACGCTCCTGACAAAAAAAAGTAGCAAAATTATATATGCAACTCTATGGTAGGTATTAAGTTCGAAAAAGTTTAAAATTTAAATTGTACACAGTTGGAAGCCTAAAGCAAATATTCTGCGCCCTGAATAGCCTACTTCTGAAAGGACTAGGAGAGGAACGTCGTTGAGGGGAATTTTGCTGATAAATAGTCCTTGGCTTCTTTAGATTCAACTCGAAGGGAAGAGGAAGTTGACTCTACGCATCATGGGACGAAGTAATTAAACAGGCATGGGATGATGCTACACCCCTTGAAAGACTACTAAGTCCATGACCAGCCGTCTCATCGATGTGATCCGTTTACAGCAAGCAAACAAGATCTACATACACTGGCCAATGAATTAGAAACCCGTGATGAATTACTGTACTGATATGTAAAGCGGGGTCACAAGTCAGAAACGATTGTGATATGCAAATGAATGCAATCATGTGAGGTACATGCTCATTCCAAGCTGAGGCTGCTCAAGTTGAGCAAAATGGGGAAAGCAGCAGACCTGTCTGAGCTCCAAAAAGGAGTTATTGTGGGAGCCCGTCTAGCTGGAGCTACGATTTCCAGGACAGTACAACTGACCGGTATCTCAAAAGGTCAGGTCTCCAAGGTGTTCAATGCGTGGAAACGGAATCCACGAGAGTTGTCGAAACGGCAGAATTGTGGATCAAAAAAATCAACACAGACAGGGACCGACGTCGTCTGAGACGGATTGTGCGGCAAAACCGAAGGTCGGAGGTGGAGCAACTGACGGCAGTCTTCAATGAAGGATCATCGCAACCCATCTCCTCCAGAACAATGAGCCGAGAGTTGAAGCAAATAGGGATGGGAATTCCTTAAGTCGCATGCCAGTGAGAAAGCCCCTGGTGTCAGCAACAAACCGGAAAGTTCACCTGCAGTGGTGTAAAGAATGGTGTGACTGGACAGTAGACGACTGGAAAAAGGTGATGTGGTCGGACGAGTCACGTTACATATTGTTTTGCACCGATGGCCGGCAGAGAATTTGGCGGCAGCCCCATGAAGCGATGGACCCCTCATGTGATGTGAACACAGTTCAAGCTGCAGGAGGAGGTGTCCGTGAGAATGGGCCATGTTTTGTTGGTACGGCAAGGGTCCCCTGATATTCGGGTGAAAGCCAAAGACTACCTGAACATTGTTGCAGATCAAGTTTATCCTGCAATGGTGCATTTGTACCCAAATGGTGACGGGTTCTTCATGGACGACAATGCTACTGTCCATCGAGCAAGAATTGTTCAGGAGTGGTTTTCTGAACATGACACCGAGTTGCAACATGTGCCGTGGCCAGCGCAAAGTCCGGATTTGAATCCGATCGAGAATGTTTGGGACATGTTGGAAAGACATTCGTCGAAGGCTTCCGTCTACTCTGCAGGACCTGAAGGCCTCTCTGACGAATGCATGGTCTGCGATTACCTTACCTGCATTGCAACACCTTCTATAGTCCATGCCAAACCGCGTATGTTCTGTAGTTACAACCAAATGAGGGTCAATGTGTGTGTATTGGCCGGTGTGTGTATTATACTCTATCCAAGGCAAGTTGGAGTGGGCGTGTCCAGTTAAACTTTAGTTGGACAGAGTATAGCTACTTCGATAGCACGAGGCTTTGTGGGTGTCTCCTTTTAATCATGTTAATGAAACAGTGACAAGCGAAGTAAAGAAAAATAATTGGTACTGCTATTGGTTAGGTAAGCAACACTAAAATGTTTCTTACTTTGACTCTTCAATTCCGTTCAGAACGTAGAGTGTGGCAGGCGTGAAAGGTTAAGCAAGTTAAAGATTTAGTACGGGTTAAACGGTAAAATCCATTCTCTCTTTGTACGACATGGATCTATCTATTCTATTCTAGCCATTATACCTCAGTTGGCGACCTCCGCCCTCCCAACCGATCAACGTAAAAAAAAAACCAAACCTCAATTGATGACCCCCGCCCAATAGCAACAAGACTTGAAATAGAAGAAAAGGAAACTTCAAAAGCTGACTTGGAGAGTTTTATGGATAGCGAGAGCGGGTGGACATGGATGGGGATGAGAAGGAACTGACCTTCGGGGAGGTGGCCGCAGTCGTGGCTCCGCAGGGCTTCCGTGTTGGGGAATTCTCTGGCGCAGAAGCGGCAAGGGTAGATGGACTCTATCAGGAACGTCGTCGTCATTCTTATCTATTTATCTCTCTGACAGAAACTGATTCACGTATGAATACCTCTTCGGTTCAAGATTCCAGAAGAATTCCAGAAGACAACGAACTCTTTACGCGAGGAAGAATGGAACAATGCCAAGCAACAAACTACACGCGTATGGTCGTCGTCGCCGTCGTCGCGAGAGTCAACAATGGAGCGTAACAACGCCATACGAAACAAAGGATTTGAAAGAGACAAGAGAAAAAGGTGACTTTCTTGTGGTTGCTCCGCAATGGTTCGTCCTATTTTGCTCCACTTTCAGCTCACTATATTGCCGAACCGACCAGTTGCTCTGGTTTGACCTTAGTACTTTGACCAAATCCTAGGATGGTTTTTGGTAACCTTTAAACAAGATGAATGAGGTGGTCGAATTCGTTCAACTTGGTGCAATTGTGTTTGTGTGGAGGCGTAGATTTTCATGTCGTCCAAGAAGAGTAAGTGTGAAAGCGTGTAGTGGCACTTTTTTTTGGTGTTTAATCGTGTAGCCATAAGTTGTGCTCTTCAGTCTGTT
This sequence comes from Rhysida immarginata, assembly GCA_023313115.1. Taxonomy (NCBI): domain Eukaryota; kingdom Metazoa; phylum Arthropoda; class Chilopoda; order Scolopendromorpha; family Scolopendridae; genus Rhysida; species Rhysida immarginata. Next base: position 283,096 of record JAHWFO010003745.1, read on the forward strand.
TGAAAGTGCATTTAATGCAAGACAAAACCAGAGTGGGCTCAGTGAGTCACCCTGGAAAATGCCCCGGTTTATCTGTATTTTGTCAGTCGTGATGGTTTCACTGTTGAGTGTGAGGTGTAGTGTGGTTCTCCAATGCAGCATTGTACTTTGTAAAAATGTGATAAGTGTAGGGTTTATTTTATATAATCGTAGGGTATATAAAAGCCATGAGTGTGGGACACTATCAAAGGCCTTTTTTGTAATCAATGTAGGCTGCTTGGAGGTGTCGTAGTTTATTGTGAGTGTGCCGTTGGACCACACTGTCTATCAGGAGTTGCTCCTTACAACCCATGTGATTTCTACGTCATCCCTTTTGTTGCTCAGTGAGCATGTTGGTTGTGTCTATGATGTGTGTATAAATTTTGTTTTTGTTATTATTATTATTATTATTATTATTATTATTATTATTATTATTATT
>JAHWFO010003745.1:293395-393260 GCA_023313115.1 Rhysida immarginata
AGGCTATCATCATTCCCCCTAGTGTACTCCTTGGTCCCTGCTGAATGATGATAGCCTTGCTGTCGAAAAGCGCTTCCAGGTTCAGGTTGTATTTTTCCTCAATTTTTGTTGTGATGAAAGTTTTTTATTTCTTTTATTTACTATTATCCACATACTTATTTTTTCCTTTTTTGTCATATTAGTACACATTCTGTTTACTTTTGTGCCTTTATTCCGGAAAATTTTTCAGTTAAAAGGGAGTCTCGAATTACTTAACTTTTAGAAACTGGGGTCGTGATTCAAAAAAGGTTGGGAACCACTGCTTTATAGAATTAATTGATTGCAAGAAATAATCGCATAAAGTGAGCTCATTACATTTGTCTATAACTTCTCCAGTTATATATCTTTTTTTTTTTTTTTTGGAAGTATTTTGATCACAATTGCCTCTCCCCCCCACCTCCCATAATGTCTGCTTTTCAAAAGACTCCAACAATGGACCTTAATGGTTCTAACAAGTTCTCCACCTTCTGTTGCAATTATTATACACTTACTGCATTATCTTTTTAAAATCTCATTATAGCGAAAGCATGTATAATGAAGTCTCGTATAACGAGGGATATCTATATTGATTTATTACATCCTGTATATTTAACTTTTATATTAATGTTATTATTTTAAAAAAATGTCTATTTTCACAACTTCCATGGTGTTTAGAGTAGGGGATCTTTGGATATTGTTCCATTTGATTCTTAGGCTGAAACGGGTTGAAACAGGGGCTCTGATCCAATTTGCAGACTATACCTATTTGCAGCCTGATGCTGTTGAAATTATCTTCCATTCTAAATTTAAACGGAACGTTTTCGTTTTGTAATGGAAAGTTGAGAAGCAAATGCTGTTAACGTTCAAGTTATATTAACCATTAAACAGAAATTCTTTGTTTTTTTTTTGTTTTGTTTTTCTCCTTTCAATCTCTTGGGTAAAGTTTTTTATTAAAACTAAGTTTGTTTTTTTAATTTTTTTTATTTTAATTTATTCATTGTGGCTTGAGCATATGTCGAAGTTTATTTTCTTATAAATTTGCTGCAATAATACAAAACCTACTATATTGCATAATATAGATCTAGTAGTAGTATAACAAATAACAGTTGTTCATATATTTATTACAACATTGCACCATTTTTAACATTTACTTGGTAACTTTAAAAAAAAAAGCACAGATTGCTTTGGTTGACTAGTCTTTGCATGCAGATGAGCCAATTGTTCCACTTGTCTCTTTTGCATCACTAATGGTTTTTTTTTTTGGTTTTTTTTTTTTTTAATCTAATTGCTGTCGTACAAAATGACCCACTTCTTTGAGAGAGAGAAAAAAATGAGCTGTTGAAAAAAAAATATTAATTTGTGTAATGCAGTTAATGTCGTTTTAAAATGCTAAATTTCACTTTGGGTGAGCAGAGTTGTGATGCCTATTCCCCAACAGATGAAAACATCCTTGATTATGAATGGAGAAACCCAGACAATGGAGACCATCTTCAATTGGTACATTCCAGAGAGATATGTCATTTCTTTTCCTCTCCCTTAATTAACCTTTAAGTTGTGAAAGATGGTCTTTGATTCAAGCCATGTGATGTTGATGTAGATAACAAAAAGTAACCTGCTCTGTCATGGTTTTTTGTTTTCTTTAGTTTAACAAGTGATAGAGAAATTTTAATTTAAAAATTGTTATAGCATCTGTGTTTCATTCTTTTTATTTTTTTTAAATTATTTATGAACAATTTTTAAGTATGAAAATAGTTGAATGAACATGAGATATTAATACATAATTTCTTTAATGTAAAAATATTAAATTATAGAATAATAATAATGATTATGAAAAGTCATGTTTTAGTCCACAATTTTTGGTTTTAGATAATATCCAACCTCAGGTCTACATAATATCAAATTGATGATAATTCACTGAAGATTTCCCCAGGGAATAGGGAGAACATTAAGTTCTCCCTATTCTCTGGTTTCCCCCTGAAACATTATTTGTAATTTAAAAAGAAAAAACCTCCATCATCTATATTTTCAACATCAGCATCAGTAAAATTCACTTATCTTCAATTTCATCTTAAAAATCTTCTGTTCTAAAAAAAAATGGGATCATCAGTGAATTATCATCAGGAAAACTTACATCAATTTGGACATCAATTGGACATTATCTAGACTTCAAAATTGAATATCATCTAAACCCAAAATTGTGGACTAAATGTGACTTTTCATCATCATTATTATTTTATTATTTAATTTTATTTAATTATTCTTACATTAAATTTTATCTTAATTTTATTTTAATTAATTACAGAAGTTATATATTAATAGGCCTAGGTTCATTCTTGAAAGTACTACTTAAAAATACTTCTAAATGGAAAGATATGAAAATACTTCATGAATTACCGTAAAATGAAAAGCTAAAGTTTCTGTCCTATAAAGATGCCCCATTTGCTTTAATTTATTTCTCTCTCTCTCCTTTTTATTTCGCCAAAAGGGCACCAGATAATTTTGTGGATTTTAAGGTCGGATTTGTTTTTTTATTTTTTTTTAATTTAATAACAACCTCCAAGACTCACTCTATGCAGGTTGAACCCTGTTTATAACAAACTGCTTGGGAATGCTAAAAAATTTTCATTATATCAGGGATTTTGAAAATTTTGGTTTTAAATTAGAATAAAATATAAAATTTTTCATTGCAATTTTTACAATTTGTACATTATATTAAAAAAAAAGTTATAAAAAATTAGATGCATTTTTCATAATGTTATTTTTTGGCTTTGTATTGTTTCTTCATCCCTATATCACTTAACATCAGGCATCCCCCCCCCCCCCCTTTCATCCATGTCTACTAATATCCTTTAAAAATTGCTTTTTTTTGTGTCTAACGATAATGCTTGTCGTTTACTTGCTATGGTCATAGTTGAAAGTGGCTGGCACACTTGTAATGGATTGTCATATCAGGAAATTCACTAATCACTTTCACTAGTCTTGACTTAGCGTATGTTCTTTAATTAAACCAAAACCTCCATTAATAATTATTTATTTGTTCAATACAAATTTCATTAAACAATAATTTGAATGAATGATTTTTCATTATTTTGGTGTTAGATATATACAAACTATTTAACATTGAGTTTTATAGGGAAAAACAAATTCGGAGTTTTGAAACTCATTTATTATTATAACATGCAAGGATTTTGTTACATGCACGTTTGTTGTAATGGGGTTTGACCTGTATGCTTTATATGATGTGTGACCTATATTGACCTGTGTATTTGTAATAAAATTGTATGGAACAAGAGATGTGTGTCCCACCTGGACACTTGACTGAGTTGTATTTGTTTTGGGATCTTCATAATAACGATAGATTAGTCAAATGTTAAAATTTTAAATAATATTCAAGAGATATAATGATCTTTTGAAATTCATTAGCATGTGTTTGGTTGGGAATATTCTAACATGACTATATTATAAATTTTCTAGTTATGTGAAGAAATTATACTGTACCTTTTGTTTTTTTTAATTATAAGCTTTCATAGTTTAAAAAATTATATATATGACTGGGAAAGGGTCTAGGAGAGGATTTTTTTTTTCTTACCATTCTTTCAAATATTATTCTTTGTTTAATAAAAAAAAAATGTTTTACCATTTCTTTTTGGAGCGTTTGTTTTTCTTTAATCCATATTTTCTTGTTTCGAGATATCTAAATGTTTCATAATAACTATGTAATTTCTTAGTGTAACAAATTTTTCTTAGACTGATCAAAGCAGGCAGATATTTTAAAATATAAACAGTAAAGTGGGTATAATTAAAAAAAAAAAAAAAAACGGTATTTGTTAAATTAGGTCTGAATAATTTGTTTTCTCAATTTTTTCCCAAAATGGACTTATACCACTTTATAATAAACAGTCCTTTTATTAATAAATTTAGAAATTGACAAACTGAAGCTATTTCACTTCAATGATAAAATAATAATTTTGGTGTTGAATTGGTTAGAGCATTGCCAATGATAGGTGATAGGCATGTTCCCTGTTTCATGGAATTTTTCCTTCCCTTTTACTGACTGTGTTCTTTTGACATTTTGTCTAAAGGATTCCAAGAGAATTTAAGCCAGATTAGTAAAGGAATCCAAGAAATAGATGACTATACTTTAAATATCAAGTTATGTTAATGAGACTTAAGAAATTTCTTAAAAGTCCTATAAAGTTATTATACTGTAGGAATGGATGAAGATAAGTATAAATGGTCCTATCTTCATCCATTCCTGGTTTTTATTCATCAATAAAGATAATGAAAACCCATTTCCACTTAGAAAAATTATTGATTTTACATCCACAGTTTCATGACCTGTTTACTTGTCATCTGTTTGGAAAAAAAAGACCATACAAATGCTGAAAAATATTCCTGTCCATTATGAATTTTTCTGTTTGAGGTGACCCCCCCCCCCTATTCCTTTGCTTTTAACCTTTAGCATCCTCTTTTATAGGAGAAAGTCAGTCAACTTTTCTTTATTCTGACCTAAGTAAAATCCAGCTGTAGATAAAAATTGGCATTTCTTTGACTTATTTTATTTTGATACCAAAATGAAGATATGATGTTGTATGATTACCATGTATGATCTTAATTTCATTATTATTATTTCACTAGATTTTATTAAATATTTAATAAGTATATAAGTATGAATTCACAATCAAAATTTGGATTCTTAATCATTTCATCACGCATCATTTGGTATGGTTACGTTCTGTCCCATCAATTTGTCATGTTCATCTAAATCTAACATTTCATGACATATGTTATTGGCTGCTACGAAACAATGGGGCAGTGTTTTTCAGAAGGTAGGAGTAGTTGTTGTGATGACCCCAGACCTTCCCAAGCCCACTCTGCCATCACACCAGACACTATTGTGCAGGTTGATGAGTTGATAAAGCAAGATTATTAAATTTACCGTTTTAACATGATAATGTTATTTGGACTGGACATCATTCTACAAAAAAACGTGATGCAAAAAACGACACCAAAATGCGTTATGAAATGGTTTTACATTGCTGTTACACGTTTAAGCATTTTTGGCATCGGCTTGAAGCACATGCCAGAACTGAAAAGTCACCTGACCATTGTTGTCTGAGCAAAAAATTTTTATTTAAATGTATTGAAAATGGGGTAACAGATAGCACCACTAGCCAATTCGTGCAATGGTCTAACATTTTTTTTTTTAGATCTTTAATTTACTCACAATTTAATTCATAATTGATTATTTTGAAACATTTAGATCTTTTGATGTTTTTTGAAGTCTCCATCTTATTTTTAATTTATGCGTTTGTTGAATTTCTATGTGCTTTGGAAGTAATTAATTTATTTCTATAGATTCCTTCCTCTCTAGAGTTAAGAATAATGTTCCGACTCAAAAAAAAACCCATTACAGATGATCAATAAATTTAATCTTTCTTCATACAAAATAAACTAATTTTGTGATTTTGGATACATGTACTGCGAAAAGCTTGCATGTGCCTTTTTTGTGGTCCCACATTCAATTGTGAGCACGGACGCAAGTAAGGAGACGCATACACGCTGTGTTTACTTGACATTTCGAGAGATTAGATATCCGTGTTTATATTTCATACTACAGTTGTTATAAGCCCTTATTCAGTATTGCCGATGTACATGATTCTGTGGATAAATAAATAAAAGGTTTATGTTCTGTATAAAATATTTATTCTTTTGTACACAAATGTGTGGATTTCTTCTTTCGTGCACACTTTTCAGCAAATTTTTTCTGTTTTCAACCAAAAACCTGCCAAATGTGTTGATCTATTATTTCGTGCACACATCTAAAAACATTATCATGATTCAATGCTTCGGACTGCAGATTCGAAACTAAGTCACCTTTTTGTCTCTGAATGTCTTTTTTTTTTTTTTTTTTTTTTTTAGAAGTTAGTTTAATTCATCAAATTCAAAGAAATGAAATTTAAGTTAAAATCAAGGGAATTTAAAAGTATGCTTGAGAGAATATGTAATAAATTGTTCGGATGTTAGACGATTTGTGAATAAATAGTATATAGGATTGCCTTATTTGTTATATTATTTAAAGATATAAAATATGTATTCCTTTTAATGGAAAATAGAAATAAAATATAGTATATATTTTTAATTAATTGTATATTACTACAACTCCTACTCTTATATAAAGATTTGTCATCTTTAAAGTAAATTTAAAAAACAAAATTGATTGTATGATTATAGCTTAATATACGTTTTAGTTCTAATAAAAGTGTCAATAATGAAAACTTTTTCCAATTATAATAATTGAGTTTATTTAAGCATTAATTTATAACTTTTTTTTGAAAAGATTGGATTTTTACAGATATTCTATAGTTTGTTTTTTACTTCCTTGTATGAGGTAAAAGAAGTATTGTACTCGCGAAAAATTTCGGTTTTCAGATTTCAAGGGAAATATACATTTTTTTTTATTAACTTTTTTCTTAGTTCCATGCAACAAACAATGATTGAATATTTCATTAACATTTATTCTGTTTATTTTTTGTGGTTGTTGGGCATGAGATTTTTAACATTATAGTAAATACGGTAGTCACTCACCGATGAATTTCTCAATGCTATTCAGGTTTTAGTCATATATTTAATTTGTTTTATGGTTTACGTTACATGATTTTGTTTATATTGAGCATTAAGACTGGTGCTGTAACATAGATATTTTGATTGGAAATTGTATCTTATTGTGTGGGTATTTACGAGGTCTCTTCAAAAAATACGTAGACTGTTTGAATTGCGCGGGCCCTGTTGGTCCCAATCAAAATCGCTTGGTGTCGCCATCTTCTGACAGATCCGCTGATTACAAAGCAGTTTTTTGATTGCAAATATCAGTATTGGTTGATTAGCTACACGGTTGTTTGTGAAGTGTGTTTTTTTTCGTTTGGCGAATTTTTAGAATGAGTGACTTGAACGAGCAAAGAGTTGCTGTGAAATTTTGTGTTAAACTCGGAAAAACTGCCACTGGACGAGTGGAAAAGGCCAGAAATGTGGACGAGAGATGACTAGTTGTTTCATCACGACAACGCTCCAGCCCATTCAGCCCTCAGAACTCGAGAGTTTTTGGCCAAACACTCGATCACTGTTCTTCCTCACCCACCCTACTCACCTGACCTCGCTCCTTGTGACTTCTTCTCGTTTCCCAAACTCAAAAGACCTTTGAAAGGAAGGAGATTTGAGACGATTCCCGACATAAAGGCAAATGCGACGAAGGCGCTGAAGGACATCACAAAAGAAGCGTTCCAGGACTGTTTCCAAAAGTGGAAACACCGTTGGGATAAGTGTGTGTGTCGGGGAGGAGAGTACTTTGAAGGGGACCCAGATGTGTAACTTCTGAATAAAGTATATTTTGTTTTATGACGTCAGTCTACGTATTTTTTGAACAGACCTCGTATATTGTGAATAATATCATTGGTAATTAATTTACAGGGTCTTTATAATTAAAGTTACATTTTGACATGGCCATAAAAAAAAACAAAACTACTGGACCAAAAGCTATAATACTTGGTAATATTATACAAGAGGGCATGGGAAGTTCATACCCACCAAAAAAAAAATTAGTTCAAAAGGTCACCACTAGCATGGAATGGCGCTCTATGCAATATTCGTATACGAAATTAGACACGAAGACACAGGGTAACAAGTCTTTAATCGTTACACAGGGTTTGGTCCAGTAGTTTTTTTTTTATGGCCATGTCAAAATGTAACTAATTATAAAGACCCTGTAGTATGAAAAGAAGTAATAAAAGAATTTATCTATATTTCACCATTGAATCTTTGATAATTATAATTGAAAGATTAAGATGTAAGATGATTATTGCAAGATGATTAAATTGAACCAGATGTAGATTATATTTTAAATTTTTTGTTGATTAAATTTCTTTTCTCCTGAAATGATGGAATTTTTACTCAAATCAATGCTATAGTTTTTAAAGATTATTTACGGTAGAGAAGAAAGATGTTTAACATCAGGGTTTCATTAAGGTTTAACATATTCTATTTTTAATCATTTTCCCACTCATTTATTAAACATAAATGAGGTATCTATCCTGACTCATTTTGATTTTCCATCATTATCAAAAGGACAAGGTAGAATTTTAAAATGTTGTAACAATACAGGGTGCAGCAGGTATTTGAGAACAAAACGACGTCCGCAGGTAAAAGGAGCAGACACTTAACGATACCACAGAGCCTTTAATACAATTTATATTTTTATACAAAAGACTACAAAATACTTATTGTTATTCAATAAAACCACCGTCTGCCGCAATGACAGCCTCCACGCACTGTCGGAACCGCTGGCAGGCATTAATGAGGTGGGTCTTCTGGATTTCTGCCATTGCCTCCACAATAGCTTCAACGGTGTTGTGTGGATGTTTTTGGACTCCTTCTCAACGTTGCCCCAGACGTAATAATCCAAAGGATTGAGGTCATAGGAGCTGGGGAGCACGTGTTGGGAGGGATGTGGTCGTGAAGATTCGTGGTCATCCATGCTTGGGTACTGTGGGCCTTGGAGCAGAGTCCTGTTGAAAAACATACAGCCTACCACGTGCTACAGCAATACATAAGACTTGTAATGGAGGTCTTCATGCACCACACGTTGAATGGTCACCTCATTGATTGCAGCTCTCTCCGAGTGCCCTTAGGGACTTTCCCGGATCCTCATTGACTGCAGCTTGGACAGACGGATGAATTCCGGCGCCCTGATACGGTCCAAGCGCCGACAATGTCGTTTCCTCTGTGAAACGGTTGGCACATCACCACTGGCAGCGTCCAGTTCTTCCCGAACTTTGAACACGAATGAACAGGCGACTTTCAGAATGCAGCAATCTGGGAGTCTGAGTGTCCTGCAGCCAAGGAGACGATGACAGCATGTCGCTTCATTTGCAGGGTTATCTTTAGATCCGCCATGTTTATCTGCCTCATTTTGGAATTGTTAAATAGTATGACGTATTGACTATTACATTATACTCGCGTGTTCTCAAATACCTGCCGTACCCTGTATATTGTTTCTGATGAAGGGTATTTATTTTATTTTAATATTGTTTCATTGATATTAGCATTAGATTTTTAACAATTTAAAATTATTGTTTGCCAATTAATTTTCTGCAATAGTATGTTTATATCGTGTCTGGTTTGGTTATTTAATGAATTGCTTGTTCTCTCTATGTGCTGTGTAGATCTTTGTTGCTTTCATAATATCTATTAAGTTCTTGTTATGAATATTTATGATAATTTCCAGAGTATTTTCTATATGCTGATGTATCAAGTTACGAGATATTTAAATTCTATATTGTAGCTTCTGATAATGATGGAAAATTTTAACATTTTGGAATAGATATGTTTAATAAAAATGTGTTAAAAACGATTAAAAATAGAATAATTGAATAATTAACTCTAGACCATAAGGCTTAGCTGTAATACGGTAAATTTCTGTTAACATAGTATAAATAGTGCATGTGATTCTCTTCTTCAAGAAAGTTTGGCTGGAGAATATATCTTATGTGTAGTATGTGTACGTATTCTGTTCATTTATTTTCAGTTCATTTAATTTTATGTACTGTTTTATGTACATTCACTATTCTTTGAATTGTCAAATTCAATCACCTTGTATTCTTTGCCTTAAACTTTATATATAGGCCTATATGTATTTATTTTTCATGTTATTGTCACCACTCTTTGCCTCTGCTTAGATGAATCATACAGCAGCAGCCTCTCCGATTACCATGATTATGAACCCCAACTTGAATTTGATGACACTGAACTTGAACAGGCAGTGGGTAAGATGCTTCCAAGTCAAAAGTGCATTTTCATCGGGTCTCTCTTCCCCTCTTCCTGCTGTTATTTGCTGTAGTTATTATTCACTCAACAGCACAATTCACTCACCTGTATACTAATTAACGCTTGCATTGCAAATGAAAGGAGGAAAATCTGCTAATAAGCATGCATTTTATAATTAATTGTTTTCTTTCTTATTTTATTTATTAATTTTGAAATGCCTGGATGCTACTTCACTTTTATTCTCCTTGGAGCATGTTGCCTACTAATATAGATTATGTAGATTTTATTAATTTTTTTTTTTTTTAATCTATACTAATTGAGAAAATTAGTCATTTTTTTGCTTCTTCCTTTTATTTATTTACATTTCTTTTTGTTTTATGAATTGGGTAATTTGAAAGTGTTTAAATAAGGAATAGGAAAACTATATAATATGATGTTTGAAGAGCTTTTATTTTGCTTGTTTCCTTGCTTGGCTAAATAGTTGGAGGGCACTTACTCATTTGAATAGTTTCCTCTCCCTCACTTCCCTTGCCACTTGTGGAATTGAAAACAAATGTTTTAGAACCACCAATTTTCTTCTGAACCACAAATAAATAAATAACTTAGGGTGTCATGCATTAAACATTAGATAGCTTGATTTTCACTTACAAGATATTTTTGTTAAACCTGATAAAATATCTGTTTTTTTTGTTTTTTTTGACTAAATGGATATATGATTATATACCATTTATGTTCATGTTATGTAATGTGTTTAACATGCAAATTTTCTCAGTGATTTTCTTATATGCACGCAACCTGATTTATCGTCGGATGTCAATGTGAAGATATAATTATTTCATATTCTGTGATAAATAATAAATTTTATCGGAAAAAAAGATAAAACATAAGGCTATCCATTTTAGAATTTGTCGTAAAATATTTTGTGAATTTGCAGTGTGCGAGAGTAAAATTTAGTTTTAAATTTGATTGCATTTTTTAATTAATATTAAAAAGTAGCAAGCTATTTAAAAAGCCATTATAATACACTTTTTAATAATTTACACGAGGAGCCACACTTTCCTGGGGTAAGCACACAGGTGGACATACTGGTCATGCAGGAGACCTTCTAAATCTCAAGATTTATAATTTGATAGGCAGTAATTGTAAATCCTATTTCACCATTTGAATTTTACTGTTGGTTGTCTGCCTGTTTAATATAATGAGGTGATAAAAGAGTATGTATAGCTGACATAATTCTCCTGCTACCGTGTATTTAATCCTGTTTATTTTTTATCTTATATTGTCGATTCTTTATTTCTTATGAAAGTGTTGATACACTTATGGTTATCAGTTGATTCAATTTTATAAGTTTATATTCGAAGGCAGGAGCAGATCACACCGTTAACATTAAAATCTTCTCAATATTATTGATTCTGGTTAAATAAACTTCTGGTGATATTTAATTTCTTATCAGTATTTACTGGTATATTCGCTCTATGGTCACTTTGTATCCATGCATTACTTTCCCTTTGTTAATAATAAATCCCACCTTCATCCATTCTTGATATACGCCTATGCAATTCTTTTTTTTTTTGACATTTGGTACACTTCCTCTTAGTCATTTTGTCACAACAGAACAAACAGTTGGAGTCTTTTTTAGGGGTGCACGTAATCTTAATTATTGCTTATTTTGTTGGATTTGAATGTCTGTCTCTTCTTTGTGCTGAACTGAAATTCAAAATGTTTAAAATAAGACCCCCTCACACACACACACACACACACACTCACACACTTTTCTTAAAAATCGGAATTATTATTTTTTTCTTTTTACTTTTGTTCTCTTTCCTTCTAGGTTTAGAGCCTCAGTATATATTCTTTATACTAAAATTTATTTTTACAGATTGTTAAAATTGCATTTATACAGTATAACCACTTCATACGAATTTGTACCATCCGAAGAGTATACAAACTTTATAAAAAATTACTTACAAAAAAATCAAGAATAGTTGATTGCTATCACCGATTTATCAATTTCTTAATTATAAAACCACAACCGACTGTTTGCTTGTGATTAACAAGTGATTCCTCATATGTACCAGCCATCCATCCTGAAGAGTATTGGAGTCTTTGAGCACAAACAGCATTGACTGATTTAATATTTTAAGAAATATTTCCTTGAATTAAGAAATTTAATGGTATTTTTCTGAGAATTTTATTAATTAAAAATTATTTCGTATGATCTGAAATTTACATAAAAAACATTTCATATGAAGAGGATGATTTTACATCCAAAACTCACTGAGGGACATGGGGCAGAACATAATTTTATATTAAGCATTTTCCAAGAAAAGATGAAGGGTGGCTTCATCCATCCCTGCATTTTCTTATTAAGTGGATTATACTGTTTATGTATTTTGGAAAACAATGGAGGATTAACAGGTTTCACAGTTTCAAAAAAAATTATTTATCTATCATTGCTTATTCATTCCCTTTCTGTTTGCTATTGCCAAAGACAATATACTTCATTTATTGTCAAAAAACAATAGAATTTCATAGCTGTTCTCTTTTAACCATAAAAAATGTTTAGATAAAATCTAAATGAGACCATATGTCAATGGAGTTTGATAACATGGTGTAAATGTTTGTTTTTTTTTAATGTTAAATAAATGTTAATTTAATGAAAATTTAAGGTGACTAGCACGTTCAACTATTAAAATAAAAAAAAAAGTTATGAAATGAAAACATGGTGACAAAATATATCAAAGCATTTTCTTTTGTTCATTCACTTGCTTCTCTTGTACCTTATTAACCTTCAACACAAAAACTTATCATATGGCTATTGGAATATTTTATTTTTTTTTTTTATACATGTATATTTGCTAATTGGAAAGAAATGCCCACGAGTAAGAACATGAGGCAGTGAAGGGAGGAGGAAAGATTGTTAATGAGAATTATGGGTGGTAGCTCTCTTGTCAGTCCATTCCATTATTGAGAGGAACAGCTAATCCACCTTCCCTCTGAAAATAATCTACTCTCCCCAGATGATAATAATAAATATTACGGGGAAGTAACTCATTTTCCCTTATCCTGTTATCAACGTAAAATTAAAAAAACACCACTTTTTTTTTTAATGATAATATAATCATGGATACGCAGAATTTAGTAGGGGACTCTCACAAACAGAGTAGGCTATGCAATTTGCATTTACTTCTTTTTTTTTATATATATTTGCCTTTGCTGCTACTTGTCATTAATTTTTGTTATGATATTGCATGCATTAACCCAACACATAAATTCCCTTCTTTCCATCTGCTTGAATTTTATGTCATGATAATGGAGAAATGAAGAAAACAATAATTAAAAAGCTTATTCTCTCAGAATTTATTTAAAGCATGTTTGAAATTTATTGTCTTGAAAGATGTGGAGAAGGAAGAAGCATCAGATTATCTAGAGTCTCCAATGTCGGATGGTACGATAGAAGAGAATTTTGAAGAAGAACTTGCAAATTTTGACCAATCGGACGCTATCGAAGCTGTTGGCGACGACGATTTAAAAGATGATGGCAACTATTCCGATATATCCAAGCACGGCATTGTCGAAGTGGCTGGTAAAAGCAATTTTAATTTCTATTTAATAAAAAGGAGAGTAAATTAATTATTAAGGAAATTTGGAGTAGAAAATAATGTTTGTGTTTATATGCAGGTGGGTGTGGGTGTCTACTACATTTATATATTATAATAATTTATTAAACCTGAACAACATATAAAAAAAAGATAATATATAAAAATTCCAGATGTATAATAATATATGCAGGACCTGAAAATATCCAGATAAAATTTTTGCTGATAAAAAGGTTTTTGAACAATCTAGACTCCATTAAAAATGTATACATCTTCTCACTTGGAGATATAGCACACACTTATTTATATTATCTCCACATCAGAAAAATTGTATATTTATTATAGTCCCCAGCATTCTTGCCCTATTGCACATCTTGGTGCATGTATAATATATCAGTATGTGGCTATCGATTGTAAATGTCTGGTTTATTCAGATACTTGATACCATGGCAACCTATAAGGCTGTTCAAGAAAAATTGTAAACAGTCAAGTGAGAAACATAATTTATTATGTTATTAATTATTTAAAGGAGAACAGATTTTAATAGATAGCAATGATAAAGAGTCCAGGAAGGCAACCTGGTATCATATTCCACCAATGTTGAATAATCACTAATTAAAAGTGTGCCGGATTTGTTTTGGTTTTGTTTCGGCTACGATTTTACCAAGGGAAGGCCAGGAATAAGTAATGCTCCGTTTCTTGCCCGTTTCTGATTACCGTAGTTTAATAAGTTTCACTCATTTCTACGAGGGATATAAATTTTAGACTATACTTTAGATTTTTTTTAATAAATTGGAGCAGCTCTATGGATCTTTTAAAGAATGTCACTGAATTTTCCATACCAAATGCTATTAGTGGAGTTTTTTCCCTACTTATTTTGTTTTTGTTTAGTTGAAGTTAATATACAAGGGTTGTTCCGAAATAAGTTTCGTCATTTTTTTCACACGGAAATTTTATTGCCAAAAAAAAATACTGCATGGCATCATGAGCTATATACCTTGCGCTATTTTTTGACATAGTCGTCACCGACATTGAGACATTTGTCGTAGTGTGCAATCACTTTGAAAAAAGAGTAGCAGCAGGCAGGCGTGCCCGAGGCTATTCGAGTACAAATTGTGATGGCAGATAGATGTGGTCGCATCCCAATTTACCTGTGAGGAAAAAATTCAAAGTGTCACCCTCTGCAGGAAAGATTATAGCAACAGTGTTTTGGGATGCAAAAGGTGTGATTCTCATTGATTTCCTCCATTAAAGAGGCACGTTACTGCCACATTCTCACTAAACTCGGGTCCGCCATTCAACAAAAGAGAGCAGGGCAGGGCTCTTGAGTGAAGGTGTTGTGCTCTTGGACGACAACGCAAAACACACGCAGCAAGGCTCACACAAGTTCAGATAGCCTTGGGCATGCCTGCCTACTGCTACTCTTTCTTCAAATTGATTGCACGCTACGATAAATGTCTCAATGTCAGAGGCGACTATGTCGAAAAATAGTGCAAGGTGTATGGTTCATGATGCAAGGTGTATTTTTTTTTTTTGCAATAAAGTTTCCGTGCGAAAAAAATGACGAAACTTAATTTTGGAACTACCTCTTGTATTATTAAATAAAGTATATAGTATATCCAACTAAATATAGTATTTGTAAGGGATTCTATAGGATGGGTACAAAAACACTCCTTGATTTCAAAATTTTATTTGTGCATTTATGTTATATATCATATACACTACATGATCAAAGGAGTTGGGACACCTGTTGCTCTTCCGTAAAGCCGCAAAAAGCTTCAATCAGTTGTGTGTAGGACCACTCCGAGCTGCTATCATTGCCTCCACCCTATATGGCATATTGTCCACAAGTTTACGGTACGTGTCCACAGGTATTGACCTCCATTCCTCGAGGAGTGTCGTGGTCAGTTCCTGGACAGATGTGGGGTGAACCATCCTGGATCTCACACGTCGTTCCAATTCGTCCCAAAGATTGACTCTGGGCGGGCCAATCCAGTTCTCTAACCCGCATCTCGTCAAACCATGTCATGTGCGGATATGGATCTTGCTTTGTGGCAAGGCGCATTGTCGTGCTGGAAGAGGAACGGCCCGTCACCGAAGTGTTCCCACAGCGCTGGAAGTGCCCCGTTATCCAGAATGGTCCTGTAGCCATCAGCATTGAGGTTTCCGTCCACCTTGATGAGCGGGCGCAGTCCAGTCCAGGAGAAACACCCCAGGTGTTTACAGGGGTGTCCCAACTCCTTTGATCATGTAGTGTATGTTCTATGTGCATCTCTCTTCTTGTTTGGCAAACATTGATGTGATAATCTACCCCAGATGAAATTCTCTGCAGCATATCCAGAGTTTACAGTTTCAATGATACATTCCTGCAGATGTCTAGCATTTCTGATATCAACTGATATAACCAACCGATATGTTCTGAAATTTTGAGATGACACAGTGAAAGCCATTAATGTGTGAGAATGTTCCAATAAGTTTTGATTTTATAACTAAGAGTACTTGAAATCACGAGTGTTTTTGTGCTCACCCTGTACATTTTATACTTTTATTTATTTATTTATTTTTTAACCAAAGCACAATGATTAATAAATAAATGCTCTATTTAATTATTGATAATTGATGTCCTTTAAAATTTCATTTTGTCTAATTTTTATTAATTTTTTCATCGCATTGCAGGGGATGATAATTACGGAAGAAAAGTCATTGTGATATCTGCTTGCCGTTTACCTTCTAATAAATTACTCAACCATGACAAGTTTCTGAAGTAAGTTGCTGTACATTATGTAGATGTTGTTGATAGAGACCTTGCAGTACATAGCGGGAAAAAAAATTCTTTCCTGCTTTGAACTGCAAGGCCTCCATCAACTTCATCAAGAAGGACAGTATAGAAAACTCCATTTCATAATATTATATAGGTGTCTGTATACAGGGTGTTTTACTTTGAACTGATCCACCCAAAATTGGACCAATTGCTGTCTAATTATACATCCCACAACCAGACGTTAGTTATATTATTAGAACTTTTTGGCGTCGACTACTAAGGTCAATTCGTTCCTTCTACTTAAGTTATATCTGTATGCACCCCGGGATAACACAAACATCCATGCCCATAGTGGGATTCGAACCCACAAGCAGGTGGACTCAAGAACTAGAAAGCCACCTTGGTTAGTTAAAGTCCGGAATGGTTTATGACCAGAAATATAATTTATGGTTATTTATAATACCATCTTGAGTGAATGTAGCCTCCTCACTCCAGAGAGTGCATTTATTAAAATGACTGTTGACATCTGGCTTAGCAAGCATAAAGTACAAAAACAATCTTCAACGGTTGGTCCTGCTCTCTTTCAAGCACATGTTTGCGAAGTATTTTCCAAATACTCCGGCATGATAACCTACATTCTGAAGACACATTTCTAATAGTCAATCACTATGCTTCAAAATAATAAATCACATCAATGTCATTAATGGTTCTCTGTAATTGCCTTCTGGGATGATATTCTTTGTAATCTGCTTATTACCTCTTGTGCAATCTGTGACATCAGATTGAGGAAATCTAGTGCAATATTCCAGATAGTTTCTGTTGCATTCAGCATATCTTATCATCATTTCCAGCATTTCTGCATTCCCATAGGCAAGCATTTTTGACCGTTTGAATATTCGTCTAATGTGTGTGTATGCATGGCTACATTTGATTATGCATTACTGTTTTACTCTTAAATGTTACTAAAAATGACAACCGAATTGTCCACTAGGAAGAAGGGTAAGGGAAAAATCCTGTGTAGTAGAACGTTTCAATAAACTGTCTTAAAACTGCTTTTTATTCTAATTTTCTTGTGAAATAAAGAAATAAGTTATGTAAAAATGGTGATTTGGGATAAACGTAGTGTGTTTTTCATTGCCACTTTTGTTGTATCTTATACAGTTTAAAAGTTACGCTATGATTTGACGCCTTAAAGAGTGAAAAGTCAGATTTAACATACTCATCAAATTGATGCATCCTTAGTTTCTTATTCCTTCTATTAACAGATTGTTGACAATTTAAATAGATTTGTCGATATTTGGGTGAATCACTTCAAAGTAAACATCCTGTCTATCATTGCTCATTGAACTCTGATTTTTTTTATTTGTATTTTCCGTAGGTACCTGATGTACACTCTAGATCAGTATGTAGAAAACGACTACTCGTTAGTTTACTTTCATCATGGTCTCAATAGCAAGAATAAACCTTCTCTCAGCTGGCTGTGGCAGGCATATAAGGCTTTTGATAGAAAGTAAGATAAGCCTTTGAATACATTTATTTTTTTAAAACTTGATTTATTATTCACAAACGTGTAAAAAGACTTATTAATTTAATGTGCTTCTTTCTTTTGAGTGTTTGCTGCATTTGGATTAAATATGATGGAATTCTTAGAATAGAATCGATGTTTTAAGAGTTGCCTTACACATATCAATTTAATTAGGACCTCTCTAATAAGCCCGATCGGTTGCCAACAGATCACATGGTATGGTCGAAATTGATTCCTGACTGGTCATTTCCATATGACTGTACCTTTTGCACAGCCTTAATGAATCAAAACTGAAAAGTACATCGTCAGAACTCATAAAGGACGTTTGGGAGTATATGTCTCTAATAATCACGATTTCCTTGCTTTGGTTTATCTCTTGCATTAACTTCAATCCCTTCTTGCTTATAGATATGTAATTAAGTGGAGAGGGACATGTCCCGCTCCCAACCATCTCAGATTCATAACTTCGTAGCAACTAATTCAACAAAACTTTAAAGAGTAAATAAAGAATGGTCTGAGGATTTTTACACGCCAAACCTCAGATGTTCAAATTATTGATGAAAATAGGAAAGAAAATTTTGCTGTCGGAAAAAATTTAATTATGCTATGCACACCCAAAGATTCCAGTAGCTTGAAATTGATCCACCATTTTGATTCCACTTAATCAGACTGGCAATCGGCCTTGGAGCCTGGTCCCAATGAGTGCATGTTGAGCAGTAAATAGAAAGAAAGAGAATAGGAATTGATGCTGCGCTTACTATGTACGCAGAACAGATTTTGTAGACTTATAAAATTATTTTTTTGTAATAGGACTTTAAAGAAGTGAATAATTTTCTCTCTCCACAGAATTAAGGTTGTACATTTTGCAACCTGTCGGACTTATTAGATGGGTCGTTAGTGATTTGATTGGAAATCTTAAATACTTTAATACTTCATTTTTTAATTCAAATAATTTTGATTTTTCTCGTGATTGAAAAAGACTTTTCTCATCATTGTCTCTTTGCAGATATAAAAAAAATTTAAAGGCTCTTTATCTAGTCCACCCTACAAGTTTTATCAAACTTATTTGGCAACTGTTTAAGCCAGCCATAAGGTAATTTTCTATTTGCCATTTACAAAAGCGTCAGTGCTACTCTATTGACTCTATTTAAATACACGAAAATTGCCATTTTTTTTTTTGTTTTTTTTTTATTTCTTTCAAGTGTAAAATTTGGTCGTAAAATAATGTATGTGAATTATTTGCACGAGTTGAAACAACATTTACATTTTGACCAACTCTGCACTCCACAACCCGTGATTGAGTAAGTTTGTTTGAAAAATTGTAGAGTCGATTTAAGTATAGTTGAGCGTTGATTATCTGACTCAGCTAAAACCCTGTTCAGAAAATCAAATCCATATACATCTGTGCTAGTTTTCTGCAAAAACAGTCTCCAGATGAGAATGCCACCTCCACCAGCTTGAAGAGTACCCTGTTGCCAACAAGGGTTCATCACTTCATATAGTTTGCACTATAATCATACCCTGCCATTGTCATGCACCAATATGAATCTTGATTCATC
Organism: Rhysida immarginata; assembly: GCA_023313115.1. Taxonomy (NCBI): domain Eukaryota; kingdom Metazoa; phylum Arthropoda; class Chilopoda; order Scolopendromorpha; family Scolopendridae; genus Rhysida; species Rhysida immarginata. Next base: position 312,677 of record JAHWFO010003745.1, read on the forward strand.
AGTCCAGACAATCTTTTTCTACTTGTATAGGGTCCATTGGCGATGTGGCTGGTTCTGGATGGTGTGTCTGTTTACATGTTTCTGAGCACCAGCATTAAATTACCGAGTTGCCCTTGCAGGCATCGACGGACCCAAGGCTCACCCGTGACCCAGTGGCTCGTGAAATTCCCAGTACCGGGATGACTTCAGAGATGGAGTCACCCATTCGTCAGGCCCCAAAAATTTGCCCATAATCAAATGTGCTTAGATCTTTCATTTTACTCGTATTGTGTCTGACTGTTACTGACTACGTTGCATCACTGTTTAGATTGTCGGATCGCTGCCTACATCTTTTTGTTTTTGTTGTCATGGTCGCTCACAGTGCCACATTTGCATAATGTCAGTTGTGTCTAATTCAGTTGCTCTTCAGTATATATACAGATAGAGAGAGAGAGAGACATAGTTGATGGGCACACAATTTTTTGTTTTCACATGTACAATGTAGTAGGCTGAGGAAAATTTTGTGATTTTACGAATTTGGATAATCAATGCTCTAGTTTGTTTTTGTTTTTTGTTTTTTTTTTTGTTGTTTTATTTTATTTTAGTTTTTGAAATTTCACTGAAACGTTTGAGATTTTTCTCTTTGCTTTCAATGTGATTATCAGAATATGAAACTGTGGTATATTAAAATACACTTAAGCACTCGAATAAAAATGCCCAATAAAGTTCTTGGTAATTTATTATTTTCTTTTAAAGCCATGATAATAAACTCCTGGAGAAGTTAAATTCACGACTTCCTTCTTCGCAAAGTCTAACATTCCATCTTCCATTAGACACGCAGCAGTTTAAAGTCACTCTTCAGTTGTAAGTAGCCTTCACTTTTTGTTTTCTTCTTTAGAGAATCCCAGAATGATAATATTAACTATTTGTTTGTGAGAGTTTATAGCTGTTGAATATTTAAGAATAACCCAGAGAAAAGGAAAATTTTCATACAAGTCATAGTTTTTTGTTTGTTTGTTTATTTATTTATTTATTTATTTATTTATTTATTTCCTATACTGCAGAAGCATTCTGCAATTTTTTGGGGAAAACATAATTGAATTGGAAAGGTCAGATAATAAGCCTGTTATTATCATAGGCTAATATTACTTCAAATTAGAAACACGTGATGGATGTGTAGACCATGGATGTTTGGCATCAAAGAATAAGATAGAAACATCATTGTGAAGAGTCTTTATCTCCTCATGGACTCTTCAAGTTGGTCTTTTGTAGTTAGTTGTCATAGTTTTCAGTTCTTATTCCTTTGATCAGTTAGGTGTTGAATACTTGGAGGTCATTCGAAAACAAACCACAAATTTTGTGGCAAATACCTCCTTGAACCCGAAATGTGTACTCTCCATCTCACGTATTTATGTTGCTTTGCGTTCATCTATAGCAACATTTTTATGGATAGATGCTCCCATCGATGTAAAGCAGAAATGCTGTCGTAGGACCAAATCCTTTTCGTGCAGCGTAGATTGGACCACAATCTTATTAGTTCAAGTGTTGGTTGTAGAGTTGCGCCTTTCTATCTAACAACTGTAAGCAACATGTTCATGACATTTTGCCAGGCTATTTGAGCACACGATAGAAAGAAACTGCTTTTTCACGACAGAATTTTTTATTTAGCATGAATGTGGCATTTTGCCTGACCAAGCTTCTTTCTCAAATTTGGTCTGGAAATGCATTGAACAAACTTTTGCCGATGAAGTTTTTGTGTATTCCTATTGCAGAGTAAGTGTCTCTCTTGAGTATCTTGGAAATGTGCATTTTTCAGCAGAAAAGAAACTTGGAAAGTTAATTTTTCATGTTAACTCAATTTTTGTCATTTGGCTTTTATGCCAGCTATCCGCATGAAATTTGGATGGAGAATATGTAGCCTGATTTATATGCATGTACGTACACAGTTTTGGAGATGGGCGCTCGTTAGAGCAGATGTTGCTTTTTTTTGTACTATTCATTTTGAATTACCTTGTACATGTACAGGGTGATTATAATTAAAGTTATGATTTCAAAAATCAATAATTTGAAAACTACTCGTCAGAATGACCTGATATTTTACCAGAACAATCGTGAGGCAATGGAATTTTTGTTTGGTGAAGGAAAAAAATAGTTCCAAAATTTGCCGATAGATGGCACTGGGAGGGTAATGTCAGGGGAAAATCCAAAAATGGATTCGTGAAACACAGGAATGTTGTTAGCCAAAAGGAAACAATAGAGTTCAGGGGTTTACGAAAAATTTATTAGCAAAAAGACAAGAATACGTGTTTACAGCGACAACAGTGATAATGCCAAAAGTCCTAGAGAGCGATCCTTCATAGTCAGAGTCACGATGAAGCAATCAAGCAAAGAGCTGGTGCTCTGCATTTTTATAGCAGCAATGTCTGCGGTGCGCATGTCACATATTAGTAATTTGCATATCTCCAGACAATGTGAACCCTGCCAGCGCCATCTATCAGTAGATTTTGGAACTATTTTTTTTTCCTTCGTCAAACAAAATTCCATTGACTCACGATTGTTCTGCTAAAATATCAGGTCATTCTGACGAGTAGTTTTCAAATTATCGATTTTTGAAATCGTAACTTTAATTATAATCACCCAGTATATTAAAGATTACCTCTTCTGTAGCTGTAAACCCACTCTTGTTAATCATTATAAAAAAGAAATAAGAATCGCCACCCTTTGAAAATTACTGTAATATGAAAGATTTCAAGTGTTTTGCTATTATTAGTTGCTTAATTAAGAAATGTCAGCCATAATTAAAGTCCTAGTTCTTTCTTTATTGTATGTTAGTATTAAGGAACATAATGATGGTGATCCAATTCCACCTGTAGTCAGACAATGTGTGGAATACTTGGAAAATCCTGATGGTAAGTTTGCTATACTGCATTTTTTTAAGAATGGGTGTGGATAAGGCCTCTTACGCACTGTCGACTGGTTGCTAGCAACCTTGAGACATAACTAGAATAGTTATCGTTTATGCACTGAGGCCAGAAAATCAAGAGCAACGCATTTGGCGACTGGGAAGTTGCGTAACTGCTGGGGTGGCTAGTTTCTATTGGCGTGTACACACAATGCGAGTAATCAACCCTTCTCGATAGTGTTTTTTGTTAGGGGGTAATAAACGATCACGGCCCAGCCCGAGGATGATGCTAATGGTGTGGCTCCACAAGGTCCCCACGCTTCTGAAGTCTTCGTAGCTTGATTTTCCACCTTACAAATATTTATGAAAATAGGCCCACTAGAGCATTTAGCATTATGCACCAGGCCCTGAAATAGCATTTTGCATGAGGCCTTGCTTTTTCTTGAACCTTGTCGTTATCCCCCTTGTCTCGTTTCATTTTAATTTATTGTCACATTTCGCAAGACCTTGGAAAAAATTTGGAAATGCCTTTATTTCCACGTTTAATATGGGGGGGGGGGGCCACTTGATATTTCTGTTTTTATTTTTTCCTGTTTTGTGTTTTTTAATAATATAACTTCTGCAACTACATCCTTCACATCCATCTTGAGAGGTAGCCAGCACAATGATGTATGCTGATAGGGAGGCGAGAAAGAACGAGAACGATATAAACGCTGGTGTTTGTTTACCTATCCGGTCTCCCATCTTCCATTTCCTACAGCGGGTGAGTTTCAACTAAACGATTTGTAAGCATCATAAGTCTAAGAGAAAACCCACCACTATATTCGGTGATATTCTATCTGGTGCCCACGGTGTCAAACTATGGCTCTGCATCGCAGTTTCCATTCAATAAGACTTCACTGCAGAGAATTTAAGTCGATCTGTGCCCACCCCCTCTCCACAGGCTTTCCATAGACCGTCCAATCTATAGGGTCGTCTATTCTAAGGGAGCATTTTATCAGTCCAAAGTCGCAATAATCCATGGGGGATGTTTGGAGATTTCACGGGTAAGTCTTAAAACGGAATTGATTGGATGCCCGTCTCCTGTTGCAGTGTTTGTAAATGGACGACCGTCGACTCGATGTTTGACATGCTGCTTTATCCTGATGCCCATACCAGGTTTCGGACGTTTAACCAGTCTGAGATTTTTGTGGATTATGTTGCGTACCATCGACTGTGATACCCCTCCCTTATTTGTGACAGCCTTTTGAGTTTTGGGATTTTATGCAGAGATGAGACACTCGACTTTGGCTACAACCTCCCATGTTCTGCTTGGAGTAGGCCATTGTCTCGAGGGTCCAGGTTTGTCCAATGTTGCTGGTATTGCAGTTTTTCCGTGTTTATTTAGTACGTTACAGATTCCTGCCTTCGAAATTGTGAGACCCCTTGATTTGCATCATTTTATAATCATGGAATAGGACCACTTTGCGTCGGAAAGTGCATTTATGTATCCTTCCCAATATCTATTGATTTTTGGCGGCATTCTCGCAGATAGCGTTTGTACAACGATTAAGAATGATGAAGCAACGTCCCCTTTATAACTTCTCACGACCACATGGCTGGAGAATTTGCATATGTAAATTGTTTAGTTTAAACGTACTCAACCCTCTGTATTGTTTCTGGTTGTTCACAACCACAGTTGCAGACAACTAGTCAACAGTGTAAGAGGCCATAATTAGTTTTGGTAATAAGTAAAATAACAGTGCATCTTGCCATAAAAGGAAATAACAGAAATCGCATAATAAAATTACTTGAAAAGGACTTTGAGCAGTGTTTTAAGCGAGTGTTGTATTGAATAGTTTTAGAGACTGAAGGGATTTTTCGAAGATCAGCAAACACCAGTCTTATGAAAGCCATCCAACAGGAATTCAATGAGGGTAAGTTTTCTCCTTTGATTTAATGTTATCATTTTTTGATCAGGCAAATCTTTTTTTTTTTCCTTTATGAAATGGATTTCAAATGCATCGTAGGTTTAATGTCTTGAGTTGATTGGATCTTGTTTGATTGGAACGTTTTTTTGGTTTTTTTCTAGGGAAAAACGTCAGTTTCGAGGAACTGAATGACGTTCATGTTCCCGCAGTCATTTTAAAAACATTCCTTCGAGAGTTACAGGAGCCGCTTTTGACCTTCGATCTCTTCAGTGACATCATTAGCTTTCAAAGTAAAAGTTTGACAAGTTTATTTGTCTAAAATATTGCAATTTATTTCGCATCTCGTACGTTTTCAGTGAGAATATCTAAAAAATTTTTGAAGTTTTTGATATAAAAATTTTATTAAAAAATTGGATAAAAAATTATAGTTTGGAAAAAAATTATAAAATCATATTTTTGATTAAAAAATATTATGAAAATTAATTAGTATAAAATTTATTAAATTATAATTTGAAAATTCATGTTTTGATTAAAAAAAAAATTACAAAAGAATTTTACACATGAATTGAAGGTGGAGACCATACGAGTCCTCTCCTCCATTGTTGCCTCTACCATTTGGTTTGAATCCTGGTCATGGATTTTTCCTTCCATTTTTTTCTGAAATCATTTTCTTATGATTGCAACTAAATCTCCACTTTCTGTTTGTAATGATGGTTTGGATAGAAGGAATTCCGCATTTGTGAGCTGGGTGCCTATCCTATCATTGGGCCTCCATCTTGACTATCTGGTAGTCTTTAAAAACATCTGGTGACAGCCTTGCTGTACCATGTTCAAGATGGCCCAATTGATAGAGGTAATGAGACACGTGGTTCCTGGTTCTAATCCAGATTGTGGAATTTTTCTTGATAATATAATTTCCTTATGATTGGAGTTTCCATTTCCTCGTATAATTTCTTTTTAGAATTTATTAAGTTTTATATGTGTTGAGGTGTAAATCAACTTAAAACTTTATCTATTGTGCCTGGCACGAAAGAAAAAGGAAACTGGTGCACACGTAATGAAAATGCTTAGCAATTGTAGATGCCTGCTTTATTCAGAGTTTCTGAAACACAGCGGCCTCCACCTTGCCCATAAATTTTATTTGTTCAAGAAAAATTAAAAAATTTCAAGCTAGAACCACAATTTGTAATGTTTTTAACTATTTAAAGGAGAATAGACTTGTACATGACAATGATACAATAGACGGATGTAGAGGTAAAGAAGGACGAGACCCAAGAACCCGTGGGATAAAAATAATAAATAATAAACACAAAGTGGTAAAACCTTGAAAAAAGCTGATGTTTTGGATAGAGGCTATCCTCTGTAAAAGCAAGGAGGATAATAGAGAATTCTATAACAGAGGCACCTGCATTGCTCAGATAAATAGAACGATCTCAAGAAGTTAAGTAATAACTCAAATTTGTTTTGAGTAATTCTATAATTTCTTGCTGTAGACGAAGCTCCCGTTGTTCATATGTTTCCGACGCCTGAATTACCTTTTATCTTCTCTGATCAATATTCATTTTGTTTTTGGTGCCATTTCGATACATATGAATTAAAATAAGAATCGCATAGTTTCAAACACTTTTCTTTATATACGCATGCCGCAGTTTCCTTTTTCTTTTGTGCTGTGCTCTATAGCTATCATTATTCATGTCTTGTTCATATGCAGTATACTTACTGTAGATTAGATTTAATTTAATAAATAATAATCAACGGGGATAATGTTATTTTGGGGAGGGGAGACTTAGAATATAACTTTTCATTTTTTTTTTTTATGATATTTATTTTGAATGTTATTTCTGTAAGGATTGGATAAGTTGGAGAAGTTGGAAGTAGCTAGGGCATTGATATTGGACCGGTTACCTCAAGATAACTACACACTATTAAAGTACATATTTGAATTTCTGTGCAAGGTAAATATCCTATTAAAATATTTGATTTATTTTTACAGTATAAGGCACTTTTTGTTTATTATTTGCCTTTTTAATCATAAGATGAACAGTGCATTCAAAAAGTTCTGGAACGATAACACTTAAGAATAAGTGGCACCTATGACCAAAGAAACACATACTTCCTCTCTTCTTAATCTATCGCAACTTGACCTACTTCATACCTTTCTTAGTGTGTGTTCAGTGAACATTATTGTTAATATAGAGCAACGTCCAGCCGTCGAATTTTGTTTTTGATGTGGTGTAACTGCAATCGAAATTTTTCTTTGAAGCAAACTGTGTGTGTGGTGATGATTGTCCGGTCGTAGAAGAGTTGTTTGAATGATATGCAGGCTTTGAAAATGGCCGCAAGTTCTTAGAGGATGATCTGAGAGAGGGGCAGTCTTTCACAAGTGTCAATTACTGCAATGTGAAGGATACACACAGAAGAGGTATTCCTCGACTTGCAAGAATACGAAGGTTTAGACTGGAATTGCATCAATCTGGAGAATGATTTCTGCTCCATGACAATGTGTTTATTGCCAACCGACCCCACAGTTTACCTGACCCCACTGCTTTACAACGAAAATATTACACGAACAAGTAGTGCCAGTAAGCTAAATTCAAAACCTGAAAAAGAAATTTTTTTACACTGGCAGAAAAGAGTTGCTTTCGTTTTCAACTGTTATATTGGACAATTCTGCATTAAATGCATTTTATATTAGTACAAACTTTTAGTATTTTATTGACAAACTTTTAATACTTTATTCTTAATATTTCCCATGGTAATTATTTATTAGTCTATTTTTAAAATGCTATTACAAATTTTTATTATTTTAATAACAAAGTTTTAATATTTTATTCTTGATATTCCATAGGCACATTCATAATATTTGATTTTTAAAAATAAATTGGCAAATATTTAATATTTGATTGGAAATTTTTAATATTTTTTGTGTATACAATAAAATAATATAAAAAATTTATCAATAAAAAAAAATTACAAATTTTTACTAAAATAATTGAGATAATACAAAATTGTACAAGAAAAATAGACAAATTATACAAGTAAATCATAATGAAAATTCTGTTGATGCTGTATTTTTTTTTCTTGGTAGATCAGGTTTTGCCGTTACCTTAATACCCCATTTGCACTACAGAACTACAGTAGATTTAGTACATCTAGATTCATTAAGAAATTGGATTCATTTCAGATCCATAGACTGTTCGCACTTCAGCACTGCTATCCAGTTAGCGAACGCGTACATTAATCTCCACCCAGCTTTACAACTCGAGTTGTTTATTATAGAAACAGGTGCAAAGGATTGTATATGGACGATTTCTTTTTTGTTCTCTCGGTCCATTCAAGTTTTCAGGCCACCGCACAGTGGGCCAGAATGCTTAGAACGCTGGATAAAAATCGAATTTTACAAAACAACGTAAATTTTTTGTGTATTTAATATTTAAGTAGTGTTAATGCTAAAAAGAAATAAGAAACCCAAAAACTTGCCATGTTAAAAGTAAATTTTAATAAAATATTAAGTGTTTAGTATATACGAATATACAAGTATAATATGTCTAATTACTTTCACTGTCAATGCCCATATCCACCTCGTCATCGCTTTTTGCAATCGCTGCTGACTCGGTCAACAGTTCTAACACCTCCAGAAGAATGGATCCTTTGGGTTTTCTAAATAGGAGTCTCACATATGAAGTTAGTGGGTCTGAAATGGCAAGCAGTAGATTCAGAAGATCCTCTTTATCGTATTCCGTATTTTTACATTTAGCAGGTATTAGCAGCCAATTTTTTTTGCTGGATGTTCAGAATACTGTCCAGAAACTTAATATAAATGAGAGCTTAAGTACACTTAAGTTTGTTTTTTTTATATTTCAAATGGACTGTATGAAACTACAATTGCAAGTTGCAAAATTATACAAGATTCATTTACGAGGTCTGTTCAAAAAATACGTAGACTGTTTGAATTGCGCGGGCCCTATTGGTCCCAATCAAAATCGCTTGGTGTCGCCATCTTCTGACAGATCCGCTGATTACAAGGCAGTTTTTTGATTGCAAATATCAGTATTGGTTGATTAGCTACGCGGTTGTTTGTGAAGTGTGTTTTTTTCGTTTGACGGATTTTTAGAATGAGTGACTTGAACGAGCAAAGAGTTGCTGTGAAATTTTGTGTTAAACTCGGAAAAACTGCCACTGGACGAGTGGAAAAGGCCAGAAATGTGGACGAGAGGTGACTGGTTGTTTCATCACGACAACGCTCCAGCCCATTCAGCCCTCAGAACTCGAGAGTTTTTGGCCAAACACTCGATCACTGTTCTTCCTCACCCACCCTACTCATCTGACCTCGCTCCTTGTGACTTCTTCTTGTTTCCCAAACTCAAAAGACCTTTGAAAGGAAGGAGATTTGAGACGATTCCCGACATAAAGGCAAATGCGACGAAGGCGCTGAAGGACATCACAAAAGAAGCGTTCCAGGACTGTTTCCAAAAGTGGAAACACCGTTGGGATAAGTGTGTGCGTCGGGGAGGAGAGTACTTTGAAGGGGACCCAGATGTGTAACTTCTGAATAAAGTATATTTTGTTTTATGACGTCAGTCTACGTATTTTTTGAACGGACCTCGTATAGATAGATAAAGGCACCCAGATCTTTGCTATTTTATTAAAACTTACAGTATAGTATCTCAATATAAGGTACTTACCAGATCTAGGCTCATCCATTCATACACTTGCAAAAAAATTGACTATGGGCTAAAATATTCCTTACTAAAGTTTTGCTTTTTTCTCTCAGAGAAATATTACACACGTGAACATCAACTTTCCACCCCTGCAGGGATGGAAATAGACTCATCCCAAACATCTCTCATATACATAGCTTGAAAGGGGATACAATTTCCTTCAAGAAAAATTAGTTTTCATTACATTTCTCTAAGTTTGGTTCTTTGATTTTTGTCCAGCTTTTTAAGCATTCTGGCCCACTGTGCACAGACTGAACAGAATTTTGGTTTTTAGGTTGGACCACAACTCGATCGATGGCTTGGACTCCATTATGTGAAATCTAAATGGTGCCAGGGATTGTGGGAAGGAACGAATCTAGATTGGCAGCATCAATCACACAGGAATCAGTGAATCGAGTTTGTAGACCCGTCGATTTAGTTCGAATCTAGATCGCTAGCATTCGCACTTCAAAATTTGAATCTAGTTCAAACTGTCGATCTAAGTTCAATGTGCTAGTGCAAACGAGGTATAACTCACTCTATTCCTTGTGCAATATCTTAGAGCCTTAACAAAAAAAGTAGGTTATTGCCTCGGGTTAACTGTGGAGTCGGTTGGCAATGAACAGACTTTAGTTTGACTGAAAAATCGGTTACTTGATTAATTCCTTTGCTGGATCTGACCTCAAGCTCAATGCTGTGTTGAAGGTCAATGATTTGATGATGTGGAGACCATCCGGAAGAATGTTACAGAATTTTAAAAGTGGGAAAATTTCTAAGCCTTTCTTTCAGTCATCACATGAACAATCCAAAGATCCAAAGCAAATGTGGAGAGTGGTGGATTGCATGTAGAATCTTAATCCTTTTGCTGTGTAAACCGGATATAGTCACACAAAATTTGATTACCTTTCCCTGTGGAAATATGATTCTTGTGGATAATTCCATCTTCTCAGAAATGAAAATGAAATTTAGTTACACTGTGAAAGGGTTAATTAACCTGTTTTTTTTTTAATTAAGAATTATTTTTTTAATTGACTTAAAGTCAAAATTTTTGAATGTACTGGGTATGTTAGTTCTAACTGTACACTCTCTCGCACTGATAGCATTGGAGTTCCGAGAAATTTATTTAACAAATGAATGAAAAATTAAATATTTATGATTGACATCATGACATCATCCCTGATGCAATATTATGTGTGAGCTTGGGATATAATGTGTGCATGCACGTAGTAATATTTTATTTTTATTATTTTTATTATTTATTTTCATGAACTTTGAAATAAAATTTGTAATAGAACTATTTTCTTGGGCGTAATGACACAAATTTCAAGTGAGGCATGAATTGCTCCTAACTGTTCCTGTAGTCCAATGATAACCTGAAATAGACTGTACACTTCATTAGCAACTAAGCTCAACTTCGTTTTGGTGTTACACTTCCAATGCTATCAGGTTAGGGTGAGACAGAGTATAGAAGATTGCTAATCTTGCATGAAGGAGACATTTGCAACCTTTTAAAGCTTGTTCTATAATAAGTTCGTAAATCTCTTTCTGTAGGTGTTAGATCGTAGTGATTTGAATAAGATGAACTCCTCGAACCTAGCCATCGTCTTTGGTCCCAATTTAGTATGGTCTGAAAATCTTCAGGCATCGCTGTCTTCTGTGGGACCCATTAACCATTTCACCGAATACCTGCTCTCCCATTATGATGAAATTTTCACGGCATAAAAGCAGGAGGGAAAGTGGTAACAAAACAAAAACGGAAAAAAAAGTGTGAATTTGTCTGTGATGAACATTTTGAAAGATGTTTCGTCAAAAGCTCTTCATCATTTTGTTCTTTACTTCTTCCCTGTTTGTATATTTTTTTATTCATCAATGTATGTCCTCTTCCTCCTCGCCTATTAACAAGATTGGACAATCCCCGATGGTTTACAGAGACAAACATTCTTCTCTATAATAAAAGTCCAATTATTAATAACAAAGGATTCGGTCCATAGGGTGCTATAATATGTAATTGTTTAACCCCCGTTTTTTGTAAATTCATATTTCTAATCAAAATACAACAGTTTGGTCAAGATTCTTTTTCACTTCCATTGTGGTTTGTCCACACTGATTTAGAATGGAAAAGAAAAAACAAAAACATAATCCCGAGGGGGGCCCTTATGCACTGTCGACCAGCAACCACAACACATAATTAAGAATGCATTTTGATAGACTTGCATAACTGTGGCCACTGAGCTCCCATGAAAATCGTGCTATCGAAATGCTTTATTCAGGCACTAGTGGGGAGAATTCGTGTTATTGTTCATTTCTTGTTCAGTTTCAGCATGCTCGCTGTAATTTTCTGTTGATGTTGTTGAAAGCAAACATGGGTATGTTCTAGTATCACGTTCTAAGCTCTGCATATCACAATATCCATACAAACCCTTTAAATACAACAGAATTGATCTTTTTATTTGGTAAACCAATGGGCACCAACATTACACTCGAACATACAGTACGGGCAACAACAGTGCTTCAGTGGCCAAAGTTTTCGATGAAATGGTGAAAATTTGTTTTTTCATTGGATAAACCAATGCATGCTGCCATTACACTGTTAACAAATGTACCACTGCAGTGACTAGAACTTTGCGGTAAAAAGTCAATAAGTTCTCGCCAAGTTACGTGAACTCGACAGATAAGGCCATCTCGTATGGTCTGGGACTGCCATCTCGTGAGGTTCATGGTTCTATCAAAATGGGGAGATCACCTCACGAAAGCTATCGAAACAACCCAGTGAGGAAAAACCCTACTAACGCGAGTTCCTTGAGATTAGCCAGTGTTTGTGCATGTGGCTAAAGCAATCAGTTTGGTTATTGGAGAACCAAAGTCCAGAACAACTCAATCAGCAATCTAGAAATTGGGTTTTCAACTGTAGTGGCTTGTTTGCACTCTGGAAGCAGCCAATCAGCAACCAGCTGATCTTATTCTTTTTTCACTGTTATTATCTGCTTTGTCTCATGTCAAAAAAATATTTTTTATTAAAAAACAAAACACACACACACACCAAAAGATAATGGATTTTGGTACAGAAATACTTATCATAGTAATAGGAAAGAGGAGAGCAAAGTGGGTCGTGTCATCCAAATATCATGACATTCTAACTCAAATTGAAAAATTTATTTCCATACCCTTTCAAATAACTGAAAGATAATTTGAATATCCCTTTACCATGATGTTCTTCTAGTACAGAGTCCATCTAGTATTTCTTTTTTCTCCTTTACTTATTTAAACAAAGAGCATTCTAAAAATAACGCACTGTTGTATTTCCCTGAAAGTATTGACATTCAACTGTGCAATTTCGTCATTACATTGTTACAAGTGTTACTTCTACTGACTATTTTTCAAGGAAGTCTCCTTCCGTCTTTTTGGCTTGCCATCGTTCCAGAAGAGCATGTATTTCCCATCCTTGGTCCTGCTCTGTGACGATGAGACGTCACTCATTTCACCCATGGTTGACAGTCCCACATATGTTACAGACTGCTTATGGATAAAGTCAAAACTCATTATTACAAAATTCGGGGGACCCAAAAATTTTTTTGTATTATCCAGTTTCGCAATTCTTTGGCTTTTTTTCTATAAGATTAATCCATTGATGGGGTATTTTTGTGACATGTACCTCAGAGACATTACAGTTATTGAACAATGCAAATTTTGATCAATGCATGGGAAATGAATTTTTTGTGTGGACACTGAAAACCAATCAATATTCGCAGTTCTCGAATCCCACGTGCTTTGTTGTATTCAACTGTATTCCTGACATTTTCTCCTTTGGAAAAAGAAATTTGATCGCAGTACGCTGCTGACATCCACCATTTTAATACTCGCAATCATGCAAGTTCGCACAACAGGAGTGGAAGGTTCAAACTAGGACTTCTCGAAATTTCAGATGCGTAGCATTGTTCGTGTCGTAAGAATAAGTGTATTGCATTATTTTTTTTCAATGCTCCTTGTACATTATACACAAAACCAATATAATCATTTTGTCTTTTACATCCATCTCGAGAGGTATCTGGCACAATGCCAATTCAGTTCCTGCTCAGTTGCCAAATCGGTCTCCCGTCTTCTGGTTTTCTATTTTCTGGTTGCTCACAACAGTTCCCAGCCGTTGGTCGAGAGTGCGTAAGGGGCATAAAAAAAATCAGTTTTTATTTATTTGTATATCATCGCAAACATAAATCATCAACATTAATTTTAATAAAATAACGTTTAGGAACGAAGTCTCAGGTCTGTGTAATTGACTTCTAATAAAGTTTTAACGTAAAATGACGATCCCTATACTTTGTAAAAAATAAAAAATTAAAAAAATATATTAATTAAAAAGAAAAATACAAAATAATATTTTATTTTATTTTTTTAAAAATCGTCCGTTGACCATTTAACTCTGTGTCATTGATTGTTTGGATTTTGTGCATAGAAAATTGTAGACGCCCATTTCTTTTTTTTGTTTGGTTTTGTTTTAATTTTAGTTCGTTAGAATCACAAATTACCTCGACGTTTTTGTGGCTTTTTTGATGAACGGTGCTAATAAAACACAAAACTCCTTTTTCCCCACCACCCTACACCTCCTTTGTCAAGGCACCCTCACTCGATCACCACATTTTGTAGATAATCTGTATCATATTAAGAAGATAGTTAACAGTCGAGTAGGGTTTTGTAGACTTTTTTCTAAACAAGATGCTACTGATTTAAACGTTTTATGAGATTTAATAACATTGAACGGTCGATTTGTTGTCTAAGCCAGAAAGAGAAACGGCTAAAAGGGAAAGTGACGCTGCGGATATCCGAAAACACACTCGTCGTAAGATATTAGATGCTGTCACTGCGTGTGCTCAAAACAAAATCTCACAATTTTAAGTTTTAATCTAAGAGTAATTTTTTTTTTTTTATTATTTAAAAGAGAATTTTTATGTAAAGTAATAATATATTTACAGATTATTAATAATAATAATAATAATAATTATAGCCTCACTTATGGAAATATTTTCCAAAAGAGCCAAAATTGATTTTAAATATTTTTCTAAAAAAAATAATAATAAAATTTGGTTTTCTTTCATCATATTTTGTTTCTTCCCCGAGAATGAAAGAGCAAGCTCGTCGAGCGTGTGCATGAGTCGTGTATGCTTGTAAATCAAAATGTGTGCCTGATCTTTCCTCCTTCACCCCACTTATATATATATGCTTGATGATTGATTTTGTTATACATTATTATTTTTATGTGTTGTATATAAAACCAAAGATTTTATATTTATTGTGTCCACAAACGAGCTGGAAAAGCGCTTACAAATTGATCTAACTGATATCTTTTGTGATTTAGGTCACCTTTTCTTTTTTTTATTATTGTTGTTCTTTTCTTACAATTTTAATTTGGAAATGTAAAACATAATCAGTGAGAAGATTGTAAATATATATTTAAAAAATAATAATAATAATATTAATATTAATGAATCTAGACGAAAATAAGGAAAAGAGGATGATTTTTTACAGATTTCAAATTTGCACTTGTAACTACTCATTAACACGTGCATTTCAAACGTCATTGAAATTTGCACAATTCATTTGTAAAGTTTGAAGGTATTAAATGAGTCTGTAAATCTTTTCTATATTGGAATTGCTTTTTCTTTCTCTTTTAAAAGAATCACACACACATCGTTACATCTGACAAGGAGACTCGGAGTACTCAGACTTGCCAATTTTGATATTTAAAAAAAAAAAATTCTAGGTGTAGGTTTCACCTAGCAATTAAACGCCCATACTAAAGACATTCGATGCACTTCTCAAAATTTCCTGAGAAAAAAATTCATAATGTTTGTTATAATTGACTACGCATTATAAATCCCCAAATTGTAGCCTACACTACATGATCAAAGGAGTTGGGACACCTGTTGCTCTACCGTAAAGCTGCAAAAAGCTTCAATCAGTTGTGTGTAGGACCACCCCAAGCTGCTATCACTGCCTCCACCCTACATGGCATACTGTCTACAAGTTTACGGTATGTGTCCCACAGGTATTGACCTCCATTCCTCGAGGAGTGTCGTGGTCAGTTCCTGGACAGATGTATGGGGACAGATGGAACTCGCACGTCGTTCCATTTCGTCCCAAAGATGTTCGATGGGGTTGTGATCAGGACTCTGGGCGGGCCGATCCAGTTCTTCAACTCTTGTCAAACCAGTCGGATATGGATCTGCATTGTCGTGCTGGAAGAAGAACGGCCCGTCACCGAAGTGTTCCCACAGCACTGGAAGTGCCCCGTTATCCAGAATGGTCCTGTAGCCATCAGCATTGAGGTTTCCGTCCACCTTGATGAGTGGGCCCAGTCCAGTCCAGGAGAAACAACCCAGGTGTTCACAGGAGTGTCCCAACTCCTTTGATCATCTAGTGTAGATTTTTATCGCATTCAGGTGATCTAGTGTTAAAACATTAGAATTCACTTTTGCAGGTACGGGTTAAAATTACAGGTCTTCGAAAAAATGTTTTCCCCTAACTTGAAACAACCTTTCAATTTATGTAAATATAACCTTAGCAAATCAGAAATTGTAGATAACGTTTAATTATTAAAAAAAATGATGGTAGCCATTTATCCGGAAACACATTTCAGAGCTTTTATACAGAGACATGAAAGGAACCAGTAATTACCCATCCACTCCATACTCTTGCAACACTTGCCAGAGCTTCTCCCGAGGAACTCTGTCATATGCTTTTTCAATAAATGCCATTAAGTCAAAACCGTTCACCGTGGGTATTGGTTGAGTGTGGCTTTGCATGGGTGTTTAATTTGGTGAAAGCTACACATAGAATTTTTTTTTCAAAATCAGTGAGTCTGAGCATTTGGCGTCCCCTTATGAGTAAGTAACAACTTCTACAGATCAGCATTTCTTAAATTTTTTGGTCTCATGAGCCCTTTTCAAAGTTAAAAAAATTCTAAAGGTCCACCAAGCCATTGGTGTCTTAACATGTTTTATATGTTCTCTGTTCTAATAAGTTTTATTCACACGGATCCAAAATTTATTCTTAGTAAATTTATAAAACGATTGAAAAATTAGTCACCCACCAAATTTTCTGTGACCGCCACTTAAAGAATCACCTGAACCGACCACTCAAAGGACACCACCCATCTAGTCATTTCCGAATGAGCAGTATCTCTCTGATTGGCTAGATTACTTCAAGAATTAAGTCAAATTTGAAGGTCTATTATTTTGTATATTTACTAAATTGCTCAGTTAATGTCTCTGACCACCACTTCAAAACGAAAAATCCTCCCAGGTCCATTTTTCAGTTTGATTTATAGTATATAACGTCCCAAATTGATGTATACACTCTTTGAAACGTTATAGCTCAGCAATGAAATGAGATAGAAATATAGGGTATGTTGTACTTCCAACCAGATGGAGCTCCACCTGGCTTTCATGTCAATGTGAGTGCTTTCCTTGATCACAGATGGATAGGCCGAAGAGGAAGTGCTAAGGAGGTTCCACCTCGATCTCCCAAGTTAACCCCTCTCGACTTCTACCTTTGGGGAACTTTAAAGAACACGGTGTATGCCACAAATCCTGATGGACTTAAGAGATCAGATTGAACATTCCATCAATGATAATCCATTATCTAAAATCCAGTTGGTATGTCGCTCTGTTCGACATCGGTGTTGGGAGTGTACTGTTGCAGAAGGTGGATTTTTTGAACATGTAGGGACTTAAGGAAGTTTAAGGAACAAAATACAACAAACCTTAGATGTCTATCTCATTTCGTTGCTGAGTTATAACTTTTCAAAGAGTGTATATATCAATTTGGGACGCTGTATTATTCACCATTTAATAGTAAAGATAGTCTGTAACCTACGCTCATAGGACTACATTTGATAGCACCGGCTTCCACGTCCACGGTGGCTGGTGATTATGGCATCGGGACAGTAACCTAGCGGTCCCTGCTTGAGTCCAGACTGTGGAATTTTCTTTACTGTTTTTCTCTATTTAACTGGCAATATGGCATGAAAAATCCTCTTAGAACCATTTTCGAGTTATTTTAAATCTGATTACTGACAAAATCTAATAGAGCACAAAATTCATTAAAGTAACAAGAAATTAATTCCCCCCTGAGGAAGGTATAGGAAATAAGTGGAAGCCCTGAGGTCATCTGTAAAAGATGAAATGTAGTATTTAGGAAATGGAAAAGGATTATCTTCTTTCATTTCTAATCAAATGACATATCACGTGACATATGTTGCCACACTACATCACGTGACCTTTCTTTCCACCATGTACGTGACTACCACCCCCCATCACTCCAACCCCACTTGACAGTAATTGCAGATCTTGCTTAGAGGAATCTGGATGCTGAATTTCACTCCTTTACATGTCTAAATACCACATAAATCTTTTGTCTTCTCTAACTCTGATCCCAGTCAAAGCTAAAGTAAATAGTGAGGTAAGTAGGACATGCTGCATTACAAGTCTCAACCTTCTACATCAAAAAAAAAAACGTAGAAAATGTGGAGAGGACAGAAAACATTGTGAAACCATTAATTCTTCTGGTACTTATAATTAAAAATGATCCAACATGTGTTTAAAATATCGTCAACATTTTAAATTTATGTACCTAATATTTCTACATTTTCCATCGTGGTTGGTTGGTGAAGATTTCCAGTACATTTTCTTACTCGATCTCCAAATTTATAGTCTGGTCTCACTATTTGTAAAAACGAAGTGCGCATGCTCATGCTGGTATCAGTATCCTTGAAAATGAAACTGAAATTATTCTAAGACATCTGCTTGGTTGCTTGTACCTCGGAGGAAAGAAGAAAAAATATGTCTTCCTTCCTCCAAGGCTTGTACAGTCGAACCTCGCTATAAGGAAAAAAAATATCCTTGTAAGCGGAGTATTATCCTTTTATCCGGAGTTGGGGTTTTCGTCCACAGCTTGTCCTACGCCAAATTTTTGGGCAACATTTTCCATTATAATCAACAATTTAAGAATTTCAACACGATCAGATAGAGAGATAAAGTGGCTATTATATGCGGAGTATGCATATTACGCAGAATGTGTCGGCCAATGACATCACAGTGTGTTTAGAGTTATTTTGTCCGTTTAAGCGGAGTTCAAGACAAAATTTAGAATAGAAATTTATCCACAAAGGCAGATTATCCTTTTGAGCAGAGTTAAAATGCATTGAAATCAACTATCAAAAAACAGGACCCTGCACTCTTGTCTTTATAAGCGGATTATCCTTATATCGTGGGTCGACTGTATTTGAAACCTCTCACTAATGGAAAAATCCACAATTTTTAATAACAAAAAAATAATCCATATACACTGCTGCACCCCTCTATTTCACGATTCCTTATGACGTGATATCAAATAAGTCGCGTAGGTGGCGCCATTTGTCGCTGTACAAAAAAAAAACTCGTAGACTCTACTTGTCGTGGGTAGTGAAATCTTGGCTCCCATGTTCCATGACATATATTTTTTAATTTATTTACTGCACCTATTGAATTAGTAACCTGTACAATTTAGCATTCAGCTACGAAATAATCAAAATAACAGTCTAAACGAACTGGATTTTCAAAATAAATCACAATATGTTACAAATATAACAAGCTAAGCTTCTATATCTAGTACAGAGGGTAGATTATCGCAAAACTCCTACAGTAGCAGCCGGGACCGACGGCTTAACGTGCCCTCCGAAGCATGGGGGGTTTCATGATGGAAGAGCTGCTGGCGGACAAACAAACCAGTGGCTATCACCAACTGCTGGAAAACCAGCACTGGTCACTCGGCAAATGGGTCAGACTAAAGTCCCCCAACAGCCGTGCCCCAAATAGCTGTCCCGCCAGCAGTGGTCCTCAAGCCCTGACCGTCACCCAGCCAGTAGCTGGCCGCGCCTGAAGTTGCTGAACTCCATCGATTAGCTAGCCAACCAACGAGACAACCAGGCCACGGCCACCCCCAAGCTAAGCTTAGCATTCAGGTAGTAATTCCTTGGGTTTTGTTTTTTTTTTACAAAACAAATACCTGAAAACAAAGGGTTTCTTTTTTTAAGGTGAATTGAAGGGACACTGTGAAATGACTGACCAGCCTCCACTGGAAACCACAGCAGGAGTCGCTGAAGAAGCTGTTTTCAAAGGTTAAGGACCATCCTAATCCTCTGGTTGCAGATATTCTGGATCACCAGCTAATCTTTAGAAGTTTCCTCAGGCATCGTCATATCCTGGATGTCAACTTCAACAACATCCTAAAGGCCATCTTTCCAATCTACTGGATCTCCTAGTGCCTCCATGTCCCTCGTCAATCAACAATCAGCTTTATCGTCCTGACAAACGACTTCTTTACACTCACTCGCCACAAGTCATGGCACACCCCTCCAATCAGGTTCCCTGTCCGTAATGAGACAGATCCCATAGCTTCCATTCTCGGAATACAGACTTCACTACAATGATTTGGCCTCCACATTCCCAGATTGCTATCCCATTGAATATTTGTGGGACGTCATCAAACGATCTGTCAGGTCGTCACCAACACAACTGGTAAATGCAGCATCGTTATGGAGTACAGTGGAGGCAGCATGGCTTGCAGTGCCTGTGGATGTGTTCTGGGGACCAGTAGACTCTCTTCCACGACAGATTGCTGCAGTTATCCGGGCCAGACGGGGGTCCAACACGTTTTCAGGCAGGTGTGCTATGACTTTTGGCGAGTGAGTGTATATCCTCTAGATGATTTAACTTTGTTTTATCTGGCTTCTTGCCTAGTTCAGTGTACTTCCTGGACGAGTATGACAATGAAGGCATTGCTTCCGGACCACTCATTTCGTTTTTCCCAATTGTTGAATGGAAGTCAGTACAAGTTATTCATCAATCCTCTTACTTTCGATTTAAAAATGGGTAAAAATATAGGTTTTTGTGTACATATTTGCATATTTTATTTCTCGCAATGAGTCAAAGAAGAATGCTCACGACCACGCTGTTCATGAACGAACAAACGGAAGCAAACTTGCCGCCAACTGGTTGGACTTTTAGACATTCCCTTAGAGCCACCCTTGCTGTACTGTTTCTGCGATAGCTCAAATGGTAGAGGCAGCAGGCGTGAAATTCGTGGCTCCTGGTTTAAATCCAGGTCGCAGAAGTTTCTTATTGTATTTTCCAATAATATCTAAGCTCTATCTTTTAATGGTTAGTTAGTGCTAGCTTCTTTGTTTTGTGATCAAGTATGCAGAGCTTTTAAATAATAAAATGTTCCTAGTTCTTGTATTGCTACTAGTGAGCTAGTAGACAATCGACAATAAAACAATAAAACTACAATTTTTTCTTTTTTCTAATGATTTTGCTTATACAGGGTGTTTCATAATTGGTGTCCCGTCTTTAGGTCCAAATAATGGCTCAAGGGGAACAGGTGGGGGGGGGGGGATGAATATTGATTATTTGGTTTTGATGTCCACTAATTCCGAATAAGAAAGAGCATTTCGCATCCCTGGAGGTGAAGGGGTAAATTTTGTAGGGGTAGGGGTTAGACCTCATGTGTTATTTAGAAAGTTGTAGAGCATCATGTAAAATGTGGGTTTAGCAAAAAACCTGGTGAAAAAATCTCATGCCCTCCCTCCCTTTATCGAGTGGGTAAAGTGAAAGGTACGGCTTTCACATGATCCTTTTACATGATGCTCTACAACTTTCTAAATAACACATGGGGTCCAACCCCTACCCCTACAAAACTAAAATTTTCAAAATTTACCCCTTCACCCCCAGGGAGGCGAAATGTTATTCTGAATTAGGGGACATTAAAACCAAATAATCAATATTCATTTTCCCCCAATCTGTTTTCCTCGAGTCGTTATTTGACCTAAAGATGGGACACCAATTATGAAACACCCTGTATATGTTGAGATTACCATATCATCAATAGAGCTTTAGTTACAAAAGTACCAAAAAGGAAGGGAAGCTCTAATCCACAAGAATATTAGAGGTTCCCTCCCTTTTTGGTTGTTCCATTTCACAGTTTTTGCTTAATTTTTGAAATGAAAAATAGGCACAAAATATCCCGTCAAAGAAATGGTGGTCAATCGGGAAATGTTTTCTTTCATTGTGATAGGCAACTACGAGATGTGATCAGAAAGGTTACAAAGCTTGTACATTTTATTTCATACAAACAATACAACCAACTGATAATACATACATTAGATTATTTTTCGTCATGGTCTCCATATCAGTTTAAGCACTTGTCGGTTCGTGGATGAGTTTAAATATTCCCTCCTGGTAAAAATCCTGTCCTTGCATGTTTAGCCACGTTGTCGCAAAATTTTTCACCTCCTCGTCTAAAGCAGATCGTCGGTCTCCAAGTGAAGAAAGAGGTGAAAGTTGCCTGGAGCAAGGTCCTGGCTGTAGGGAGGGTGTTCGATGATGTCCCAGCGAAACTGCTTCAACAGTGTGGTGATCTTCTGGGCTGTATGAGGTGGTCGTGAAGGAGGATGACGCCCTTGATGAGAAGTCCGGCTGTTTCCTCATGATTGCTTTGTGCAATCATGTTGCAGTATTTGTCAGCGATCACTGTGTGCCCCCTTTCCAAAAAATCCACGAATATGACAGAACACTGTGGCCATCATCTTCCCGGCAGATAGCATCACCCCCTTAAACTTCTTTGTCTTTCCAGTCCATTGACGACTGCTTACTGCTGGGGGTGAAGTGGTGGATCCATGTTTCATCACCCGTAACAATGTGGTGAAGAAAACCGTTCCCTTCCGTGAAAAACCATTGCAAAAGTTGCCCCCATGCATTTCTCCTTGTGTTCGTTGGACAGATTTCATGGAATCCATCGGAACAAACTGTCCGGTACTGCAAAATATCGTGAACAATGTGACGATGAAAGCTTCCGAACAACATTCCCAATTCTTCCGTCGTATGCCATAACGTGATCCTCCTTTGTCCTGAATCAGCTCCTCCACATGAGCTGTGTTCAAATCTGTTGATGCCGTGCTGTGTTGGCCACTGCGATCTTTATCTGTGACCTTTTCTCTACCGGCCACAAGCTTTTGACACCATTCTGCGACATGCTGAGAGGATATTACAGAATGGGCATCTCCAGGAACATCAGCCTTATAACTGTAGTTTTTGATCACTCCCCGTATTTTAGATTGCTTATTGGTTCTAACTCCAGTCAATTGTTTAACATTTTGAAATGCTTTATCATTCATTGTCTAATTATTCTAGAGTTTTAACAGACTATACACGCTTTCATTTAGCTATGCACCCCGTCAAAACAAACTGTATAACCCACCCTTGGAATTGCTTTGTAGCAGGCAGTGGTGACTGGGTGTTGCATGAATCGTATGCGGCTGCTTTTCACCGTCGATCGAGTGAAATCAAAATTACTGCCATCGGTTGCCTTGAAAAACGATGCGGTTGTAGGATTTTACAGTGGGTCTCGTTGGAAGTTCCGAAAAAACTACATTTTACAAGCCCTTTTGTATACCGTTTTTTTTTTTTTTTTGTTTATTTTTGAAACATTCTTAGAAGCTAATTTGTTTATTTAACGTTCAAAATAACAATTATTTTATCGGAGCTGAAGAGTGCTAATTGGAGCGTTTGGTGGTCTTCAATCAATGACAGCTGCTGAAAGTCACGAGGTGCATAGTTAAATGAAATAGGGTAAAGTCGTTCTGAATCAGGGGAACTGCTCATGGAGGGCGCAATAGCTTCTTGTCGTATCTGTCAGATGGCTCTCACACTAGAATCGGGTTGCATGGGAATGGAGCCCTAAGCAGATGGAACGCTACATATTTAATCTTGGCTTCTTCGGAGAAGGGTTTCTTCTAGTTCAAAATTCTTTTCTTCTTCTTTCTTTGAAGAAACCCTTTTAGTTCCCAAAGGAAACAAGCAAAAAAAAAAAGAAAAAGAAAAAAGAAACATGTTCAATGTCGCCTGGAAGACCATAACATGTACCTTTATCTTAACTCGTTTGAGGTTGAATGTTCCTTACATGACCATAGGCTGAATATTTGTCGATAAAAGTCGCTCTCTGTGAACAGTTGGGTTACCAGTCCCGAAGCTGCTTTTAATAGTCAACATACTTTATGATAACGCAAATCTATCGTTAGTTACCATGCATCCACACTTCCAAGGAAAAATACTGGCTCAGTGTTATTATGATATTTAAATAAGTGTGCTTTCATATCTTTAAAATTCCAATTAATTATAAGACTTAACCTTAGAAGAAAACTTTTCATTTCTATTTGGTTGAGTTCTTTTATTTTAATTTCAGCTTTCTAAATTCGTTTCTTCTCGACGTAACGTTTCGATTTTTCTGCGCTTGGGTGGAACGTAAGAGCCCATTCCGGCAGCTGCTTCCGCTTCTTCTTGCGTATACGGCTCCACTTCTAATGCTTTCATCCTGTTTAAATAAAATTGAAAAAAGATAAAAGTCAAATCAAAAGCTTGTTAACCAAGTTGAATCTTAAATACATTCATTCCATTTTAAACATTTACTTTTATCTACGCAACCGCTTCTTATATTGGGATTTTAAGGGGACCGCCCAGTGATAGGGATCAATTTTTTAGTTATTAGTACTGTAGAACGATACCAAGAACACCTCTGTAAGTGCATTCGTTGCAGAGTTATGTAATTTTTTTGTGAAAACTGAAAACGTTCACTCATTGTGCAGATAATGACTACACTGTTGAAGTTAGAATGACATGGCTTGTACCGTTGGAGAGAGCAGCTTTCTTACAATAAAAATAAGCTTCCATTTGATTTTTACTTAGTCTGAAATATATTTTAGGGTATCATTTCTAAAAGGGTACCCTCAGCGAGAGGTGGTATAGTGGTCTTACTGTTGAAACTTTTGATACAATAAAATATCGTGTGTCTCCAAAGTCGCGTGCCAAATGGATTAATTGGTGGCTTTGATTTTGTAGGTGAAATGGAGAAGTAGAGGAATAATGCTGACACCGGAACAACGTGTAGAGCTGATACTTCTTTGTGGAGATCACCATAGAACATCTCGAGAAGCTGCAGACAAATTTCATCGCCAGCACCCTGATATTCCCAAGCCCACCAGATACATTTTTACGTGTGAGACATTGTCTTCGAGTGCATGGTGCACATTTTGAACATATACGATAAGCTTGCGAAACCGTGTGAACATAAAGCCAACATTCATAAACTTTTCATATGGAATACGACTTTTGAGATGCACGGTATAAACGAAATCAACCCCAAACACAACTTCTTGACCTCCCCACCTTTCCAAAATGCCCTAGATTTTGAAAATCCATCCAGTAGAAGCTGAGAAGAGTGCACCAAAAGATTATTTGCTGCAAAAATGATAATCAAGAAAACGCTTGTCAAAGTTTTCAAAGATTCAAGTATTTCTAACAAAATGAACGGGCTAGATGAAGGGAGAAGGGGTCCAAAACTATTTTTTTTTAATATTATAATAACCGAATTAAGAAAAAAGAATTACACAGATCTATAGAACAAAGCGTCAACGATGATTATAACAAATTTTCATTTTTGCAATTTTTGACCCAAAAATCTAATTTTTCGCTGGGCAGTCCCCTTAAGATTTTTATAAAACCTCACCAAACGTAAGGGTTAAATTTAAACTTAATACAAATATTCAAATGATAATTAATTTACTACATTTCATTAATTAATTAGTGCAACATGGGCTGCCATTTATACGTTGGAAGCTTTATAAAAAATTGAATCCACTTCACCTCCGTTTATGTACTTTAGTCCGAAAATGTTCCTCCAATGCATGGCTGTCGATGAAATAGCGACTAAAATATAAAATTACATTAATAAACATTAGGTTGTGGTGCAGTGTTGCTATAGCAGTCAAAAAGATAAATAGATAAATGAAGACAGGAATTTATTTTGGTCGATCCAATGTAATGTCAAGGTCGGTCCAAAAACAGTAAAACAGTTGTATGAAAAATTTGAACGAACCACGTCCACGAGAAATGTAAAACAGTTGGGCATCTACAGTCGGCCACAATGGTACCAAATGTGCAGGCCATTAAGAATGTCCATGCATGCAATCTGTAAAGATCGGGGTGCAAACCACAAGGAAGCGTACCAAAACAAATTCCTGAACTCGTACAATAATCTCCTGTTGCAAGAATATTATTTTTTATTAACTTCAGCTATTCTATTTTAAAAATCATCAGTCCTTTCTAGAACTACATATGTATGTGGCATGGAAATACATACAGAAATTTGGAAGGGAATTTTTGAGGAGATTTGTGAGGGGATCATCACCAATGACCTTCGACCCCCTCAGTAGATGGAAACGGACATTGGTAGACTTTTGCAGCTATTCTCATACCTGCCAACTTCTGGAGAATAAAATTCCTACTTTTAGTCCAAAACAAAATACTAATTTATACGAGCATAGTTGGAGTGTTATGTTATACGATGCAAGAATTATTTCAACAAATCCAGAAACTTAAATAGATTCTAAAAACTAACGTACTCTATAATCCGGGCACCTTGCCATCAAAGCACTTTCCATTCACATTTACTGGGCTGCTTATATCTACCATCAGTTCCACTAGAAAACTGTTAACCTTAGAACACTATAAAGTGTATGCAATATAACGCTGCAAAACATCACGTGAACTTTACAGCATAGAACATAAATATAAAATCTCAAAAATGCATAGAACGTGTTTATTAGTGAATGTGAAAACTGCAAGGATGGATGGCAAGAACCTGTAACTTACAGAAAATACGTGTGACACGCAACAATTAGAATTGTGCATACAGCGCCGTCTGAGCTATTATAAGGCCTCTTACACACTGTTGACTGGTTGCCAGCAATCTCGAGACATAACTAGAATAATTATCGTTTACGCACGTGGTTTCCGCAACTCTTCAGTTGGCGGAGGCCAGAAAATCAAGAGCAATGCATTCAGCGACTGGAAGTTGTGTAATCGCTGGAGTGGCTTGTTTCTATGACGTCTATACACTGTGCAAGCAACCACCCCTTCTCAATCTGTTTTTTGCTTATATCTTTAAAATAAACAATCACAGTCGACCCCAGGATGATGCTAACGGTGTGGCTCTACAAGGTCCAGTGCTTCTTAAGTCCACACGCCTTGATTTTTCACGTTACAAATATTTATGAAAATAGGTCCGCACGAGCATTTAATAGTATACACAAAACCTTGAAATAGCATTTTGCATGAGGCCTCACTTTTTTTTGGACCTTATCGTTAACCCCCTTGTCACATTTCATTTTAATTTGTCAGGTTTTCACAAGATCTCAGAAAAAATTTGAAATGTGCCATTTATTTCCACGTTCTTGTAGTAGGGGAAGTCACCTTATATTTTTTTTTTCTGTTTTGTGTTTTTATAATGATATAGCTACTGCAACTACGATGACAAATACATTTTTCCTAACCAATTTTGATGTAATTGGTACACTCTGCGGGAAAATCGTTAAAGTTGGCAGATATGAGATTTGCACGATTCGTGTGCTACTCGATCTAACTTCTCCGAACTCCACTCACCCATGGGAACAACAACAACAACAACAAGCTCTAGATCACTTACGCGCAATGAACGCAGTAATGTTGGGCATTGCCAACTTGATCGTAGTCGACCTCTTGATGGAGCAGCTTCTCAGCGTTGTCCGACTTCAAGTCGTCGTCGATTTCGTCCAGATCCTTGGTGCGCCGCTTCGTCTTGTACTTTTTCCGCAGGTGCGTGTCCCCGTGGTGGTACTTTCTTCGCTTGTAAGGCATCGTCTCTTTTCACTCTTCAAACCTTTGACATCTGTGCTAAACTAGTACTAGAAGGAAGTTAACGCAATCGATTGATTTTTATCAATCCCTGGAACACACGTGTCTAGACATTCCCGGAAATCGAAGGACTGTTTAGTTTAGTTCCTCCGTCGGCCGCCTCCTTTTCCGGTGGCTCTGCTCAGTGCAGTGGCGGGCGGCAACGTCCGCAAATAAAACCCGTCGCCCACTGTGGTAGCTCAGACAAGGAGTGTGCACGATTTCGTCCTAGCTTCTAATAACCATAGCAGGGAAGAACGTTAGTTAGAATTAACCTTATTCCCAGACCATGGCGTAACACAAAAGGGATGTGCAATTGGGAAGCCCTTACTTTTTTTTAAGAAAGAAAGGAGAGAGAAAAAGAGATGCCGTGTGACGTGTTGCCGTCTGGCGGCATAAATGAGAAAGAGCGAGAATGAACATTGAACGATGAGAAACTCGAGAATAGAAAACAAAATAAACGTCGTTGCATCGCAATGCGAAATTGTAATTTCGAAATCTGACATCAATAAAATATCCCCATCGCCATAAACAGTGACATATAATCGGAACGACATCTAAAATGCTCTTCAACGTTTACATAAACAGTGAGCGAGGGCAGACCTTGGGCTCATTGTTTAAAACAAAGTGAATTTTTAATAGAATAAAGAGGAAATGGAAAAGCATTCCACTCGCACTTTGAGCGGCCAACTCCTCCTCCGATGGTGCGTGACAAAGCGAACACGAAAAGAGAAGAAGCTGTGTGTGTTTGTATAATTCGTTGGCCGTGGCAATCGAAGCAAAAGCGGCAAAATAAAAAATAAAAAAAATAGACGTTGGTCACGTGATCCGTCTGCTCTGATGTCATTATTATTCCAGTGGATTTTGTTGACGAGACCTGTTTTTCTAGTCGGCAATTGCAATCTGCCTAAAAAACGTGAAACGATCAAACGCAAATTGAAGATAAAAAAAAAAAAAGAAAAGAAATGGAAAGTGAATTCCGCCGAATAAAATCCATCATCAAAGCGGACCCCTTATTGAAAGGTGGGCAGGGCAGGACAGGACAAGACTGATGGGATGGGAGTGGAGTGCATGGGGACAACGCTAATTGAGAGAAGTGCCGCCGCCGCTTTTCTCGAGCTTTCACGGTTCACGGCCGCGTTCTTTGATTGTCCCAAACCAGCTTAAACAAAGTGTTAGTGGAATTCTTTAACAATCTATGGAACACACTGGGATTCAAATAAATAAAAAATTAATCCACTCCAAGGAAAGTAGCGGAAGCCCTGATTAAAGAAATGTTTCTCTAAGTTTGAAATGGGGGGGGGGGGGAGGGAAAAGTGGCTTATTAAAAGTGATTTGCCACATTTTTTTTCGAATTTCTTGGTTTTGACTTCAGACTTGGATAAGGCATCGAAAATTAAGCAAAAAGCTAGAATAAGAACCCATATCCTATCTATTCAAATTGTGCTCAACAGGATGTATCAAAACTACGTTTGCCTAACTTGGACGGCGGTTCCTCATACCAAAACAAGAAACATACTCCATATAAACATAAGCCAGAAAATCTTTAAATTTTGAGGTATTGATGAACGTTGACGTTATCTTTCACCTCAGAAACTCTTGGTTGGAATCATTGACTGTCGCACCCGTTCAAATACTCTCGAGACGGTTTCTAGCGGTTTCGCTGGTTTCCATGACGCCTCTGCATTAGAAATGTCGGCTGCATAAACCAATTGTTTTAGGTGGACGCACAAATAAAACTCCAAAGGATTGAGGTCCAGGAACGTGCAGGCCATGGAACTGGTCCGCCCCTACTTATCCATCGCCATGATAGTTTGGTTTGTTTGGTATTAATGTCCCTTTCAACTACTATGGTCATATCATGACGGTGTTATAGGGGCCGCCAATTTTGCCTCGCAAGCCATGATAAGTATCAGCTAATGCATTTCGAACAATGAGGCTAAAATGTCTGGAGCCCCATCGTGCTTAAAACACATGCTCTTCTTACCTGCATGGGCGTCAACTGTAGCAAGTCTGGAAGAGTGTTCTGAAATTCCTGTAGACAGCGCTTGTAAGACGTGCGGGGAGAACATATGGACCTACCAGACAGTCTCCTACAATTCCAGCCGACACATTCATCTTAAACTAATGCCACCATGGTTAAACGGGACACCTTTCAGGTAACTTGCTACCACACAGATTAACCCAATATGTACGCAAATGACAAATGTAAACAAGTGTAAATAAAATGTTGTAAACATTCCAAGAAGGAGCTTTAGCTGTGAAGCAGAAATATAATTATTCATTTTGTGACAAGGCCTCCTATAGACGAGCCATTGAGCAATCGTGCGTCGACAAAGCCATCGTCGCGTGCGCGTGCTCACGGTAAATATGCTTAAAAGATAAACAGAAAGTAATCGTGCATTCATTTTTGACGAATCGATTGTAATTGACATGCCATTATCTTGGTCAGTATTTTAGTACTTGAATTCCGCTTGAAGGGGGCCACAAAAAATCCTGAAAAGTTGCTAGAGCCGAGCTAAGACCTTGATGGTCATAATTCTGAAAACAGAATCTGAAAAACTTAATTCGTTTTCAAGTTATCGTGCAAACGGCGGACTCCCGGATAAACGTACAGAGCAAGCGCGCATTCTTCTAAGTAGCTTTTTGCTAAAGCTCCTAATAAATATAAACATAGTCCATGACAACACAGCTCCATCTAGTTGGTTACACAGTTCTGTTGATGGATTGTACCTCAAACAGCGTTGACTCTAAATCTAAGGGTTTTCGGACCTAAGTTTATATGGATCACGTTTCTCGTTTTGGTGTGAATAACCCGCACCCAAAACTTTGTAAACGTATTTTCGCTACACCCTGTGCATCATGGTCAATCAAATAGTTTATCACATCAGTCCATCTAAAGCTCTTTCCGATCAAGTAAATTGCATTTCCACCATGAATATATTAAAATTGATACTTCTCAGCACTAATTATACGGGAGAATTATAATTGATACTTCTCGTATTGATACCTCTCAGCGTGCGATTGAATGGCCGTCTACGAGAGAATTACTCCAGGGATCACCGATTAGTTCAGATCTCGCGACCATACGTATTTAGGAAATGGAAAAGAACTCTATAGTCTTATGTTTCTCATCATTTCCGATCGAATGACATATCACATGCCATATAGTGCCATTTGAAAACGTTAATAGTGCTGAAGATCACGAGGACGTTAATACCAAACAAACCAACCTGAAGATCACGTGGCTGCTACCCTCACAATTCTGACCCCACTGGGATAATTTGGCCCAAACTTCACAGTCATATATAAGTTGCCTAGAGGAATCTACCTACCGGATTTGACTCCTTTACATACCTATAGACCCCGTAAATCAGATGGACCTTTCTGGATAATTCCCACCCCGGTACTCCGGGCCCAATGCGCCAATCGAAACAAAAATAAATAGTGAAATAGGACCTGTCCGTACTAAGTTACATTCCGAATTTTAACCTCGTACGTCAAAAAAATGTAGAATCTATGAAGAGAACGGACGGACATGGTAAAACCAATAAGTAAACGAACCAAAGGTACATCGAGTCACGAACCAATCCTCCCCCTCCCCTCTTTATCAGATACTTCCAAGTTGTAAATTCGTTAATGTTTGAAGTAATATTCGAGTGAATCGGAGAAGGAGTCGAGGTCCTTTTTCTTTTAAGCCATTTGAGCCATTAAACGATGAAAAAGAAATCGGATCGACCGTGAAATTCGACACTTCTCATTTGAAATAGTCCGCGGGACATCGACCGACCGCCACTCACTCACTCGCTCAGTTTCTTTCGTTTCCCGCTCGTGCTTTCCGTTGTGTTCGAGAAGGCGCGAAAACTCGATAGTTTGGCGCGTCCGAAGAGTTTCGAATGACCACGTGACTAAGGAGCAGCGGCGACGGGGAGAATGATACTAACACGAAACACTCAAAAATTGTCAGAGAGAACTTTTTCTTCCTCCTCCTCCTCCTAAAAACAATTAAAAACAAAGACATTGATCAACCTCTACTGAAGACTTATGAACCGTTTTCTTTAAAGGGGTTTTCCTTAGCGAGAACAGACTGACGTTGTTGCAACCAGGTTTTCCTATTTCAACAATACCACACTGTTATAAAAGCGTCTCAAGGATGGCATGGCTTCGTATAGAAATTTCACGCAATTCAAGGATTCGAGGGCTTAAGTGTGGGAAAAAGTCACATTAATAAGTACGAGGCGTACTCAGAAAGTAAGTTCCGTTGTGTAATAAAAACGAAACTACTATATGTATTTCATTTTTTTTTTCTTTACCAGATGGTAGTCACTAGACAAAAGATCTGATTAGTTGGGAACAACTTGATTATGGTCCGGACCACGCGTCCAGTGACTACCACCTGTTGCGGGATCTAAAGGAGCTCGTCGGCAGCCTGCGTTTCAGGGATGATGAAGAAACTATTCTTGGTGAAAACTGCTTGGCTTTCCTCATCGGCGGCAGACTTCTATGAAGTGAGCATGCAGAGCTCATTGAGCACTATGCCAAGTGTTTAAAGAAACTTGGAAACTATGTGCAAAAATAGTTAAGGGTAGATAGAATCTGGTAAAGAAAAAAAATTTGAAAATATAACCTATATAGTAAAATTTTATTATTACAAAATGGAACTTGCTTTCTGAATACACCTCGTATCTACTTATTAGGCTCACTCCATATCAAATCATCCAGAAATGTTAGGAAATGATACCCTCACAGAAAACCTTGAAATCTTGTGTAATTGAAGTTTACCTAGATATATGAACATTTCTAAAATTTATAAATGCTGCAGGTTAAGTACTTTTTCAGTTATGATCTAAAGAAGTTATATGGATTCACAAACTCAGATGAGCTCCTTTATAATTTAAAAATGCAATAGTTCCTACAGTTTTTGCAGTAGAACCTTGATTTTTTTTTTTAATTAAAGAGGAGTTTTATATTTTTATGTTCATGTTCCTTATATTGAATATTTATAATCTATGTCTTAGAAAAAATTTAAATGATTTCTTTTAAACAAACTCGATACATGGGCATTATAATTTTTTTAAGGTATTGGGCCCCCCCCCCCCCATAGATTCCTTTGAAAGTTTTACAATATCATTATAAATCTTTCTTTAAATCACACAAAAAGAATCAGTTTATAGAGATAATGGGAAGTGTGGAAAAACACTATTAAAAAAAATAATTAAATTGCTAATTTATAACTACCATGTCACCACCTGTTTGTGACTAAAACCCTGAAATTCCCCTTGCTGAATATTTCACTGAAGGGTGTACAGCACAGTACAAAAATTGTAAGAATTTCAGAAATATCTGCTACCAGGAACACGAATTCAATGTAAAGTGCAGCTGGTCTTTTTTCCTCATGGACCAACCCCGTCCTTCTATTGACCTGATAATGATGTTTATGACGTCCCATTCTCTCCCACCACAGCAACAGACCGTACGCATTCTCTAAGCAAAGAGTCTTCATGATTAGTGGAAGAAAAGTGATCCTCATACAAAAAAAAAAATATTAAATGTGAATCATTAAAGCGTCTGTCACATGTATAGTTCCACATGAACTTGAATGCAGATTGCGTAATATTGACATAGTTATTGATTTTTGAGAAAGTGTTCAAAAACTATAAACAAAACTCTACTAACAGTAAGAATCATTGCATTCAGTTAATTCAGTTGTGACACAGAAGTTACCATTGCAACAAAGTTAGTGTTCATATCTTATTTAATGTAATGTTTGAGTACATTTTATAGTTTGTAGTTTTGTTTTATATTGCATTTTTTGTTTTATATTTTTAGGCTCACTTATGTTGTTAATGTTTCTTGGGTAGTTTCTATTAAGGATATTGTGGGAATGTTAATGACTGAATGGAATTGTTCTCAAAATTCATGACCAATTTTTTTTTTTTGTACCATTCATTTTTCTCAAAACTGATTTTTTTTGGGACGAAACTGTTCTACTTGTAGATCAATTTCTAATTTTTTCAATGATTTTCAGAGGGGGGGAAGTGTCCAAAATTTTTTTTAAATTTAACAAAAATATAATAAAAATTAATCTATAAAATTTTATATGGCCAATTCTTTGATGTTTTCGTAAACCTTATGTCAGAAAGAATATTTAGGGAAAAAATTGTCAGCCTACTTTTTTCCATTTAAAAACTGCAGTCAATTTTCAAATTTTCACAATTTCTTTTGAAGTAACAAATGCATCAAACTATCTGCAATGACTACCAACAGAATCTATATAGAGCAATAAAAATTGGCAAAAGTTCATGAAATTAGGTACAACAGTAGTACACAAAATCTCAGTTCTCATCTAAATAGTGGGTGTGACCCATTATTGAAAACCTGCAAAAATGAGTTTCTATGCTTATAAGTGTTAGCAGGTTAGGTTAGGTTAAGCTAAGTTTTGACTGCCCTGCCTTAGAACACTCGAGTCCTTGAATTATTGAAATTTCCATAGGCAGCCATCCCATTCCTGAGACTTTAGTCACTGTTATTACTTAGGAGAGACTCAGTCGTGATATAGCCATTAGTTCCTCAGTAAATTTTGGAAGAAAAGCCATCCCATTCCAAATTTGTTGGAAGAAAAGCCAGATAGACGAAGAGTCAATGAATAAAGTCACAAACGTCAAAATAGCGATTCACTGAACATATTGTGCCAGTAGATAGCAGCCGTACGTGTAGGCTAGAAAGTAGATGCCAGGCGGTAGTCCACTGTTGGTCAGTAAGAAAGGGGTGTGTTTAAAGTAGGGGGATTCGGTAAGACGGAAATCTCGCAAGACCGCACGTCTGACATTCTCTAAAACCAGCTAAAAAGATCCCTTCGGCGACTTCCTGGACGACTGTTACTTAACCTAACTTAGCCTAATAGAAGTATCTTTGTTAGAGAATGTCATACCTAATGTCTTGGCCTGATAATGGATGAGAGTACCATCCAGACAGTCAAATAGCCAGCATGTTGCCAGCAATGTGATTTACATTGGTATTCGTTGCTTGCTCCATCGTTGGCAACGTATCGTCGCAAGTCTTGGAGATTACTTTGAAGAGTCTTGGAATCGTTAAATCGAGCATTACTGGATTACTGTGTTCATTGTAAACTCGTCCATTTTATTATTATTTTTATTATTAAGCGATGACCGTTTCGTACCCCTGATGGAAGCCAATGATGAACGGCCGTAAGTTCATTCAAACACAATTTCTGGAAATGTCATTTGTCTTTTTGTCACGAATTCCGTGATGGTCCCCGCACATTTTCTGGTACGAGAATACATCAGGAATATTCCTGCCGCTTTTGAGTGAAGTAAACGTCAAAGATGCGTGAACGACGAACGCTTCGAGCCCGTGCGAGGAGCAGCGTGTAGCATCCGAGTGGACGGCGGTAGAAGTCGAGTGCTCGTGGCGGAGGACAGGACAGCGCCTCGACGCCTTCCACATTCGAGAGCAGTACGCGCGCGCAGTGAATGAGTGCACCGCACCCGCAGAAGCAACACGCAGCATCCTCCTCCTCCTCCTTCCGGTATTTTGGGTTCACGGTCAAGGTCGTCGGCGGCTTTGGATACACAAGAATCGCATAGGAGAAAAGCAAGCAGCAGGTAGTGCGTTCGGAGGGGGGGGGGGGGGGGGGGGGGGGGGGGGGGCCCCCCCCCCCCCCGGGGTGGTCACGCGTCCATCGATTTGCGCTCGTCCCGGGAACGAGTTTGACGCACTTTCTCCGATGCAGATTCTTTGGCTCGACAGAAATCGGAAGCTGGCACTCCACAACGATGAAGAAAAACTATTCAAAAAATTAAAGCTAAGCGTTTGCAATCCTTTGAAGTTGCATTATTCAAGTTCGCTGAAAATTAAATCTTTTGCTAATCTCGTTTGACGTGTCTACGCGAGATTTTGTTGAAAAAAACCAAACAAAACGTTGTATGTAGATTATTTACTAACAGAAGGAATAAATTAATATAATTAATGATCGAGTGAAAATAATTCTCCTTTCTCAACATTAAAATTACAAAAGAAATAATAAACTACTTAAAAATAAAGTTCAGTAATGGCTTGAACTCTTGAGGAAACACGAACAAAAGAATATAATAATATCTTGAAGAGAAATAACCATGAATGTAAAGAAAAATTATAATAGAATATTAAGGTCGCTTGAAGTTGGTAAAAACTGTGGGTTGGAAATTTGGAATTGTTTACTTTAATTATTTTTTTGAAGCGACATCAGAAGACCAACCAATGAAATCGCATCGTTGTTTAGCTTTCAATTCTGTTTCCGATAATTCTCTTATTTCAAAAATATAAAATTTTATTTACTTGGAAAAACCCCAATAATAAAATACAACATAAAAAATAATAGAAATTAAAAAAAAAACAAACAAAAAACAACTCTAAAGTGAACTCCTCCTCCTCCCTTAATGTAAATGTAAATATTCCAATTGTTTTAGTTTTAAGTTTTTGTTGGTGTATCACTTCTCTCCTTATGTGCCTTTGAAGATGAACGGCTGGAATCGTTCAGATGTCAAATGTTTAAACCATGAAAAATTACATCTGACTTCATTTTTTTATTGGAACTTTCAATTGGCGGATTATTTATTTCGGAAGTTATCTTCAAAATTGTTCTCCAAATTGTTCTTCAAAAATTGTTTTCAAAGTTATCCTCATATTTTTTTATATCATCAGTTTCATGTGCTACAGTGAAAACTTCTACAGAGTACCACCCACCTCATATCCAGTTCCACTTCCAAGACTGTTTTCATAGCGTTTTTATTAATTGATTGGACTTTGTACAATGTAAGAATACTTTGATTTTAAAATTAGGTTTTTGCAAAATTAAGGGATGGCTCTTGCTAGGCTGATGCAATTTTTTTAACTGGAATATTTACATTTTTATTAAGGGAGGAGGAGTTCACTTTAGAGTTTTTTAAGAAAAAAATTGTTTTTTATGTTGTATTTTATTATTGGTATTTTTCAAAGTAAATACAATTTTATATCTTTTTAATAAGAGAATTATCGTATTAAGATTTATACCCAATTTTTGAAGTTATAAATTCTCTTTCCAACTTTTAATTCAAAAAAATGTAAACTAAAGATGAGAGAAAAATCTCTCGAAAACGTTATTATACTCTCATTTGGATAAATTAACATAAAAATAAATTTGTATGGCGGAATGGTAAATTCGCACAGGCCTACCACGAGATAATGATACGGATTCAAAAAAAAAATTGTATTTGTCAATAAGAGGAAGTTGTTCATATCGTTTATATTGTTTGGGGCGACGAAATGAATGCTTCTGCCATTTCTTCATTTTTACCAAAAAAAAAATTAATTTCTCTAAAAAAGCTTAGCCCATTTCTATAAAAAAATGCGTCAATGCATAGTTTAAGGACCCCTCTAAGTGTCATTATTATTATTTTTTTTTTTTTAAAGAAAAAGAAAAGAAAAAGAAGAAAAAAATTGACGGGGGAGGGGGATAGTTAATGACTCCAAAACGGCTCATCACAGCGAAACAAGTCATTTACGAAATAAATTCGCCTTAATGAGAGGAGTACGTACATGTCGAATTTATTGAGTTTGATTCGCTGGTTTGAAGCTACAGTCATATTTTAATTTTTAGAAAAAGGCTTACCTAATTGACATAAAAAATGAAGAAATGGCAGTATATATAATTTTTGTTTGGTTCTATGATTTGCCGTTTCAGAGGAGTTAGCTGCACAAAATTGGCCACATATGTACAGACGGGATTTTTTTTTCAAAATTTCATATCTTCTCGAATCATGAGTTTTTAAGTCGATTTCAGAGAAAAAAAATGATTTTCTGAAACGAATACAGGCCTTTACTCTTGAAGAGTGGTAGGCCAAAAACTTCAATCATCCAGCAGGCTCCAGCAATTGCCAACGCTCCAATTTACAACTTCGCTTCAAATGAAATAATTCCAGTAAACAACTCATACTGCCAAATTTCTAGCCCACAATTTTACCATCTTCAAGCGACATCAAATAAATTCTAAACTTCAACATCCTCTAGGCTTTCAAGATTATGTCTCTTCTATCTTTTCAAGATTAACACTACATTCTTCAGTTCGTGTACCTCAACTATAAATCCTCAAGATTTCAACTCATTCTCTATATGCTCTCAAGATTGGTGAACTTTATTTTTAAGATTAATCAACTTGTTATTTATTTTAATATTGAGAAAGGAGACTTATTTTACTCAATCATCAGTTGTACGTAGAGTTATCGGTTAACAAAATCGAAAGAGATAGTCACGATTTACTTATAAGGTCCGGAAAACAGACAAACACGGCGAACAATTAAAAATTCTTCATACTCGTACAATTGTAATTGCCATTCGAAACGCAACAAAAAACGCGCGAGCAAGTTCCTCATTTTTAATTGATTTCTTCTTCTTCCGGGGCTAAACAATGGCCAAGGCATACGATTAAAAAAAAAGAAAAAGTCGACTGAAAATCTTCTTTGGTCCTGAATTTTTTTTTTTCTTGTATAAAAAAAAGTTATAACTTTCTGGAATATTAAGAAAAACACAACTTGTCCACGCCCGTTTATTGGAACTAAATACGCACATTTCGATCATCATCTTCAGCAGAGCCAAAACAGGTTATACTTGATCAATTGACAAATTGGAATAGGAAGGTTTAAAACAATAGAAATTTTGAAATTCTTTTTAACAAAGAAATAACAACGAGCAATGACAATGAAGGAAAAGAAATATTAGAATTACAGTCCAAACAAAATTCCAATTACTTATTTTCGAATAATTAAAAAAAAATAAATACTGAATCATTTAATGGCACTGGGTCATTGTTTATTAATATTCGTTGATCGCAGTTTTGAATATATAAGATCTCATCACTAAGAATAAAAACTATGGACATATTATAATAATAATAGATTGTAATATCTTACAATATAAGACGATATTAATAATTAAAAAGGTGAATTTAACAGTCTACGTTATTAGCCAAAATGTTAATAGCCAAAATCCTATTTTCAACTGTTATTTAACACATTTTTTAATGATTTTAATTTATTGACTGGGTCATTTTCTATTTATTGTAAATGTATTGATCAGTTTTGTACTGAACATATTTTTTGAATTTTATTTGCATTGTTTAAGCCCTTGTTGTTCAATGCTTTTTATTATTAATAAAATAAAAATAACTAACTAAATAAATAAAACACTAAATTATGAGATACCTCTTTTGCCACAACATAATTCCAGAATTTATTGTTTAGTTTGTCTATTTTTTTAAATCAAGTTTGTGTTGGTTAACTTCATGTACCTCTTGTAAAAAGGGTTCCCATTTTGTAACATATAGAAAATTGTTATGGTAGAAGAGGTATCTCGTAGTTTGGTCATAGTCTAAGGAAGGTTAGACTATGGTTTGGTATTGTTTTCGTGTACTCGCTATTGATATTAAAAATTCACCTTTTTATTCTTAATATTGCAGTATATTCTAAGATATTACAAACTATAATAATAATAACCGATACTTATACAAAACCTCAGAAAAAGCCACAATCCTAAACACTTGTCACGTGGTAAGGAAATTCCTATACATAAACATTAATGGCCCTTGCATTTGAGCCTCTTGGGCTTAGTTCACTCTAGCGCACTCTAGGGTCTACCTCATTAGAGACTTGACTTCCGGACTTGATCCGAGTTTGGTTTTTCCAAACTAGCAACAATAATATAAGGTCTCATTAAACATTGTTTTGTCAATTCTCTTTATGAAATAGGTGGCCCTTATCTAAGGCATATTTACCGACTTTCTAGATGTCGGTACTAAATCCTAAGTAATAAATAAATCCAGGGAAGTTTAAGTTTAGAAAAAAGTAAAATCCACGAAAATGAATACCAGATGGTTCGTATATAAAGCACAAAAAATATTTAACATTTAAAGTGTGATCAGAAACATGACAATAATGGGTTGTTAGTTGGCGAGATAATTTAAAAGATTATTTGTTAAACACTATATCCCCAATGGTCAATAATCCTGCGTGTCTTTATTTGGTGTAACTGTTAGCCATTATTCATGATATCCATAATAAAACTTATATTGCTGAGAATGCATGATTCGCATTGTGAGAACAATGTTAAAATCGCAAGCCAGTTAAAAACATCGTCGTTCTGTTGCCAATTTTTTTTTCGAAATATTTGATTTTGACTTCAGATTCGGATAGAGCATCAGAAAGTAAGTAAAAGTTATAAGAGGCACACAATTTCTATGCTTAATATTCGGTAATAGGTATGCCTATTATAATTTTTTACTTCTTTTTGATCCTCTATCCGAATCTGAAGTCAAAATAAAAATAAAAAAAATTAAAAAAATGGCAACAGAACGACTGACTTTGCAAATTCAGAAATGATAATCAGAAAAGGGTACAGGCATTGCAATGTTTTTGGTTTATTTCGCTTTTACATCATTTTCATGGGCAAAATGAGAAACAATGTTATTGTTTATTTTATTAGCCATTATCGTTTTGAATGTTGTTGGTGTTAATAAATTATTAATGCGATTACAGCACTAAGACTGCTTCAGAAGGAAAGTTCGATGTCCTTTTTTTAAGAGACTGTGGGTTTAAAATGAGTGTAAACATTCAAACTTATTTTCTACGGCCTATCAAAGAAGATGTGTCCATGAAAATGGACGAAGGGACCAAAGAGGTTAAAATATTCAAATTTTGTTACTCCCCTAAAAGTTTCCGGACTTTGAAAATTTCAAAATTTTGAAAAACTTTGGCCATTCCTGACCCTTTTCCAGAACAAAATCTATGCAGATAATCCCCAGACAATAGACGAACTGAAAATTGCAATTACACAAACTGTACACTGCTGCCATCATTTGAAACATCCATCTGAGAATTGAGCTGCCTCCAGAAAAATATGATCATTTCGAATAGTTACTTATTACAAATTCCTTTTCAATGGTATGTATGCAATTTTATTTCAGAAATTCAAAATATAAGGTGTTTTAGAACATCCGCATCAGCCAGTTTTTTTTTTTTGTTTTTTTTTAAAGATTAAAAGACTAGACGTTTGAAAAAAGAATTTTATG
The DNA here is from genome assembly GCA_023313115.1 of Rhysida immarginata. Taxonomy (NCBI): domain Eukaryota; kingdom Metazoa; phylum Arthropoda; class Chilopoda; order Scolopendromorpha; family Scolopendridae; genus Rhysida; species Rhysida immarginata. The sequence goes on from JAHWFO010003745.1 coordinate 353,062, forward strand.
GATAAAACCTATGATAAAGAATTCATTTTTCGTAGTTTCATTTTCCAGAACAAACAAGAAGTAGAGGGAACTGGAGTCAAACTTTGAAAATTCAAATGAGAACATAGGTCATGTAAGGTATCTTTGGACAGTAATTTTAAAAATAAACAACTTTACTAATCCTCATCGTTTATTCACAATTAAAGAAAAATTAAAAATAAATGAGTAAATTAAATAAATTATCTAAATTATTGTGATATTGGTTTTCTAATGTTACGTTGTGCCATACACGCTTCAAAAATTCCAAACAATGCTGTGTTCTCTTTCTTACATCCTAGGTTGCTTGGAGACTTGAGCACTCTGAGAGATTCTCATGCCACTCTCATTCTTTCTTTCAGTCTTCCCTTGTGGGTTGCACGCTCTTGGTAGACGGATGTCTTTAATTCGTCCCCACAAAGAGATAAGTCAGGAGAACGGGGTGGCCAAGCCATTGGTCCCCTTCGCCCAATCCACTGTCCAGGAAATAAATTGTCAACGCTTCTTCGTGCTGCACGTGAAAAGTGAGCTGGACCACGGCCTTCTAGAAACTACCAGGCCTGAATATGACGTCAATAATGTATTGTTCGAGGCCAACGAAAAATACAAGGCCCTGACGCGGAAAAGTCACCTGACCATAGCAGCCCGACCAATAATCAAACTTTCATTGTTACTCGGACTATTATGGTCAGGTGACTTTCCGCGTCCAGGCCTGTCTTTCTATAGTCCATCCAACCATAGTTTGCGCGAAATGTGATGGACATTTCAATTGTTATGTATTGTTCCATTTTTGTTGTAACAATGTCCAACAATTGAAACGGCCATCATATTTCACGCAAACTAAGGCTGGATGGACTATAGTTGGCTTTGTATATTGTTGAAGCACTAACATTGTGATGTTGAACTTACTTCTGTAATAGCACCAAGATAACAAGGCTTGGAAACATCTGATCATCTGGGTGCTAGCAGCAATCCAACCTTCAATGTTTCCAACAAACGGAAAAACAGATTAACATCCAAGATGGAGATAATGAAGATGGGACTGTTACATCACTCTAAAGCGGCTACTGTTAATCGTATTTCTACCAAAAATCATCATTTATATAAAATCAACGACGGTGGACGTTGTCACAACAAAGAAAAACTCTAACAATGGGTTACTTCCCGATTATACAATCGGGTGGGTTCGCTTCTAGTAAACCATAAATTTGGTCGTTTGATGATGATGTAACAATGCATACAGTTTCTGTGCGCAGGCCTTCTGTCTAGGTGGTGTTGGCTTGGTACTGTCAATACCACCTAAAGAGAAAGCCTGAGCGCAGAAACGTCGTACATTGTTAAAACAGCATACGTAGTTATCTTTAATCACATTTCTACCAATAATAAGCCCTAAATTATGACTAGGTATGAGGATGTAATAATGTATAAAATTTTCGCGCTCAGGCTTTGAGTAGAGGTGGTTGTTCGGGACTCAAGAGAAGACCTCCGAGTTGCACAATTCCACCACTACCATAACCACCGAGAGAGAAGGCCTCTGCGATGAAAAGTAATACATTGTTACATCATCATAGTTAGGGCAAATTTATGCCTTATTATAGGTAGAAATACGAATAATGTCCTAAATATGATGATGTAAAAATGTATTACGTTTCATCGCAGAGGCCTTCTCTCTCGGTGGTTACGCCACTACACGGTAGAAACATTTGGGCGAGTTCATTTCTAAAAAGATTGGACAGGGATATTGCAATTGTTATCATAATTTTCTCCTGCGTCGCATGTTGTCTCTCCTCGTGCCTGCGTGGTTTTTGGTTGCGCGCGTGCTTTGGAGAAAAACATGACAACAATTGCCGGAGAAAAATATGACAACATTTGGTGGAATTGTGCAACTCGGAGTTCTTGAGTCCCGGACAGTAGTTTCTAGGCTTGCGGACATCAATACCTCCGAGAGAGAAGGCTTGCGGACATCATCATAAAAAATCATAATTTATGGGTTATTGAAAAAATAAACCCTTGAACTGGTAGAAATACGATTAACTGACTCCCTACTTTTTTTCCTGTTTGTTCTGGAAAACGAATCTACCTAAAATGAATTCTTTATCATACGGTTTGTCCATAAAATTCTTTTTTTCAAACACCTAGAATCAACAACTTTCAAAAAAAAAAAAAAAAAAAAAAGACTGACTGATATGAATCTCAGAAGTACCCCTGTAAATTTTGATGTATTTGTGAGTAAGGGAACTTTTAGGACATCATCCTGTAGAAAAACCTTTTGTTCACAAGAAATTTAAATCTAATAGAATAAATACGTGTTCCGGTCCCCTGTGTAATATGAATAATAATAATAATAATAATAATAATAATAATAAAGAGTAGACAATCAATGAATTCAAATCAATTTCTTGTGGACAAGAGGTTTTCTATTTTCTCGTCATGTGTATCGTAAAGGTTGCCCGGATTCGCGACAAAACTTCGGCGGCTTCCTTCCACGACACTAATCAAAACGTTGTCAAAGCTTTTCTTTACTCGATTAGGTAAAAAGAAAAACACAAACATTAAACGGAGTCTTTTGAGAAAAATAAAGCAAGAAAGCGTGATGATTTCAAAGAATCGACGACCGTGTGACAAGAGAAAATGAAAAGTTGGCTAACCGCTCGGCCTTCGACCAGTTCGTGTGCAATTGACGCGCCAACAATGTTTCAATCGGCGAACGGAAAGCGTAGTCCTAAAGTGTCGTAAAGCATAGGGAACGGGGTGGGGAAAGTGCTCATGCAGGCAGGCGGGTGTATGAAACCTTTAGCAAATGAAACGATGCCGATGCTGTAAAGCCATAGATCATTTCTTTTTCATTTTTGTTGACATGATAACGGTTAGCGCTACATGCGGCGCAGGCCGACTTCACAAACGGAATCGTCGTGCTCCTCCACACAAATCCTTGGCGCTCGCAAAGGAAATTTTTCTCCCACTGACCTCTTCACAAGCCTCTCTGCGATTTGAATCGCGCCATTTACCGGGGGACATCGAACGACCCGTCGATAAGTATTATTAAAATAACAATACTAATAATAATTAATAATAAAAAAAGGAAAAATATAGAGCGAGAGAGAGAAAAAGGGGTGGCTGGGGTGTATGGGGGGAGTCTTAGCAGCAGCAGCAACTGTTATTCGAATGTTGTTCGTTTTTCGTGAATTTCCCGATCCGCGTTTTCACGTTACCTGGCGCCTTGGGAGATGCCTTGTGACGTTTGGGCAGTAGCATTTGAAAAAAAAATTTTTCGAGCGCTATGTGGACTCCTTTCATCAGTATTTGGTGGTGCGAGCCGTTTAAATTAACCAGCGCGAACCGATGCCGTTGTCCGAATAAAAATTCGTGTTTGAGATCGAAGAAAATAGTGCAAAGAAAGCGCACGAATCGTCGCCGTTTCCAACAGGGAAGCCGCCATCTTGTATCGCCTTAGACAACGTTGAATTGGCGGGGACCCTCTAAGGCTCAATGAGTGGCGAGTGTGTTCATTATGTTTTTTATTGGGAATTTGTCGAATTTCTTGACTCGTGGATCTGAATCGAATCGACGAAACCATCGACGGCATTGATCAGCGTCCTCCGAGTGCTCCCGACCATGGATTTGCGAGCGTGTGGCCTCGAGAAAAGCGACCGTACCGACCGAGTAACGGCACATCAACAATAGCGTGGATTTCGCCAAGAGACCAGTTGGCAACTGTGGAGGGAGCCTGCTGCTGCTGCTGGTGCTGTTGCCTGCTGCTCCTGCTCCTCCTGCTGCTGCTGCTACCTCTGCTGCCTGCCTATGTTGTTGCTGTGGTGGTCACGATTTCAGTAAAATTCTCGGCACCCGTGTGCGCTCGGCCGATGATTGCGCGCCGATCGCTGCCAGGTAGATGATAGCCCCCCACAGCCGCGCTAACATGAACGGGGCTCGACATTTCCAAGCCAATATGGCCAAATACATGAACAAAAATACGTATGCGACCCAGAGGGAACACAATGCATTTCTCAGAGAGTTACGGCAATTCCATGAAAGTCGAGGGTAAGTTGTTTGTTTGTTTCTCTTTTTCTTTTCTTTTTTTTAATATTTATTTTCGTGTTGGGGGGGCTGGGCCAAGAGAGACTTTACTCATCGAGTCTTGTGTTACTTTTCAGAACATCATTCAGGAAGAGTCCGTGCCTCAACGGGCGAGAAATAAATCTCTCGCATCTGTACAACGAAGTGACGAATTTGGGCGGATGGCGGAAGGTTAGTGTGCCCCCGTTTGAATTTACCTCCAAAATTTGTTGGTCATTAGACAATACGAGCGGTTCGGCCCGACCAAAGACGGTCTATCGATCGGCGCCGCTTCGCTTTTCCTTCACTCTATGCGTGCAAAACTCACAAGTTTCGTAAAAACCAAAATCACCTCCTCCTCCTCTACCTCCATTCAATGTTAGAGAAGAGGAGGAGGCTGGCTACCTTGGCGTTAGGCTTAGCCCTCTTGAAAACCCAAATGGCTTTTGACAGCACTTTTTTCACCTTTTCAGTTTATTTATTTTCCCAATCGAAAATGACAATTCACGCCCTTTCCTTTCTCTATTATTATTTTTTTTTTTGTCTTCACAATGCACAGAGCCCAGGCTTGTTTTAAATTTATTTCCAAGGGCGGTCGGGAAAGCTGGACACGTAAAGGTGCGGGTACCTCAATTTCACCCCTGCCTGCCCCAAACGTATCTTCAATCGTACGCATTCTAGTACGTAAGTCACTAAAAGTGTACGTTCCTTCACTTTTCCCTCGCGAGCGCCCGCAATTATCCCTAGAGCGGGCAATGAACTTGACGCCGCGATAACGTAACATTGCCTTTGCGTATTTTTTTTTTCTCTTCCCCCCTCCGTTCGGATCAGCTTTTGTAAACATTGGGTATCCCGACGCATTAACACCTTTTGTCCTTCTCTTTTCTCTCCCTGTTTCAGGTGAATGAAAACCAAAAGTGGGATATCGTATCGCAGAGCTTAGGCCTCCCTCGAGCCTGTGCCAACGCAAACTTGGCTTTGAAGCAGTTTTACATTAGGTAAGCCTAACCCGTAGATTAACGTAGATCTGATTAAGCCTAATTTTATTAAGTATGTCAAAACAGAAGAATGCATGTGTCGAAGAGTTAGCCGATGACAAAAATTGACCTCTTTACACTTCTGCTTCCCCACCGACACTATTCGCGTTCGCTTTAAATGCCTTTTCCCCCACTAAAAGCGAATCAACATTTCGTGCGGTGCATTTCCTTTACACTTCCCGTCTTCGTCTTACTCCTCGTCGAGTGACTACTAAGAATAAAACAAAAAATGGACAGAGAAAATGGAAAGATAAAACAATAACAACAATTAGAAGAACCCAAAACAATGATTCACCCTGATTCATAGCTAAGGGATCTTTAAATGTGCTCCCTTAAACTTCTTAAATGATGGGGAATACCTCTGACTAATCTCACCTATACACAAGAACCACATCAGGAGAAAAGAAGAATTCTGTAAACTGTTGACACTTTCATTTCTTTTTTTTTTTTTTTTTTTCCCTTTGATATCTATTTCTTTATACCTTCGGTTTTTTTTTTTGTAATATTTTTTGTGATTGAATTTATAAACTGGTATAGCTAATCCCACATATAAGAACTCAATAAGATAAAGGAACTTTATGCATATGACAGCTTATTTTCGTTTCCCCCCCCAATCTTTTAAGGGTTTTCAAATACTGTACTTGATATTTTTAAATTCAGATCAAATACAGTAGAATTTCATTATTACGTTCTCCGGTAATACGTTTATCTTGGTTTTATGTATTTTTTTTCCTGGGTCCCAGTCCCGTTAGTGCTATTTGGTCATTACTCGATAATACGTTATCTCGTTGATACGTTTAAATCTCTCGATCCCTTGAAAAACGTAATAACGTGATCCTACTGTATTAAATCAAATAACAATAACGATTCAAATACAAGATACTTGAGTTTATCGAAAGAAATAAATGGCGTGCTATTAAAATCAACAGTGATTAAATCAGAGACATCAGATTGCATGGAAACGGTTGTTAAATTCTCTGATGAGCTAAGTTGAGTCTCATCGGAAATCTGGGTTGGAGGGTATGGTTTGCCACAGCCCGAAAGTATGTTTTCTTCGTTGAATCAGATCATGTGATCTGTTTGCGAACAAAAATGGTGGTGACGTATGATGCGAAGAACCCACGGTAGAGATATAGAACCACTCTACGTAATAAATTACTTTTGCCTGCTTTTTAGGTAGTAAAGCTAAATAATAGGCCACTGCTAAAATATATCTTCATCATTATGTCTTTTACCATTTAAAATTCTTCTCGTCAGAGCCGTAGCGATGGGAGGGGCCTATCCAGGCCTTAGCCCAGGGCCCTTGCATAAGGGGAGGCAGCAGAGCTGTACAGAATACAGTAAGGGGGCACAAAATACAGTTAGGTAGCGCAATTTGCCCAAGGCCCAATTTACTAAGCCATGACACAAAAATAAGTCGTTGAATAGATATAATTCAACTGTATTGTCAGCCATATTTGTTTTGCTGATGACTTTTTAAGACATTAGTCGTGTTGTTAAATAGCACTACCATTGACTACAACACTTGTTGCATCGGTCAACGAAAGCGATGATTTTAACAACACGCCGAAAAATTCATAAACTTAAAACAATTTTCAGTCGATTCTTTGTAAAAGATTCAGCAGATTCTCAACTTTCCAAGTGTGAAATTCGGGCTTGCTGTAAGCTCTCTTTTAAGCCAAACTATTATTCGTTAATAAACTTATGATTTTAAACTTTAGAATAAACATTCGAGTTTGATTTCCTATTTCTGATATCAAATTTTGATTCAAATTAAAAATATATGAAATTAGGAGGCTTTAAAATGTTAGGTATATTTAACGTTGAAGAATTTGTAGTACATTTCATGGATGAAAAAATCCACCAACCATCTTTTTCTAGCTTTATCAAAGTGATGAAATGAATAGCTGCAAAATATATTTGGAATTGAATAACAAGATTTTTTTTTTGCTTTTGGCCACCTATACTATTTTTCAAACATCCATGCCCTCGGCGGGATTCGAACCCGAGATTTATTGGTTTTGAGAGCGGCAAGACCTGCGCCTTAATGCACTTGGACACCGAGCTGGCTAACAAGATATTATTATTATAATATAATAAAATGTGTTTTAAAGCCTCCTTAACTAAACAAAGACCTTAAACTATATAGATCAAATTACAAATACGCTATTCACTAGTTTTTACATATTTTTTTTTTAATTTTTTATTCTTACTCATTCCAAATATACAAAGGATTTCCCTCAGCAGTGGTGGTTCTATTGATGTGATCGTACATCCTTTGATTTCTCTGTTCTCACGAGCATACAGTATCATACATTCTCCATCGTAGCCGTTGTGCTATCTGGTGTCTTTTTTTTTTTTTTTTTTTTTTTTTCCCAAAAAAACTTTTGTTTTCTAGGAATTCAACAATTAATTCGGATAAATTTCCTGCCTGCCAAAAACTGGCTATGCATTTAATTTTCTGGTTAAAAAAACAGCTATCGATAAATTCCAGTTAAAAACCCTTTTTTTTCCCTCTCCGATTAAAAATAATCCAAAACTGGTTACTTGACAACATTATCTGCATATAAGAGCCAATCATTCAGAGCAGAGGAGGAATCTCACAAAATTTAGTAGAGAAATTAAGTTTTTAGTAAAAAATCTAGTGGTCAATCTTATTTGGGGGGAAGGTTAATTGTATGCAGCTATAACATTTATAGGTGCTCTGACAGCTGAGCTGACTTGCTCAGGCACAAACCGAAGCTGAAAATATGCAAAATATGCAGGGGGAGGGGGGGATAGTGGGATCTGTGATCTAGGGGTCTAGGCTGAGCTCATCGACAAGCAGTCGACTGTCGACAAGTGTCGATGGTCACGTGGTTAATGACGCATTTGTCGATTCGAGCTAGCATGAACACGACTTGTCTACAGTGTCTACAGAGTCTACAGTGTACACTTGTCTACTTGACCATCGACAACTGCCTACAATTCTGCCATTCTTGTCTACAATTCAAGAGCAGTCGACTATGCACTTGACGATCGTTATTTCAGAATTTCGCAACAGATTTCTTATTAAAATCTTTTTTCCTTCGTTTCCGGCCTGCAGGCTAAATACACACAGCTCAAGAATACACATTTTCTAAAAATATTAACAAAAACTTGTTTAAAAATATTTACATACATGAAGTACTCTCTTGTGCTACGAAACTTGAACTGTGAAAATGATAACATAGTGTGTCTACAGTTATGTGTTTATTTATGTATTTATGTGTATACATGGATAAATGTTTAAAATTATGTGTAAATGTGTGTAAACTTGTGTATATCAGTGTATATCATCTAGCCATATGTGTGTAAATTTGTGTATAAATGTGTAATATGCCACTTATCGACGGTTAGATTTTGTCGAGATCGACAGCTTGTCGATGAGTTCAGCCTAGACCCCCTATTCTATAGACCTGGAGCACGTGTTAGCAACACTGGTTTTTGACAAGAAATTGTTTAAGCCAGTGACAGCACATGTCCTTTTCTGTACAGAGTCAAAATACAAAATTTTTATTGCAAATATTTATCTTTAGTTGTAAAATTATTTTTTAAATAGAATCGAGGTTAAAGGACAATTTCTTATCTAAAAACTTTTTTTTTTTTTTTTTTTTAAAGATTCCAAAAAAATTTTCCAAAAAATTAATCAATCGCTTGAAAACCGGCTTCAAAAGTTTCAAAAATCAATGGTTTCAGTTTCGCCATGCTCTTAGCTTCCGTTCCCCAGTTCAAGTACATGCTGTGTCACAAGTATGTTTCTCTAGAGCGCCTCCTATTCATGTTCCATAGAGAAGCATTGGAGGGCCAGAGCAAAACCTTTCGATCCAACATGGCTGTCTCTTGGGTTTACAGAATTCGCATATAAACCTGATTTTTGCATAATTTTAATTTTTTTTTTGGAATTTTTAATATCAATTTTGTAGTTAACTCAAGCCATATAATATTTAGAAAAAAAAATTGTTTTTGGGTGGGAATTGTCCTTTAAATGAATTCCTGATTTTCTTTTCATAAACTTCGCTTATAAGAACAGTTTTGTTTCCCCAATTGGACTATTATAAGCGGAGCTGTCTGTATAAGGACAATGTAAGTAAATTTTTATGTATCACCAACTACACGATATAAGAATGTGATTAAACAAGTGTCCAAAATTCTTTTTAACCCTCTGAACATCAAAATCTGTCCCATGCAGTCGAAGTTTAACTTTTTTTGTATTCTTCATGTAGAAATCTTAAAATGTGATTTTCTTACATGCATTTATTTATAAATTGGAAAATAATTGACCTTGGGTCATTTTGACCCGATTTTGATGTTAAATAACTACTTGCAAGTTTCGTTTTATTTTGTGGAAATGTGAAAATAAGTAAGGGGAATTCTGTTAATATTTATTCAGAGCAATTATATCAGTGGGCATGATCGTTTAAGTTCTTTACTTGATACAAGTTTTGAAACTGTTATTTTGGATTTTTCAATTTTTTTTTTATCTGCTTGGAAAATAAATACATAAATATCTTCAAAATGTATCTGAAGTTTATATTCTGAATCAAAACCTCATTTGATATGAGAAATACAAGGTGTCTCAACTAAAGTGAACCAATAACCAACTTCTGATAGTGTACTTTATGGAAGAATTATTTGCACTCTGCAATACTGCTTACAGATGGGCATAGACCAAGAAGGGCATGCGTTTGAACATTTTATAATCTATTTTGTTTAGGAACAACCAAAAATAGGGGTTTCTGTTGACTTCCATATTCGAAAATGGCATTGGTTTTTTTTTTTTGGAAATGCAATACACACCCCCCCCCCGCCCCCCCATATAAAAGTACAATAATTCTTCCATTGAAAACACTGTCAGATTTGTATTTTTAGAAGTTGGGTTTTGGTTCACTTTAGGTGAGACACCCTGTATATATGAGCCTAAAGTGACCTGATCTTGGCGTTTTGTGGGATGCAAATATCTTGACATTCCGAGGGGTAATAAATAAACAACCTGTATACAATAAATTACACAAATTAATACACTTCCACAAATAATTACCTTATTGTATGTCTTGGGCACAATGTTCCCTTCTTCAGCGATAGACTGTACTAAACTACATAGTAAGAAAGTTATCGTAGTTCTAGACGGTGAAACCCCGAAACACAAACAAAAAACGAGTCCTCGTTCTTTAATCATTCTTTGTGATATTTAGATTGACTCTTTGTATAACGTATGCTTTATAAAGGTTTGTAAGGATTTAAGCAATGTCCAAAGCGAGCAGCTTTTTTGTTAAAATGTCACCGATTGTTCTGAGAACAAATCAAAATAACTGGCCTGCTGAAATGTCATCATGGTTTAAAAAATTTACTGTTTTCATTCTTCTAAATTTTATTTTTTTGCCATTTTTGCCCATATTTCAGCATTAGTTTGACCAATTCCTTCTGCAAATGAATGATTTGATGCTGTTTAACTTCTGGAAAAACTATCTGTAATACAGCAATATTAAAGTTTTTGTAGCTGACATGTTTCAAAGTCACTTAATCATCAGAGTTAATAATAGAAAGTGAAGGAAAGACAGGGTTCGCGCTTACTCGCAATTTATGCGTCAAATGGTCATTTGTGTTAAAAATTGACTCGTGATTTTTTGACCAGCGAGTCAAAATTGACTTGTTAAATTTTGGATATCTTCAGCCCATATCTTTCTCACCACATTTTAACCTCACTTCATTTTGTAACCTCAGTTTTCAGGCTCGGGAGTCAAATTTCACATGATGTGAGTCAAAATTTAGATTCTTTTTATTTTCCATATATTTTACATGCATCCCCAATCTCTATAGTTACTTAGAAATTTAAACAAGACCGCATGTGACAAAATGAAGTGAGGTTAAAATGTGGTGAGAAAGATATGGGCTGAAGATATCCAAAATTTAACAAGTCAATTTTGACTCGCTGGTCAAAAAATTGCGAGTCAATTTATAACACAAATGTCCATTTGACGCGTAAATTGCAAGTAAACATGAACCCTGCTGCATAATAAGATGACCTGAGGAATGATGAAGAGACTTCAAAAGGATCAACTACATAAATTAAAAATTAGTATTGCTTTATTACAGATAGTTTTTGTACTTATTTAGTCTTACAGCAATACAAGATCTACCACGATGGATTTCTTTATATATATAGCGCACTTTCTATCTGTTTGTTTGTTCCTCCATAACTTCTGAACTGGGCAACCCCCGAGGTTGAAATTTTGCACAGAGGACCTCAAAGACCCGCGGAGTGTCTTAGGCTAGATCCTGTTCACGTCCGACCTCCCGTTGGCCTCTTACGCTTTTCTAATAGATATGTTTCTCTCTTACAAATCTACAGTTTTATTCCAATCTTGATGAAATTGTGCACATTTGACCTTCAAAGCAAGAAGATCACTATCTACATGAAATTTCGAAAAAATAATTGTTACTCCCGTCCTATCAATAATTATTGTTGTGTGGACAAAACTATTTTGAGAGCGTTTTGATCATATATCAATTCTTTTAGTTGCATGGGCATCCTTATATTGATGAAGGAACAATATTGAAATGGTCTTCTTCAGATATTGGCACTGCATCAATATTTAGTTGATGCTACAAAAAAAAACTATGTATTATTATTGTGAATTTGATAATGTAGTAGGATAAAAGTTTTTTCGTGGTGCATCAAATTGTATTGTTGCTTCAACAAACAAGCACTCATCAACTCCTTTATTGTTGCTACATCCAAGGCATTTCTCTCAGTGTACACATAGTTTTGCAGCCAACAGGGAGATTTTGTTCCTAAATACTATCATCATGAAATGAAAGAGTATTGGTCAGAGAAGACACAGTTTTCCGGGCGTCGGAAACATCTGAACAACGGGAGGTTCATATACAGCAGGAAAATGCAGAATTACTGAAAACCAATTTGTGTTATTATTTAACTTCTTGAGGTTGTTCTGTTTACCTACAACTGTAAATATCCCGGGCAATGCCAGGTGCCTCTTCTGGTTTCTTAATATTTGTATTTCAAGATATTTGCTAACCAACTTCTGGATTATAGTTAGTTAATCATCAGAAAGCTGAACGACTTGGTTTTTATCTGGCTTTGTATTTACTGCTTTTTTTATATTATTATTTTTGGGCTTTTTAATTCTGTGATCTCTTTTTGGTTCCAGTATTGTATGCCTTGCGATTTCAGAGCCTTGTAAATTTTTTCTTATTTAGAGCAAATTTATTTATTTTTTTGTCCCTCAATCTTCAAAATCACCGTTATTTGCTATCTTGGAAGTTTGAGTTTCCCCAATCACATTAGGGAATTGGATCCTGCTGGGAACAATTTTCTGTTTGCTTTGTTATCCATGTTAATGATTTTATCCATCTTTGATATGTTAATCATAGCAGTTTTGCTTTATTGCGATTTAATATTTTTTGTTATGCTAATATACATAAATGAAAATAAATTTTGTTATCAATTTTAAAAAGTCAATATCACATGTGGTGGTTAATAATTTTTAATTTTTTCTTTAAAAAAAAAACACTTTTAATTTGGGAGAAAGGTAAAAACTTGTAATGTATGTACCATCACTAGCTACACATATTTCCCATCTCTCTGGCAATTTGTGGATGCCCTCCCAGAAAAACCTTACATCTTTTGAGGTGGTCCAGTCATCAAGCCAGTTTTCAACATCTTCGTCATTGTTGAAGTGTTTCATGGAAAGTGCGTGAGACATCGATGAAAACAAGTGGTAGTCGGAAGGGGCCAAATCTGGTGAGTACGGCGGATGGGTCAAGAGTTCCCAGCCAAGACACCAGCAGAAATGTGTGATGGGGTGTTGTCATGCTGCAAAATCACTTTTCCATGTTTTGTAGCCCATTCTGGTCGCTTTTTTCAATGCATGGTTCAAATTAACCATTTTTTGATGGTAGCGAACGGTATTAACTGTTTCACTTGGTTTCAGAAGCTCATGGTACACGATACCCTTTGATCCCACCAAGTGCACAGCATTATCTTTCAAGTCGAAATTGTCACTTTTGAATCTTCTAAACCAAATGCACACAACAGTTTTGCATTGGGACTTTGTCACCGTGAGTTTCCACAAGTATATGACTGCTATCACTTGCGTTTTTCTTTTGATTGAACAAGAAAAGCAGTATGTGTCGCAAATGCTCATTATTTGGCTTGAAACTCGACATGTTTACTACACGAAAAAATTGATGCCAATTTGAAATCGTTTAAACATCAACGGCGTTTTGAAAGGTACGCCCATAGCTCCAAAACAACATAAGAGATTAGACTGCGAACTAGCCTTGTTTCCAGTGCCATCTCTTAAAAAATTAAGAATTATTAACCACCACATATGGTAAAAAGGAGAAATAGATGCAAATGAGCAATTATTTTAGCAATGTCCTATTTGAAATGTATCTTTTTTTTGTTTATGCTATTTAAGATATTTTCCTTTCTCTCTCTCTCTCTCTCTCTCTCTCTCTCTCATAAAATCACGAGTTCACTATTTGGATAAGTTAATGTGAAAAGCTTTTAAATTATTATGAAACTTCTTGCAAGTTTGAAAACAACTGAAAGATAAACCCTCCTCCCAACATCATTTATTTTGCAGGGTTTGTGCATACTCTTGAATTCCTGGAACAGCTTGTAATTTTTATTAAAAGGTTTCTACAGCCTGGAGTAGTTAGAAAAACCATATAAAATTAAGTTTATCTATGGTAGTTTCTTTTATATACACGGGAAAAACTTGCTGAAATTTAGTTTTGACAAGGGAAGCATATGGCAGCCTTACAGGCAACTTTTCATCATTGTTACCCAAATTATTTACAAATGTTATTTCGTAAACGATGCGTTTAAATGGGGAAAACAAAAAAAAGATTTTCTTTTTCACACTGCATTGATACACATGGCTGCTGATCGTTGCAGATACAATGAATTACCATATTTGTCAACTCTACTGCTTTTTAGACCAATCTCTTGGAAAAAAAAAAAAAAAAAAAGTGAATTCTCTATGCAATTTTGAAGATATCATATTACAGGGCGAGGCAAAAATCTGGTAATAGAGTGAATAACTCGAAAACTATTTTGTGTAGGTTCATGAAATTAAAAATTACTAGCAGGAAAGTGGTTTCTTGGTAGTGATATTTCCAATTTAAGCAAAAAAAGTATTCATGAATTTTGGAAACTTATCTACTAAACTATGACAGATAGAGGCATTATGTCATTTGCAAAGTGGTAGAGCACCCTTCGATTACTTTAAATTGAATGTTAAAATCATTGCTTTATTGGGGGAAAATTAAAGAAATTAAAGAATTGGTTAGGTACTTAACGTCATTGACAGAGAAGCATCATTGGAGCGGATCAAACTACTAAATTGACAGGGAAAAGGAGACATGAATGATAGCCAGGCTGTGGTTGAATCAATACTATAGCATGCTGGAAAAAATCCACACCAAATTGATACCATTCTCACAGCAGAATCACAGGATTTCACAAGAACATTGGTTGAATAAGTCAGTAAACTTTACTACTGGATTAACAGAAATGTTTCAGAAAACTGGACTAAACCATTAAATAAAATTGTGGAGAGTTATTAGTTTCTGTTTTTATGACAAAATGCAAAAATAATGCAAATGAGCAGGGTATTGTGAATAAGCCATATGCAAAACTCCAGCACCCATGTTCATTGGCAGTCTTGCGCAATGCAGTAGGGGAATGATAGTATCAATTGAGCTTTGCAAGTTAGTTCAAGCGTGAGTGTGATGGCCCTGCGACTAATACAAGGCAAAATTCATCCTAAATTATCAAGTTTCTAGACTAAGTTAACTTTATAGTATTTTTCCTAAAAGAAGACCATTGACCTTTGTTTGGGTCAGAGTGAAAACCAATCAGATACAAGTATTGTCGATTCATTACTTTCTCCTGACGTTAAAGAGAACTAATTCTTAATGTTTTCATGCTAATTTTAATTGTTTGTAAACTTTCGCATCGCGATATTTTTAAATAAACAAATTAGAAAGAGTTTACAAATACGAGGGTTGGGGCATAAGCCACGGCAACAATTTTTTTTCTTGTAGATATGTGAACGGATCACAAACGTATATGTGTCGTGTGGAAGTTCTGCAGGCATAGTGTGTATGCAGAACAACAGATGGCTCTGTGATAGCTGGTAGTAGCGCAGCGAGGGCTGTGAAATCAGTCAGTTGGTGAGTGTCGTGCGAGATGGAAGTAACCTGTGTTGAGCAGCGCGCTTACATCAAAATAGCTGTTCTCCGAGGGAGAAATGCGATGGAATGTCACAGTGAATTAGTGGAAGCCCTTGGGAATAATGCCTTACCATACCGTATAGTAGCACGGTGGGTAGGAAAGTTTCAGCAAGGACGTGTGTCAACCAATGATGAGCAATGTTCGGGCTGATGTTATTCAGTGCCTCCCATGTCGTTGGCAGCATGTGGTGACAGTAGCAGGGGACTACTTTGAGGGTCTTTAGGCCCAGGTTTGTCATGTCAACTTTATGTGTACTGTGTTGTCATTCTTTTGCACCGTGAAGGCCATATTGCCCTGTATACTACCGTAATAAATTAGTGTGTTACGATATTTCAGTGCTATTCATTGTCCACACATGTAGTTAACACCTTGTCCTTTCGTGTGTTTATGTCACATTTTCCAACCGGACTGGTATCTTCAAGAAAAACAATAGTTGCCATGACTTTTGCCCCAACCCTCGTATTTAATCTACTCTTATGTAAAGGAATATTTATTGAAATGTGTATAGCTCTGAAGCACGAGAGCGTGGAGCAATGAACGGAATAACTTAGCAAAGAGCAGCCAAGTTTGATTGGTTTATTTTGTTGGTCTTCTTTTATAAAAACTACTATAATTTTAAAGGGGAACTGGCACCAAAAATCACCTATCAATTTTATTATTTTACTAGCTGATATGCTCGGGCTGTTTGTTTGATGAAATTTTGCAATATCGGATTTGAATATATGTATGAACACATGAAAATTCCTTACAATTAATACTGTAAATATTCACTTTAGAAAAACGAAAGAATTCTTTAAAATGCTTGTACTGGAATTTCATTTACTATTCGGTTTGGCCAGGAAAATTCGACATTGGATCCTGAACTTTTTAGCATATCAAAGAAAGGCTATGAGTAATGAATTATTTCTGTCTAGATATTTAATAGATAGATTGAGAGTGTTAAGGAAGTATATACAGCCCCATGAACATCCCTCTTCAACATGAAACTGTTTCAATAAAGTTGTTCGTATCCAGTCACAGAGCCTGGAATCATGTCCTGAATATGATTGTTCATATTGACAATATCAGTTTTTATTGCAAAGATTGAGCTCTCACAAAATCAGTTGTGATCTTTATAATTTTATAATAATATTACCTGGCTTCGCCCGGGTGGAAAAGATGCATTGAGTAATTTTTTAACGATTTTTTGTTATTTTAAAAAATTGAACTATGATTAACAAAGTATGAACGAAATGCAAGAAAATGAGAAACAGTCTAGAAAGCCGTCTCCAAACTTTTCATAATCATTTTAAACCAAAAATGATTTAACAATGAACTGGGAACAAAAGAAAATTAAATTATATGTACAAAAGTAAATAATGAAAAAAAAAATAATAAGAAAAATGAATCAGCTACACAGGCAAGCGGGGCATGGATTGTCAAGTAATTGTGCATTCAAGTCCATTTCAGCAAACAACGTTGTATG
This sequence comes from Rhysida immarginata, assembly GCA_023313115.1. NCBI lineage: Eukaryota > Metazoa > Arthropoda > Chilopoda > Scolopendromorpha > Scolopendridae > Rhysida > Rhysida immarginata. The sequence continues at coordinate 369,920 of JAHWFO010003745.1, forward strand.
TCTTCCCCCTGTGGCGCAAAAGCATGTAGATTTCGACAGCTGGACCCGCGGGAGCAAGCAACATATAACTGAACGTGAGAGAAGAAAGCTGCGACCTTGAAATTCTGGAGAAATTGAATAAAATGAAACATTCTTCGTCGGGCATTGCTCGGGCTGTTTCTTCTAATTGTTAACAAAATGAAGCCAATTGAAGCCATGGCAGTTCTGGGCAGGAGTGAGCCGTGATGTTGTTAGCTGTGTGGCTTCTTTGTTTTTGATGATTTTGGGCCCGAGGAATAATTAATTCAAAACCATTCTTCAAAGTTTCCGCGAAAAAGGATCAGGAATCACTTTCACCATAAATCGAAAATACGTACGAAATGAAATTGAAAATGAAACCATGATCAAAATAATATAAAATACCTCAAATAAACTTATCATTCCATGATCGGACTGTGAAAGAATTATTAATCAGGTACCCTCATGTTTAGCCATGTGTTTTGCTCACTTTCAGACCTTCCCACTTAAAGTATGCGCCAGGTTTCCGGGCCTATCTTTCATTTTGCTTCTATAAACGAAGTTAATAAAATAATATTAATGTGTCAAATAACGCACAATTTCTGTTGTTGTAGTCAACAATTTGATTGCTGCATTTATGGAAGAAGCGATTTCATCCCCTCTCTCGCATGAATTTGGCTACTAATGTAATTTATCTCTCGTACAACATAAGTGTGCCATCTGGCCTCGTCATCTAGTGACATACTGTAAAAACAAAAAGTCTATTCAACTCTTTGATAAGACAGTATCGCCATCTAGTGACATCCTTAAAAACAATTCAACTTTTCGAAAAATAAGAATAACTTAAAAAATTGATATAAACACGATATAAAAAGTACCCTACTGAAAGCACAGCAACATTAACTACGTACGTGGAAAATTTTGTAGAGATTCCTTGAGTATTTTCTGAGTTATGAAAGGAATTAAGTACAGAGAGGGAGCGTGACAGCAGACAGACAGACAGATGGACGGACGCTTTAGAGAATTAAGTATAAGGGAAAGATAACATAAAGGGCCATCAACTAACTCTAATTTGACTTGTTAAATTTTTATAACTTAAGTAGTTTTTTAAATATTTTTCAAACATCAGTTTTCAAAACTCATTTCGTTTTGAGCTTCGCCTCAATTCACCGCTAGGCGTGAGATCACACTGGAGAATCGTCTTGGCTATCTAACATAGAATAACTCATCATCATTTTTCTTTTTCGATCATTTTCTATCCTTAATTTTGGAAAATCCAAATAAAAAAATGAGATCCACTTACATTGAAATGTTCCTTGTTGCACTAGCGTTATTCGGGTTCAAATTTGCAACAAATTTGAATTTTAGTTTATTTTTCATTATTTGATTAATATGTGTCTGTTTCAAATGTTCAAGTAAAAGTTACAAGATTTAAAAAGTGAGCAATTTATACATGAACTGTGGCCTCTCATCTTGTTTCTCATATTTTTTACTTTTGCTTATATATTTTTCCCAATGTGTGATAATTATAGATATCAATTCACATTTACATATTTAATCAATTGTTGATTGGTTTTGTTATCATGCCTTATTATTGGTTGATTAGCAATTAGACTCGTCAGTTTATATATTAATAAGGTGTTTATAACACTCTCTTACGTATTTACTTGGTTATAATGATTTTGCTCTCCACCCGTGTCAATTTCTCTTACGATCGAGATGAACCGGTGCCCATAAACATATCTAATTATAAATATTGGTGAATGTTCACTTCTGCACATTGCGCGATGAGTGATTATGCGACCAAGAAAAATCTTTATTAGAATTTACTTTTTAAAGACTGAGGGGCTGCGCCTACCAGACCACCCCCTCCTCTAATGAACTGATTAGAAACTTATTAGAACTTTATTACTTATTAGAAAACAGTACATTTGAAAATGAATGAAAATGAATGAGTCATTACCCTGAAAAGCTAATGGGCCCTAATTTTTTTCATTCATTCTCATTAATTTTCCAAATGTAGACCCTACTGTTTTCTAATAAGTATGGTTTTTGTCCACATCGGCTAGCCATACCTTTCACTTTACCCACTCGATAAAGGGGGCAGGGCATGAGATTTTTTCACCGGGTTTTTTGCTAAACCCACATTTTACATGATGCTCTACAACTTTCTAAATAACACTTGCGGTCTAACCCCTACCCCTATAAAATTAAAATTTTCAAAATTTACCCCTTCACCCCCAGGGATGCGAAATGTTTTTATTCTGAATTAGGGAACATTAAAACCAAATAATCAATATTCATTTTCTCCCAATCTGTTCCCCTTGAGTCATTATTTGGACCTAAAGATGGGACACCAATTATGAAACACCCTGTATATAACCTCAATGAGACTACTAATCTTTTTCCTTACCACATATACAAACACATGCCTACATCATTTAAGGAAAAAAAAAAAAAGATACGCGAAACGAATTTCCTGTAGTTAAAAAATATAAAACATAAAAAAATTCTATATCGCCTATCTTATTCTAATTCCTGAATAAACTGTTTGCATATTTCTGTTCATAATTTGTGTAAGTTTTTTATCTGAGTCTTCTTTTAACTTAAAATCAATAAAGAGCAGTTCGTTTTTCGATTTCACTAATAAACAGTTCTATGTAAATTGACATTTTTATGAGAGATTTTAAAAAAAGATGGTTACAGCAAAATTAGTCTGAAAAAATAACACTGTAGTACTTGTAGTATATGTACATTATATATATTCCCAGAAAAAATAACTGACATATATATAGGAAGTTTTAACAGGTGTTATTTTTTCATAATTTTTTATTATATTAGTTCAGAGCAACGGAATCGTCACCAGTTCGCCCCCCCCCTTCTCTATCCTATTGATTCTATTCGAGTGAGCAACACTTGAGTTGCCTTGAAAAATGGGTCTGGTTGAATCTCTATGGTTGCCGTTGACATTGCACGTGCTCCCACAGAATTCCATGTTACTCCGTTTTGGGAAACTATTTAGTTGTCAAGAAAGGGATAATAAAGATTGCAAGACAGCAGTTGTGGATCCACTCGAATTGAAAATCCGCCTACAAAGCAGTTGTGGAATCCGCTAAATTTCAGAACCAGCTTGAATTGAAAATTCTGCCTGCAAAGCAGTTGCGAAGAACAATACGGGCGAATTCCACTACTTGTGAAACGGCAGTCCGTGCGGAAAATCTTCATCTTGCGTTGCAGGCTTCGTATCCACCTGTTCTCCGCTTGTAAACTGTAATTGTGAAACAGGCTTAACACCTAACAGACCTCGCAAAGTTTACTAGCCAAACTGCCTCTAGGCTGTCTCCTACATATTAGCTCGTGTATCCATCATCAGTGCTAAGACTAAATTACGTGTTCCAGCTTCCACATTTTAACTATCCGCAACGTTCGGAAATGGCGCGTGCCCTTTTTAAGCCGGCTTGTGCCAGGGGAGGAATACGGTAACCCTTACTGGGTGCCTCACCATTTTAACTCAACAGCCAGTTATGGGAAGCTTTTGTCTGGAACACCCAGGGTAACCATGCTATGCTACCAGAGTCATACACTTGGCTTGGCTTGCAACCACTCAGGCGACTAACTGAGTCAGCCTGTTATTCTCAGGTACACACCTAGATTCACAAGGCAGTGCAACAATCAGGGTATAATTGTTCAGCTTCACAATAGTACACTAGAAACTAACATCCAATAAGACACTGCTAGTTGTCAGTGATAACTGTTACATGGAGCTCGCAGGCTCCCATACAATATGCATCCTACAAGTACAGCAAGGTACCAGGGTCAGTAGAGCAATTCTATACTGTAGTGTACTATGATTCCAGATAACATGTTTACTAATTTTATGCAGTTACTCCGAAGATGGGGGGGGGGGAGGGGTATCAAATCACAGTGAATAAGAATGCGGAGAACACCCGACTTAATTTGCAAGTCTTCATACAGGGTGACAATTATTGAGCTATATGAAATAAAAAATCAAATTTTCCAAAACTACCGAGTTCAAAAATTTTATTCAAATGTTAAAAGTAACTAGAGATATTCGGATTTAGTTTGACATGGTTGATATGCTTGCCACCAATGGCTATGATGTGGCGCAGACAAAGAGCAAAATTCTGCAAAACTCGCTGAAGTGTCGAGACATCGATGTTTTCGATGACGACCTGAATGGCTGTTTTGAGCTCGGTGATGGTTCCGGGGTTATATGCATAAATTTTGTCTTTAATATTGCCCCACAAAAATGAGTCACAAGGGTTGAGATCAGGAGAATATGGCGGCCAAGCGATTCCCATTCCAGTGGCCTCTTTGTACCCCAAAGCCAGAATACGCTCTCCAAAGTGCTCTTTCAAGACTTCTATTGGTCCAATGGGGTCCTGCATGAACCACATAGTTTTGAAATTTGGATCACTTTGGATAATAGGGATGAGATCATTTTCTAAAATCAACGAAAAATGAACAACAACAACAATACGAGTACTCATGCTCAAAAAAATCTGCACATGCCCTGCATTCAACCGCCAAGTTTTAACTGAATATCGCCAATTGTTCAAAAGTTATCAAGTTTATTTTTCATGTAGCTCAATAATTGTCACCCTGTAGATGCACCTTGCTTTTGAATACCGTCGACTCTGATGAAAATAAACATAAACCACAGGAAATCCATCTTTTCCCTGAACATTCAAGCACACTTCCCTCCAATGCAGGCTCAGTTTACCAGCGGCGAACGTCTCTATTCAGGTTACGAGTAGTGATCATGTTCGATTTATCTTTGTAGTTCATAGACATAGCATAGATATAATGTATGGGGTTCCAATAACACCCGTAACTGACCAGACAAATATAGAACATCGGCATAAATACTGAAAGTCAAGCTTTCATAAATCGGCTGTCTTACAATTTTGCTGTCATTAACCCATGTTCCCCTAACTTTCTTGACTGATACCATTAAGACTAGTTGCATTCATGTATTGCATATATGACTGTTAGCAATAGTTAATGGCTGAGTAATTTGCCTTTTTGAACATTATTACACTATAGCCCACTTATAATGAACTCTCTTATTAAGAAATTATTCTCTGCCCCGACCCCATCGATATAATTTACATGTAAAATTGCCCCAATAATACGAACACTTTTTTAGATATATGAGAGAAGAACGAGACACAAAAACCCTGGAATACAATAGATAATAGTTATTAATTAAAAAATAAAAAATAAAATAAAAAGCCGACGTTTCGGATGGAGAGTATCCTTTATCAAAGCAAAAAGGAATATTTAAGGACGACTTATATATACAGGGTGATGAAAAACAAATGGTAGATAATGATACACTTAATAGATCATGGTATAGTAATGCATTTTGTCCCTAAGAACATGGGTCCGAATTTGAATGCTAACTGAGATATGAACAGAATTAAAAATGCCGACGTCAAGATCAACAAGTTAATAACTCAGGTTCTGCAATGCCTAGGATAATGAATTTTGAGGAATAATAGGGTACATACAGGGCGTTTCAAAATTATGTACAATAAATTTAGTGACATATTCTTCAGGTCAAAAGAAGACGAAAATGTTCTATAGCACTTTGTCTGGAAACGATTTGTTTGCGAGTATTCCAATATCATACAGTAGGGAAGCACGGTAGTTAGCGGACGATATTTTAGCAGTTCCAGCGTTTCGACCTAACACTAGGTTGAGTGGTTTGTTCCATTTAAACCTACTTTAGGGTTGTTCCATTAGTTGTGTACGGTTGTTTCCATTACTGAAGTTTCACTGCTGTACATCCACTAGGAATATCAATTTCAGAACGTTTGCGTGCTTTGACATATGCATTACGATTTACGTAAAAACAAGTCATGTACACGTATTCCAGTGCAGAATACACTGACATGCACCTAATGTATAGTCTTGCGGACGGAAATGCTGTGGAAGCAAGAAGACTCTACCAAGAACGCTTTCCGAATAGACGTTTGCCAAATAACCGAACATTTGTATCTGTCGACAGACATTTGAGGGAGCGTGGTTCCTTTGGCCGTCAAACAGGACAAGGGCGGCCTGTAGCACATTCTCCGGATGAGGAGGATGTGATAATTGACATCATACATGATGAACCACAGACAAGCACCCGTCGTATTTCTTCCATGGTACACATTCTCCGTGAACATTTGGTGTGGAATTGTCGGAAATAACTTAATTGGCCCTTATGTGTTGCTGCGACGATTGACTGGGCGAATGTATCTTTTGTTTCTGCAGAATGCATTGCCAGAATTACTGGAAGATGTTCGTCTTTTGATAAGATCTAACATGTGGTTCATGCATGAAGGCGCTCCAGCACATTTCAGCCATATTGTGCGAGCACACCTTAATGCTGCATACACGAATCGGTGGATAGGTCGAGGTGGACTGGTAGCCTGGCCTGCATGATCACCCGACCTTAATCCCTTGGACTTTTTTCTGTGGGGTCATGTGAAAACGATCGTCTACAGCACAGAAGTTCCTAACATTATGGATCTGCGACAACGAATTGAAAATGCATGCCAAACCGTTCGTAATGCTGGCGACGAACTCTTCCATGACATCAGACGGTCGCTCATGCAACGAGCCGAAGCGTGCGTGCGAGCTGGTGGCGGGCACTTTGAACAATTCCTGTGATTTGGAGCCACGGGTTTAGTTGGCTGTATCGCGTAAATAAATCGTTTCCAGACAAAGTGCTATAGAACATTTTTGTCTTCTTTTGACCTGAAGAATATGTCACTAAATTTTTTGTACATAATTTTGAAACACCCTGTATAACTGTGTAAACCGTTAAAATTTGATCGTATTCCAACGTGTAGTTTCCGAGTTACGCATTCAAAATCGTAACAGTGCTCACGTGCGAGTATTAACCAGCACATGTTACGATGTTGAGTGTGTAACTCTGAAACTACTCATTGGAATTCTACCAAGTTTTAACGGTATACATAGTTTTATGTACCCTATTATTCCCCCAAATTTCATCATCCGAGATGTTATAGAACCTGAGTTATTAACATGTTGATCTTGGTGGCAGCATTTTTATTTCTGTTCATATCTCAGTTAGCATTCAAATTCGGACCCATGTTCATAGGGAGAAAATGCATGACTATACCATTTGTTTTTAGTCACCTTGTATAGTTAGCATAGGGAGTAGTAAGACAGTATTGGCTAAAATACTAGAAGAGAACAAATGGGAGGCCAGGAGATGAATTCAAGACTTCTGGTATAGGACAAGATAGAGGACAAATAGGAGGTGATAAGAGGGCGGCGAGAAAAATGCGATAGGATAACACATACAGAATTACAATGAAAGAGGTTAAGAATGATAGTTGGATCTGCATATAAGAGCTCCGGGTTAAAGGCCACTGCCCAACAGAGCTACCACATGCAGATCTGACTGAAACTAAAGAATACAGGGAAGAAGAAAATTATGAAAAAACTTTAAAAAAGAGGAAATAACAGACAAAAGAGAAAGACAAGGGCCCAGAAAAGCCTGCGACAAACTAGGGAACAGCTGAAGTTGGAGAGGAATATGGGAAAGGTAATGAAGGAATGGTGCCTTTGCTAAGGTTAATGCCATTATGGGTTAGGGAATTAAATTTCCAAATAAGTAAAGACTATAATTCCAGGGAAATTGATTAGCGACCAGGGTGTCAGCATTACTAAGGATGTCGAACTTATGTCTGGCGAATCTGGCACGTGACCAGAATCTGGCCTGCATTTCTCACAACCTATTATATCTGTTACATTGCAAGGAATGCCAAAAGCAGTATATCAGAGAATCTGATAATACCACACATACCAGATTTGCCAGACATAAGTTCGACATCCTTAGCAATGCTGACACCCCTGTCGCTAAACACTTTAATTCCCCTGGCCAATCTTTACAGGACGTCAGCCTTTATATTCTTTGCAATAACTTCCATAACAAAAAAGAAAGAAAACAATTACGGTCTTTTCTTGTCTGGAAATTCAATTCCCTAACCCCTAATGGCATTAACCTTAGCAAAGGCACTATTCCTTCATTACCTTTCCCATATTCCTCTCCAACTTCAGCTATTCCCTAATTAGTCGCAGGGTTTTCTGGGCCCTTATCTTTCTCTTTCTCTTTTCTCTGTTATTTCCTCTTTTTTAATGTTTTTTCATAATTTTCTTCTACGTTCATTTCATTTTATTTGATAGCAGATTCCCTAAGTGTTGATAGCCGTAGTGAAATATTTTGGAATGTTAGTGCATTTTAAGAACTGCACCTCCAGCTATGAAGATATTAAGTGAGTGTGGTCTTGTGTTTGGTAAGCCTTGCTTGAATAAATCTTAGGCACAGGCAAGCTTCATTACCATAGTAACATCCAACGTGAGATCGCCATCCTGAAAATCTAATGATTTGCATTTGTCCAATTCAAAATTTACGTGTATATGCCTTTTGAATTGTGGGAGAGGAATTTATGGAGGTGGGTGCAGAATTTGAGTTCAGTAATTTGATACTTTTGATGATTGGCAGCATCTTGATCCTGTCTGTGCCAGATTAAAGGACTTTTACTGTAGTTTAATTTTTGACTGTCTCCTAAAAATGTTATGAATTTTTGTGCGTATAAAAACTCGGCAAAAATGCTTGTTTAATGGGAGTACAGGGAATTGAAAAATTGCATTTTTATGTGAATCAAACTCAAAATAGTAACAGTATAATTTTATAGGAAAACATTGGCCCAATCTAAACATCAACAAGCTTCAAAAAGTTTATCAGCATAAATATTCAGTAAGGGAATAAACCATTAATGAATTGGGAATATAATCTTGTCTCTATATAAGCCTGCATTCCATATGTTGGAAACTTCAAAACTTGGCCAATTTCTCCTGAAAATCAAAATGGCAAACAATGACTTCGGTCTGGTGATTTATCTGATAAGAGCTTAAGGAATGACGATTAAATATTGCACTTTAATATTGAAATTATTCAATTTTATAATTCTCCTAATATATACATACAGATTATATAAGGCTTATATAAAAATTGATCATATACAGGGTGTTTCATAATTGGTGTCCCGTCTTTAGGTCCAAATAACGGCTCAAGGGGAACAGGTGGGGGGAAAATGAATATTGATTATTTGGTTTTGATGTCCACTATTTCCGAATAAGAACATTTCGCGTCCCTGGGGGTGAAGGGGTAAATTTTGAAAATTTTAATTTTGTAGGGGTAGGGGTTGGACCCCATGTGTTATTTAGAAAGTTGTAAAATGTGGGTTTAGCAAAAAACCCGGTGGAAAAAATCTCATGCCCTGCCCCCTTTATCGAGTGAAAATTTGTACAGATAATGTCGAAGGATATTCTGCATGATCTTATGGACAGTTAAATGTGGCCTATCCAACGCCTGTGCTATATGCTGAACACTGGTGCTACCATGGGAATTTGCAGCTCTGTCCTTTTCCACCTGAAGCGAGACCTCCTTTAATATGTCTGCAGACACTGGTTTTTCTTCCTCTGCCAGGACAAACTGACAATGATCCGGTTTCTTCAAATTTCATTATCATTTTCCGAAGGTTTTTCATATTCATAGGACCTTTTTGCATCTCCTTCAAAGTACGAAATTTCTGAGAGGAGCTACTGCAGAATTACTATTTTGGTAAAACAATTTTACTAACAATGCACAAACTTAATGTCATTGTGAATGGCGTACACATTGAACACAGGATCTCCGCAAATTTTCCTTGATTTTATACAGTAGGTAACAGCTGCTGCGTGACAGCACATAAATTAACATTTTTTTACATTACAGGTATTCAATGTAAAACGCCCTCTGCTAGCGAAATTCATAACAATTTTTTTTTTTTTTTTTGCTGAAACAAATCCCATTCCTTCATTACGTCCTCCACAAAATTTCACACTATCCTGATAACTGTTTTCGCCTGTAGGCAGCTTTGCAATAGCATCCTTTACTTATGGACAACCTATATAATTTGTCAATAGTGTTAATGCCCGAAAACTTGATAAAACCTTTAGGTGTGTTTGTTTTCTCCAGGATCTGGAAGATTCATAAAGGCTTACTAGGGAAGCCTCCCCGATATTTTCAGTGAACTTTGCCTCCCTAAACTGAATTTTTAGCATGAAGTATCGAATATGAGATATAGAAGAAGAGTAGTTTTTTAGCATTTATTCCTTACCGTTAACTGTAAAAGCTACCTAGTCAAACGTATTAGATCCTTTGTTAGCAGATTTATGCCATATCAGTTTATTTATGCCACCATTGTTACCAGCTTATCTTAAGAGTGCCCTCTTCTGTTCTGCCACTCCCATGTGTAATTTTACCTGACTCGCCATTGCTTACAGCCGCATGATTTGATCGCTTTCAAGCTAAAAAAAAAAAAAAAAAAAATGGACTCTGTAACCTAAGCTTGCTGTCTTTACAATCTACCTATAATAAAAACTAACAAAAATGTTGTTCTAATGTCTGATATAGTAGATTCTCTGGTATATGTGTATTTTAGTATACCAAAGCTCATACTAATTCAGGATTCGTTAATACTTGCGGAAAATAAAGATAAAACTTAACGAAATGTTAACACGCTAGCAGCATATATTTTCAGTATAATTTCTTATGCACATACCGCGTTATCCGTCACTAAAGAGGTGGTTTTTCGAACCGCTACACTCAAAGCTGACATCTTAAACCCGCTACTCCATAGAACTCGGGCTTAAGATGCTACAGTATAGCGGTCCGAAAAACCACCTCTTTAGTGACGGATAACGCGGAATGTGCATAAGAAATTATACCGAAAGTATATGCTGTTAGTGTGTTAACATTTCGTTAATTTTTATCTTTATTTTCCGTAAGTATTAACGAATCCTGAATTAGTATGAGATTTGGTATACCAAAATACACGTATACCGATTCTCTTAGATATTGATCACGCCGCTTTTGTAAAAGACTGGCTTTGTGTCAGTGTTTATTTTAGTGTGGGTGCTCACGTTTTAAATGCAAGATATCAAGGATTGGTTGAGCTGGACCTCGCTTATGGCCTGCTCGATCCCCAAACTTAAATCCCTTGGATTTTTTTTTCTATGAGGCCATCTGAAGTTGTTAGTTTACAACTATTAACAGAATTCACAATACTATGCATTGAAAGTTATATCGAACATATTACATATGATAATGTTAAAAGGAGACAGAAAAAAGTGCATATGATAAATTTAAGGAATCAATGCATTAGATAAATATTAAAGAAATATTAGGGTTAGGGTGGCCATTTTTTCTGTGCCCAATTTGCGAGTGAAAGATATCGAGCTGCCCTCTGGTGTTCCGCAGTGAAACAAACCAGAATATTATTCGATAGTGAAAGTAACACTCGTGTAAGCTGGCTTAATCATTCGTGTAAAGTAAGTTATTTTTTTGCGAACTTATTTTTCGTGCACCTGAGATTAAATGGTGTAAACATAGACTAAGAATGCTATCTCATTATTTATTTTCTGCACTGTTCAGAAACGAAAGAAATTAAAACAACTCATTTCAAAAAACAATCAGTGAATTATTTGGCGCAACATAAGTCTGCAGTGGATGAAGAACTAACTTCTGTAGGTGCGAATTTTGGAAGAACGAAGAAAAATAATTGTATTTCCAATAGATACTCGAGCGTGCCACAATGTAAAAGTAAACAGAGCACTCACTGCCATATCCCTTCATCATTTGCCGACAGACATAAGTAAGCATTCATTAGCAGACCGGAGGGCAGTGCATGCAGAATGACTGCAGCAGACTCCACGATCTTGCATGATCCAACCCTTAGTAAAATTTAAAAATGATCAAATTAAAAGGCCCCATTTTCCCTGACCCTACATTTATGACTGTTTCATCTCTAGTTCATGAGTAAATGATTCGCCTTCTTTTAGAACTTATTTATAAGAAAATCACACGAGATAATAATCACAGTTAAAAGTCCAGAGTAGTGTCCCCTAATTTTCTCGGATGACATCTTTATGCTCTGAATTTATTATTGTAACATATCTAATTAATAAGTAAATGATTTATCATATTTTAGAAATTGTATTTTAAGAAATTTATCTGGAAAAAATTCACGAAAATCCTGTGGCGGTGTACGTTAAATGACGGGCAGGCATATTTCTCTATCATTGGTCATTAATGTTGGCCTGGCCGTCCGTCATTTAACTGAATGGGTTCCAATTATATGCTTGCATTTTCGGGAATTTCCAGCCGTGCATGTGATTCATTAAACCTTTTGCGTTTTGGTGTTGCACCATCTTCGGAGGCAAAAAACTTCTACAAAGGTGAAGTGTACATGACAGAGACTTTATAGTAACAGGAACGACCCCACCGATCACGTGGGTCCAACTTAGTAGTCTGCATTGATTGGTGGATTCACAAATAAGCAGTGAAATGAAGATAAAATAAAATGGGAGACACAGACCTAGAAGAGGGTGATGTTGAAGTCATCCAGTCGGGATTTCATTATGAATTAATTGAGAAATACTGTGAGGTCATCCCTTTCAAAGGGGGATTTGGTTGTTAAGTAATTTTCTCATGGTCAATTTCCTCTTGTTCTTAAAGAAGACAATGGGATTACTGAAATGTACATTTGGATGAGGTTATTAATCTGTTGTGTATTGAGAGGTAACACTGTAATTCCTTGCTTAGCAAAGGCTTCAACACTTGCATTATCTTGACATTATCACATATAAGTGAAGTCGTTTATGTAAAATTCTCTGCACTGAGGACTAGGGAATTCCAAACTCACAAGATTCATGAAGTGTAGCTTGGAAGAGGTTTGTTGAAACGCTTCCTACCCAGTGTGTATAGTCTCTTCATTCAAAAAAGGGAGGGAACCTCTAATCCACAATGAGGTTTGAAATACCGGATACGTATTTCAGCTACCAAGTAGCCATCTTCAGTGATGAGAGACAAAAATCAACTTTCTTATCTGGTATTTCAAATCTCCTTGTGGATTAGAGGTTCCCTCCCTTTTGGCTGTTTCATTCCACAGTTTTTGCTTAATATTTGCTTAGTCTCTTCATTGACAGATGGTCGACCTGTTCACGAAAGGAAGCCCACATTCTCAGTTTCCTTAAACTTAGTGTACCACGCAGCAAAGCTTTTGTAATCAGGTGGTGATCATCCAAATTCCCTCTTTAAAATTAGTTACATGTACCATAAAATACACTGCTCTTTCTCCTGAAGTGATGACATTTTGACGTTCTTGTGAATGCTGCACCTCGTATATCAATTTAGCCATTATTTATCCAAGGAGGAAAAATCTTACGAGTTACTCTTTCTCTTGTGACCATTTATGCATTCTCAGTATGTGTGTAATGGTTTCTTTGTAATAAAATTTTGTAATGTTGGAAAGACTTTTTGGCCACCCAATATAAAGTAGTAGAACCTCAATAAATCAAATTTGAAGGAAGAGCAAGCAAATTACTTTGAATTATAGAGGTCTTTGATTTATCAAGGTTGAATAAAATAAAAGTCGAATTATCAAGGTTTTTATTGAATCTGGAGACCTGACAACAGATTACAGAAAATCACTCTCAAATATAAGGTGTGCTGAAATGAAAACGAGAGTATATCTAATGAATATTCTTGGAAACGAATAATGTAATAAAATCTTATGTGGATAGAAATAGTTAAGCAATAAACTAGAGGATACTCTTTTACCACAACAAGGAAACAAGAAACGAAAAAATAATAAATGAAAAATAAGGCAAAAAATAAGACAAAAAACAAAAGAATAAGGAAAAATACGACCTGTAAGCACTTTTCGAAAGCCTTGCTTTCATCGTTCAGCAGCCCAAGGGAGAACACGGAGCGAACTGACTTGGGAAGGTATATCTAGTCTTAAATAGTGAACAAGAACGGAGAACAACCAATCAAGAGAATTGTAGAAAGTGGCAATTCATCGATTGGGAAAGTGGCAATTCACCGAATTTTTTTTAATTACGTGGCAAAGGATTGTTGTAGCGACGAGCGGTTGGCAATACTGCAATTGTCATATCCTTCTGTCTAATGGACTATTTACAAGTTTTTACATGTTGTTTAGTTTCCTAGTTATTACCATTTGAATGCAACGTGTTTCAGTGGTCGTGACGATTTTTGCAATGTCCGATTTACGAGAACAATGATGCAACGTAAAATTTTGCTTGGAACTGGAGAAAACATTCATGGAAACGAAGTTCAGTGGGTTGGCAAAGGATCTCCATGCTCAAAAAAAAAAAAAAAAAAAGCAGCAGGTTCGGTCGTCTGCCCTGGTGATGCTCACCGTTTTTTGTTTTTTTTTGATTTCAACGGAGTTGTGCATTTTGAATTTTTGCCTCAAGACCAAACAGTCATCTGTCTGTCCTAAGAAGACGTTTGGCAAAGGTTGTGCGAAAAAAATTTGCAAAAAGAGACCACTGTTATGGCAAGACGACTCAGAGTTGTGCTTCATGGTTGTGCCTGCCCACTCAGCCTTGTTATATCGCCAGTGTTGTGCCAAAATCAGATGACTGTCTTCCCCCAGCTTCCCTACTCCCCAGACCTAGCCAACGCTTCCTAAAGATAAGGCCTGAGCGCAAAAACGTCTGACATTGTTACATCATCATCCGAAGATAGGTTTAATCGCATTTCAGGGCTTATTATTGATAGAAATGCGATTAAACGTATCTTTGGATGATGATGTAACAATGTATGCCGTTTTTGCGCTCAGGCCTTATCTTTAGGAGGCGTTGACCTAGCTCCCTGCGACTTTTTTCGATTTTCACGTTGCATTGTTGTTCTCATAAATCAGACATTGCAAAAAATCGTCACGACCACTGAAACACGTTGCATTCAAATGGCAATAACTAGGAAACTAAACAACATGTAAAAACTTGTAAATAGTCCATTAGACAGAAGGATATGACAATTGCAGTATTGCCAACCGCTCGTCGCTACGACGATCCTTTGCCGCGTAATTAAAAAAGTTCAGTTATTTTTTGAACAGACCTCATACGTATCATAATTGCCTTTGATAATGATGCACTGATCTCAGAGCATAAGAAGCGAATGATGACTTCAGTGTTGAAACTCCTAGGTTGCATATGATTCCTTTTTCCACGGTGTTCTGCATTTCCTTGTCGCAGGTAAACTGATAACATGTCAGTGATTTTTTTTTAAGGGACCGAAAATATGGGAATCACATGGGGAGATGTCGGGGTTGTATGGAGGATGTTTGAGGACTTGCCATTGAAATGTTTCCACCAGGTGGAGGGTCTTCTTGGCCACAAGTGGCTTAGCATAGTCCTGGAGCAGCACTATCCATTTTGAGAGCTTCTCTCTGCGCTTATTTTCGATGGCTTGTTTCGGCTTCAGCAAGTTCAGGAGAATAGAGGGGTTTGTTTTTTTCTTTATTGTAATGTTTTCCTCGGTTTTGTGTTTGGTTTGAGAGTTTTTGCATTTAATCCTTTATATTTTGCACGTATTGATTTATTACAACCTGTATATACATTCTTAACCTTTATATTGATATTAAAATATAAAAAAATCTTTTTTTTGCATGGCAAAGAGCGTGGTACATTTTCTACTCTGACTATCTCTTTCTCTTAGAACTGCTAACAACACTTTCGATTTTAAATAGCCAATCACACGCGGATTAACCTTAAAATTAACCTTAACATTAAAATGTGAATTCGTTAATCAAGTGGTTGCTAAGCAACAAAGCTTGGAATACATGATTGATGATCAGACATGACATCATGCGCCAAAATAGATTGAAATGGGGGACCAAGATCCGATCTGCAGACTATAATGAATGCAGATTTTAATGTATGACAAATTTTAAAATGCAGATTTTTGATTTTGAAATTGAATCAGAAGTTTTCTAGGGGTGCTAAGCACAGAAAAAATTGGGAGCTATTGAATTAGAGAATACTTAGAGTTGTATGGTTTAGAAGTTTGAATAAATGGCAAGCCTGTATGAAATGATGACAGTGATGAAACTGGTATTATGTGTAGAGAATGTGCTAAGCATCATGTGATTTTGGGAATTTTAACTCCCAGTCTAAACTTCTGTTCTCTCGTTGTAGCAGTGCCTTCTTGACAATGTTGTTGTTAAATATGGAATGATTTAATGTGCTGACTCGAGAACTTTAAATTTTCATGAACAGTTTTGAACGTTTATCAGAAATGGTATAAAACCCAGAAATTCATTCAGTGGAACTCGAAGGAGAATGGCAATTATAATCGAATTTTGTCGTTTGTATATTCTGAAGTGAGTAAAGAAATATGAGCTGCGGTATTTCTTCGTTTCAATGCACTTTATATTAGTCTTTATGTTTTTGTCTGTCCTTTAAATTATTCTACCAATAAATTAACAGATTGCCTAAATCAAAGAAGATTACCATTTTAAATATCACATGACTATAGTGAAGTCTAGTTCTGAGCTCTTAATTACGTTTCATCAGACACTGGATTTTCAGGGTGACACAACACAACAGGTAAAAGTTAGCAGAAATTGCAGGAACAGGAAAATTATTTGCTAAATTGGTAACTTTTGCAGTGCATAATGGTGGGATTCTCGCCTAAATTTTAAAATTGTGCCCAACATACTTTTAGAAGGGAAGTTTCCTGCCCATGAAATTTAATCATACTAAAAATTATGATTTATCCTCAAAACATAAATTTAATATAATTATGAATAAATTTAATCATACTAAAAATATTTATGATTTTCATTGTTTTTCATTGATTTTCACGAGTTTCATTGTTTCACTAAGATTTAAGGATAATGTTTTTTTGTTCTTTATATCTTACAATATAAGTTTTAGATACAAATCTTGTATACACTATCACACTATTCTCTCCGGGAATCATTAGATGACGGCTTTAACTTATCGCCAGTCACTATTGCTGAATACTTTCATAGAGATTTAACTTTTGAACAAATGGAATTTTGCTAAACCCAATCATCACCATATCACATGATCACGCCATATTACTTTCGAATTCAACTTAGTGTTGTCTTCACATTCCTCATTTTATTGTTCCATTCATTTTGAAGTGTTCCACGAAGGAAAAATGTTGCTGTATGTAACAAGTAGTAAGAAAATGAAAAATAAAAGATGAGAATATTTTAACCTGTCGAAAATCAGGAGACTATTGAGAAGGAAGCTCCGGGTGAAATTTCAACTCTAATGATAATCAAAATAAAGGCAAGATGTGCAAAGACAAATTTCAGCCCAAATGGCTACTTCAGTATTGTAAAATACCAAAAAAAAAAAAGAAGAAAAAAAAAGATTTGGCCGGTTTTGTAAAGATTTTAATAGCACAAGATACAAAACCTTATTGACAAGGCATGGTAATCGTGTTACACATATGCAGCGAGAAAAACACATGGAAATGAAAAACAACCGAAAGTACATGGAAGAGGCTTTTATCAACAGTGCTATAAAGAAAGCAGATTCATGCCCATATTCAGAATGAGCGCTCTTGCTCTAGACATTGTGGCGCCAGGGGTAGGTGGTGTTCACACTCCAAGAAATTTAACAAGGAAAAAATAGTTCAAGGCAAGGGTTAATTTAGGTCCCAGATAAACAAACACAGACTTTTATTTCACATGGGAGTATAAATTTTCGAACAAACAGTTTTATTAACGTATGAGGGTAGCCCAGAAAGTAATGCACCACAATTTTTTCTCCGTCCCCAACAATGGTACGAATGCGAAAATTGAGATATGCATTCTTTGAAGTTTTTGGAGTGGGCATGCAAAATTTCCGTTTCTTCTAACAGATAGCATATGTACAGCAATGGAACAACACGGTGCCTTACAAGCAGCTTGTCGTCATTGAATTTTTCACTGCAGAGCAAGAAATGGTTGGAAACCTTCACAAACGTTTGTGCAGTTTATGGAGCATCAGTAGTAGACAAAAGTACGGTTAGTCGGTGGGCACAGAGGGTGAGGCCATCAGAAAGCGGTTTGGCGGAGCTCCAAGATTTGCCTCGGCTGCGTGAACAGAACAAGGACTGGTACCGACAGGGCATAAATGCCCTTGTGTCTCGCTGGAGGAAGACCATAGAACGGGACGGAGATTATGTGTAGAAGAAATATCATTCTTTTGTGTGTATAAGTTTCATTGTGTTCAATAAATAATGGTTGAAGAAAAAAATTGTGGTGCATTACTTTCTGGGCTACCCTCCATTATTGATAGATTGAGGAAGGAAAAGGTGCTTTATTTTAAAGATTCAGTTAACAGGCACTTCTGAATTACAAGATTTCATGAAGGAAATCAAACGCTTTGCTGGAGAAAATGGTCCGCTGGCTAATAAAAATTAGCTGTCCAGAGGCTTGCTCTCGAATACATTTGTTTCGCTGATGAGAACAGATCAGCGCCACTACGTAAAAGAAATTGAGCACCAAGCGTTAACAATAGCCATCAACTTAGAAGACACCAACGAAAATAAATATATCATTGTGATATTATATCACGTATCCTGTCCGTGGTCTAATTAGGCTTCAGGATGGGGTACATTCAAAACTGTCGGGCCATGCAATTTTTCAGTTATTTGCCGACACAAAAAATAAATGTTAAATGAAAAGGTGTCAATCAAAGCCAATATGAAATCTGCTTTAATTTACAGTCAATGTACAATACTACCTCTAAGTACCCAGGAAATATGTCCAAGATGGTGGCTGATGTTCCAGAGTAAGAAAATGTTCAAGTCTTGATTCCACAAATTTCCAGGATTTGTTCAAGGCTTCAGACGTACAGTCCAACACGAATAAACTTCTACTATTTGTTACCGTTAATGCAAAACCGCTTGGAATACACTTAATCTCCAAGCTAGAACCAGGTTCAATCACTCAGGCTTCTCAAATCGCATATGCACAAGAGCATTGTCCACATTCCCTCCTAGACCAGAGCCAAGACTAACACAACCTTCTCCAAGGAGAAACCTGCCGGACTCATGAAAAAAGAATAAAAAAAAACAAACTAAAATATATGCTATTGCGTAAAAATGACGACGCAACCCATGATAATCAAGCTACTCATGGTGACAGCATTGTTGCCCATCTTCCTTTTTTAAAAACAAAGTCGATATAATTAAATAATCATATATGGAAAAGTGCTAAACAGAATTCTACTAATATTAAACAGTACAAATAAATGAAACACAAGCATAATGGGTACTCATGAAAGGATGACCTGTCACAACATTGTTGAATACAATGTAGTCAACAATTGTTTGAGCAAAGCAAAAGCACTCGTACAAAATACAGGCCTCAGAAATTGAACATCAATCGGTAAATGCTAGCAATTCCAAATCGGGTTTGGATTCGAAAGAAAGCATCATTAAAAAAAATTTTTCCAGACATTAAGCATATCATGACAGAAAGAATGACGAATATATATCCAAAATTTTGTGAAAATTTTTTTTATGTGAAAACTTCATTTATTACCAATAATGTCTGAAAGTAAACAAATAGCTCTTGTATTGCCTCTTATAAGTGTTCCTTGTGAATGAGGCTTCAGTGAAATTCTTTAAATAACAAAAATTTAGATGTTCTAATGAGGATTGCAAAATTGGGTCCTGAAAAACTATTTGAAAACCAAGTGCGTAAGGCTTGCCAGGTTTGACAAGCTATGAAGAATAGGCAAAATTAAAACTGTATTTCATTTTTTGTTTATTGAAATATAAGAATTTATTACATTTATTTTATATAACCAATTTGAGTTTTAGTATTTTATTATTTTTAACCAATTTGATTTATATAAAAAACTCATGTCTATAACTTATGTCTCCCTTCAAAGCAGTTTACCGTAACTCCTTTCCATTTACGAACATAGGAGGGGAGCCTCTCCTCCATGAAAAATATGAATTTCAAGCCTGTTTTAGTTTTGGGCGGGCCCCCCGGCGGAAAAGGTGTGCTTTTTTCTTTTTTTTTAATGCAGTTCAGCCTCGGTTATCCGGATTATTGATTATTAGGTGAATCTGAATAAACAATTTTTTACACATATTAACAATTCTAACAATTCAATCACAGAATTTTAAATATTTTAAATAATATTTATTTCACATGTATTATTTCTTTGTAAGAGAAGCTCTATTTTTTGTGTGCAATATACGAACATAAATATAGTAAACACGTCCATACAATTATGATCAAATAAATGGTGGCAAATTTTGCAGCACTTTTACCTTTTTTTAAAGGCAGTTCAAAATTTCTAGTTTTTTTGTTTATGCTTAAACACACTCGTTTTCTCTTCGACTTACACATACTACTAGCCATAATATCACATTGTATTAGATTTCTAAAAGTACAAATAAAACACATACAGTAACGTAAAGAAACACTTTTCTAAAGTCTCAAAAATTTTTAGTGACTTGAGCTAAGCATGACTCCATCACCTAATCACCCTACATATGCAGCTGTTTCTTTATACTCTGAGGATTCCTTTTCATGAAAAAAAAAAAAAAAGAAAAACATGCTCATCAAAACATTTCCCACGAGTCATTCAGAAATGAGAGTCTGGATAACCAAGCTGTGCTGTATGTGGCAAAAGTTGAAAAATTTTGAAATCAGAGTTTTATTGTTATTCTATATTATAATGATATTGGTTATAGCATGTAAGTAAGGAAAAGGTACACTATTGAGAATTGGCTGTTGGATGATTGAGATGGAGTGGGGTTGATTTCTAAACTGACAAGAGTGGATGGTTAAACCATAGAATAACATTCTATGGTAAAAATGGGGAAGGGGGGTGAGGATGATCAAAGTATGTGGATGTTCGCCTTATTCCTATAAAATCGCCTATGCATGTGGTTATGGCTTTTTTATGTGAAAATATGTCCTTTTTTAAGGGGGAAGGGGGGGTAATGTTACAAAAGGGGGGGGGGGGGAGTTAAAATTCTTAGTTTAGTGAATGCATTTTGTGAATTTTCCCAATTAACAATTAAAATTTATTTCTCAAAGGGTAAGTTCCCACTTTTTCAGATTATGGCAATTTCATATGAAAGCTATTTAAAAATTGGCTTTATGATTTTCAAATGTCAAAACTTAGGCTTTGCTTTTATGGTTGGAATTGCATAATTCTAGTTCTATCTTTATGGCGTTTTATCTACATTACATAATTAGCTGGACACTTCTTCCTTCCTTTGTCTTCAACTTAAAATCAAATTGGTGTATTTTCTGTTCAAGAGGGAACATTCACCTTGCTTCCTGTTTCACTGGAATGTTTTCAGTGATGCTTGTTCAAAATTTGTGTAAACCATTTTAAGTGATCAATTTTTTTTTTTTTTTTTTTGAAGTGGGATAATTTTTGCTATAACATTTCTCTTATAATAAATACTGTACTTAGCCAATACTTTCTAGTGAATATTTAAAATAATAGCTTGAAGTGACAAAGTAAAAGCTATTATTTTATCTTTGTAGTGACATAGGCTAATAGAATATCAATAACCAATCAGTATTTATCTAAAATAATTTTTTGTGAAAATATTATCGATAGCTTTCCTTGTCATTGTGGATATCTTCTGTTTGGTAAATAAAAAGATGTGTATTAATATTTTTTATTTTATTTATTTATTTATTTATTTTTTTTTTGAGCTTGCATTTTTTTTTTCGGAATTTATTTTATGTTGAAATATCTTTCAACATTATAGTTCATAAATAATACAATAATAAACCATTTGCAATAATAAGTTCATAAAATATGATCTGAAGATCCGGCGATTGTTCAATTTTTCAAAGTTTTCAAGGGTCAAATGATATTTTAAATTTTATCAGATGTTTTGTATATTCAACAATAAATTTTGATGATGAAGCTATTTTTGAAATTATGTTTTTGGGAAATTTATTTTAAGATGTCTTTAATTTGTTGTTTAAAAAAAAAAATGTCGGGTTCTGAGTCTATTTGAGTATTTAATATGAATGCTTATTTGAGCTTGAAAATTTCTATATTTTCCAAGATAATGAGTTTATTATTGTCTTTAGATTTGATTAGAACTTCTAGGGTTTCATCAATTTTGTTGAACTTCCAACCTGTGTGAATGATACAGGGTATCCCATAAAGGACTCCCTGATTTTAAGAGTAAATATGTCTGAAACGGATATCAGTAAATGAATGAAACAAGTGGTATGTTTATTTCAAAATTTCAGAAGTTAGTTACAAATGTTGCTGACAGGTGGTGCTGGAACACTTTAATCTGGATTTCGTTGCAACATTTTTGAATAAATTTCCTCGGATTATGCTGAATAACTGCAGAAACTGTCGCGACATTTTGAGGAGTAACTGCAAATTGCCAGGGGCCAACATTTCCCCCTACATGCAGCGCCACTTCATTCTGTACACTATGTACAGTGCCACTTATCGGCAACATTTGTAACTTTGAAATTTCCACATCAGATTTTTACGGCTTTCAAAATAAACGTACCACTTGTTTCATTCTTTTATTGATCTCAGTTTCAGAGATATTTTCTCTTAAAATGAAGGGAGTCTTTTGTGGGACACCCTGTATGGATTAGCAAATTTTGATTTACCATCTGCATATTGTATGGAATTAATGTTCTTTGTACCTTATGCTAAATTTTCTTTTCGCTTTTTGTATGTAAAATTATGTGTTGCAGGTTAATTTGCGAATTCCACTGTTGACAAAGGTATTGATCGGTGGTTTAAAAGTAAATAATAAATTATGTATGATTTAAATATCCAAATAGAATTAGAATCTGATGATTTATTATTATTTTTAAGACATCTTAAAAGAATTTTTCCAACTTCAATAATACTTTACATCATCAAAATTTATTATTAAATATAGTGAATGTCTTTGAAAAATTTAAAACATTATTTGACTCGTGAAAATGATCAAAACTTTATTTATGAACTTACATTGCAAATATTTTTTTGTATTTATTGATGAACTTTAATGTTGAAATATACCAAACTGTTAAAAAAGGAGAACATGTGAATTCGTCACGAAAACAGTTTGCATCTTTTTTCAGGTTTAAGCATTGTTGGCGCTGGCTTGAAGCAAACTGAAAAGTCACCTGACCATTATTGTCTGAGCAACAATTTTTATTTAAATATTTACTGCACACATATATATCTCATCAATCAATCACAATTTGAATGTGCGAGCTTTGCAAAAATATGAACGAATTTGAAACTAATTACTGCACAAACTGCACTCGGATAAAATTTTGTTACTTAATAAAACAAGAAATCTCTTGAAGAAATGAAGAATATCTAATTTTGATTGTTTATACATTTATAAGCATTTTACAGGCTACTCTTTTATTTATTTATTTATTTATTTATTTATTTATTTATTTATTTATTT
>JAHWFO010003745.1:393270-415588 GCA_023313115.1 Rhysida immarginata
TTTATTTATTTATTTATTTATTTATTTATTTATTTATTTATTTATTTATTATTTTTTTAAAATTCAGTTTTTTTATAAATTTAATTTGTAAATTATACATGTCATCAATAAAATTATTATTGTCATTAATATTATTATTATACAATCATATTTACGTTGTGTTGAGGAGATACTTTGGAATTGCTTTATTGTGGGTTGAAATAATAAAAATTAATAATCTTTGGGTAATGATGACTCAACTTCATCCTCTTAAATATGCATATTAATTTTGAGCATTAGAAACACTGCTTTTAATTTGAATCGAAATGTCAGGTGCTCTTTGTTTGTTTTTATTTTCCACTGGTGCATTTATATAATGTAAATGTTGACAATGCTTAGATAAAATGTTTGAAGCTATTTAAACGTATATGAATTATTATCACATTCTCTTTAAGAAGTGAAGCCAAACCTGCCTGTTTTCATAAAGATCATAAAACAATATAGTTAGTGAATGATATGTGCTTATTTAGATGGGGGAGAGGAGGAACAGGTTAATTTAAAATTTTTTCCCCCTCCTTTAGGGAATAGTGACATTTTCGTTTTCTGAGTGGAGGAGTTCTGTCCAATTGTGTGAGAAGGAAATAGGAAATGATTGAGCTGCCAGTGGAGGCTTCATCTCATTTTATTAGTTATTCCATAGCGGCAACAACGATCAATGTGGACTGTTACATTATCTAGGGAGGATGTCGGATTCCTTTTCAACTTAGCAGATCTGGTTGAATTGCTTAGAAATGAGTTTTCCCCCATTACTTTTTATTTATAATCTACAAGAATTCGAAAAAAAATTTAATTTTAAAAATGCACTTAAATTTTTTTACACTTGTACATTTCTGCTTTTTTTTTCCTTCTGCTTTTTTTTTTTTTTTTTTTTTTTTAGAATTGATAGGCTATACAAATTAAAAAATAAATTTAAAATAATTAATAATTAAAATATTTCTCAACCGCGTTCTTTTATTATTGATTTTTGTTGAAGTTTGACTTTGTTTGAACATATTATCATGTCGCAAGTTCATTATATAATAAACAATTGAAACGATTGAGGTTTAATATTTAATTTTTCATGCAGTGGCCTAGGACAAATATTTTTGGCTTCTTTAGCATATAATAGACGATGCTAAATTTGGATTATTTTTTTATCTTGTTTGTTCACGTTCTTAACATGATTGTTAGCTTGTTTATCAATAAAAAATTGCATTTTTTAAATATGTTTACGTTTCGTAGGGCGTTTTTTTTTTGTTTTTTTACTTATGCTTGTCATTTCTCAATATAGCACTTTAAACTTGAAAATTGAATTTATTTTGTGATCAACAAAATTATTTTATAATGGTTTTGATGTCAAAAGGTGGAAGTTAAATTTAATTTTTACCCTCTATAAGATAGTTAAGTAAATGAGCTGATTAATTTTAAAACCCATAAAAATGTTTTAAAGGCTTTCTGAAATAATTGTAAACGAAGTTTTAAGCAAAATTGTCATTCTTTGTGAGTTATTGTTGCCTATATCTTAGAAAACGATGCTATCCCTAAAAAATTAATGTTAAAAACAAAACAATGCAAGAATAGAGTCCTTCACAGATACATTATAGTTAATCTGAAGATCCTGGCTAGTTTGTCCATTTATTCCCAGCTTTTTCAGAATGATGATAAGAGGAAATTATAACGGTTTTGTACAGGATTGTGAACATCAACAATTGCCAAAGAAAAGTGATTTTATATATATATTTTTTTCATGAAAAATGAAATTTATTTTCATGACTTGTTTATTCCTGATGTGATACTCTCATTTCATAAGAGAAGTTTATTTTGCTGAGATGGATTCATAACAAATTCATTATTATTTAATTTCGGGAGAAAAGTTCAGAAAAATATCATTCTATTAAGGGGCCATCCATAAAATATGACCTTCAAAATCCAGGCGTTTTGGACTTCTCTCCCCCTTGTTACACTTCATCCCAATTTTGTAAGCTAGATTATGAAAGCTAGATGATTATGAAATTAGCTTGGCTCAAGTGTAGGCTAGCTTAGTTTAAAATTCTAGATAGGCTATTCGGATTATCTCCCTCTCATCGCTGACTTTCGGGTGATAATACGGATTAGTAATCAGTGATATGGATTAGTAATTGTGACACGGATTATTACTGATTAATGATGAGCATCTTCCTGGTGAACTTCTAGGAATAATCAACGTTGATACCTGCAATGTATTCATGCTAAAAAGGGGACCACACGAAGGTGTTCGGGGAACTCTTTGTTTGCGCGCAAGCATACCTTGGAAAAAATGGCATTGTGCAGTGCCAATAGTTGAAATGAGCACAAAAAAAATAAACCAAACAAAAAAAACTGGTAAATGGTGGAAATGGTACCAGTGGCAAAATGCAAGCAAAATTGTTAATGGCAGTCGCCAAAGAATTTCAGTTACAGCAGTGTTATTAAGCACAAAACTTTAATTTTGCTATACAATTATTCATCTCGAAATAATTTATAAGAGAGGTAAACATCCATGAATGTTTATTTTATTTAAAATTATAAAGCATCGAGATACTTATCCCTTCGCCAACAAAACGTTTTCTGTTGGTCCCATTAAGGCTATTACTTGACACTGCCATAGCCAAAGGGGGAAAAAAAAAAGAGAGAAAGCCTTCCCATCTGGCTATCCTCCATTGTTCAAATGTGTCCCAAAAAATGTACATGGAAATGGATAAAATATAGCACCACTTAGCGATAAAAGTTAACATGGTTTCAGTCGCCTCATAGCCAACAATGATAGTCTTCCCATTCATACTTCGACAAAATAGAATAAAGAATATTAGGGTTTTTTTTTGTTTTTGTTTTTTTATTTAAATGAAAAATCAAGTAATCTTTTTTTAAGTTTTAACATTTTTCATAATTTAACTGCATAGGCGACTGAAACAATGTTAAATTTTGTTGCCATGTGGTGCTAAATTTTATCTGTTTGTGTCTACATTTTTAGGACAGTGCTTGAAGGCCAAGCCTTGCCCTTCTTTTACTCAGGAATGCATGATGTCAGCCCTGGAAAATTTACAAAGACTACTGAATTAATTAATAAAATAAAATACAGTAAAACCTGTGCTAACGACCACTTTTGCTTGACCCTGCAGAAAGTTACATGGAAAAACTGTTAGCAAAACAACCACCTGTCTAATGCGACCAGCAACTGGCATTTTCGATTCCTATGTATTTAAACCTATACTAAAAACCTGCCTATAACGACCACTTACGCAACCAATCGGATCCTAACCTAACTGACAATGACATCATGACACTCTTCACTGTAGAAAAAAGTGAGAGTCCGAGTCAAGAGATACAAAAACGCAAATACTGTTTTTTTTAGTCTATTGATATTGTTTACTGTGCCAGGCCTGTCTTTTAGGAAGCAAATGCTACTCTAAAATCATTGATGGTGTTTCCATAAAGTCTGACTGGTTGAAAATCATGTCTAAAAATAATGAGTGCTTCGCTCATTGTATGCGACCGGTACACAAAGGCTGGGCTCTACTTGATCGAGTGGAATCAAAATGGCGGACAAAATTCAAGAAATTCAACTCTTTAGCTGCCTGGACATTCAAATTTTTTAATCATAATTACTGAGTTCTAATGAGGTTTCAGTTTAGAAAAGGCATCATAAATGCTGTCTAAAACCAGAGACCATTCAAACAGTACAAAGTGACCTGTTCGTGACCGGTAGGGCTTTATGAAAATCCCCTGTATATGCCCGAAAAACATCTTGAAGATTTTATTTTCAATAGGAAGACAAGAAAGTGCACACGAAATAACTTGGAATCTTTTATAAAGAAAAGGGCATATTCTGTTTTTAATTATACCGTTGATCTGTAATTTTGCAGATTGAACCTGTATATAAGGACCACCTGAGCTTAACTACCACTTTTGCTTGGTCCCGTGGGTGGTTGTTATAGACAGGTTTTACTGTAAAATAAATTAAGGAGATGGTTATTAACAGATTTTTTTTTTTTTTTTTAACTGGATGGCAATTAAATAGATAATTTTAATAATCTATTTAAAAAAAAAATTTAGGAACTGGGAATTCATTCAATTATCCTCTGCTGCTATTTCCATTGCTTTGATGTGAATGGATTAATTGGTGGAAGAAAGAAGTTCTGTCAAGTGCAGTAATGCACACACCCCACTTTAACTATGTCTATGTGCGCTCAAATTTTTTCGTTTTCATGGTTTATTTTGAGAGAAACAAAAATTTTGTGATTATGAGAGCAACATATTTCGATTTGGTGTGAATCTGTGAGGTACAATTTCGTGTTGTTTCCTTGTAAGTGCAGTACTTTTTCATTTGTTTCAGTATGTAAGTTGAAATGTTTTCCTCGCAAATTGTAATCATGGTTGAATCTTCGTCCGTGCTCCAGTTTTCTTTTTTCTTTTCTTTTTTTTTTGAACTATCCATAAAAGCGAGTGATGTTGAAACTTACTCTTCGAATGAAATGATGGGTACCCAAGATGCAACGTGAAGCTAGCTCAAGGCCCTAATCTGGTTTAAAAAACTATCCTAGCAAGGCTAGCTCATGTGAAACAATATAGTTTATGATAAGCCAGGTTTGTTTGCACTCTTGTTTACGCTAGCTTAAGCACGTTGAGTTAGCTCAACATTTAGATGGTGGAGGGGTTATAAATATTTATAATCCTCTTAAGTCCTCCTCCCCTTTTTCAGAAAAAGAAAATTAATGACAATTTGCTTAAATTTCATCCAATACAATTAATATCCATTAAAACCACATTTATTTAAACAAAACTAACCAAAATGTGTTTTTCAAGTGCAAAATTAAAATTATTCTTTGATGGTTACGGCAGGGTCTTTGTAACAAGGTCTCGCCATGCGCAGGTCCCAGTCACGTGGTCTGACGTCATTGCCACCGTTAGGTAGTAGACAATTGCGTACGTGCGTGTTAGCACTGTTAAGAAAGGAAAATAAACCAGTTTCGAATTTCAAATTTATGCTTAATATGAATAAAATGGTACAAGATTTAAATTTAAAAAAATTAAATATGTTCCACTAGCAATCATACATAAAAAAAAGAAAAAATGAATAATGAAAACATTCCTCTTTAAATATTTCAATTAGTAACTTACGGTATTTTTTTTCTTTTCCTTTTTCTTTCTATTCACATCAGACCAACACTTGTTTTTGTAACTCTCTAATTCTAATATAGATTCTAAATCGAATATATTTTTTAACAACTTCAATAGGAATTTTTTCGTTACTTGGCGATGAAGTATAAGCAAGATTACTAATAATAGAAATAATATTTTCATCTTTCTTAATCCCCTTGCCGACAAAATTTTCAAATATAACATTGCATTTCTTTAATGGAATGAGTAAGTCATCTGATGGATATATTAAGTACCCTTTAGACATGCTAGTGAATGGCTTTCTCGGTTGCAGTGATGTCATGCGCAGACTCGGACGAGTTTTAGAAAAGTTTCGGCGAGACCTTATATACACAGACCTAGGGGTTACTGCACAAGTAATTAAATCGACAACTATTAATTAAATTATCAACACCAATCATCAATTACAGGGTTGCATCTAGCAAAATGGCAGGCCAGGGAAATGAACAGTAATCAGGGCACATTTGATCAGAAAGTAGAGCAGGTCAGACACATAAGCACACTTTATAATGGTTAGTTTAAATAAATCCAATGAAAAAGGCCAGGGTGCGCTTAGAAAGGGTAGGGCGCATTGAAAAAAGGCAGGGTGCTGCGCCCTTCTATTCCAGCCTAGATGCAACACTGAGTTATCACTAAATTGTAAGGAAGTAAGTAAAAAGAAAAACTTATCACAGATCCTGGCACAGCTACCTGCTGGCTGGGTGACATCAGGGGCTTCAGGACCACTGCTGGGTGGGACGGCTATTTGGGCCACAGCTCTTGGAGGATTTTAGTCTGACCCATTTGCTGAGTAACTCGTGCTGGATGCCCAATAGTTGGTGAAAGCCTCCGGTTTGTTTGTCCGCCAGCAGCTCTTCCATCATGGACCCCCCCGTGCTTCAGAGGGCACATTAAGCTGTCGGTCCCGGCTGCTACTGTCATCTCGTAGCAGCCGTTAGTTACTGGGATGGCGCAAAACTCCCTCAAAGGAGTAAGTGCCGCAGATTATCGTTCTGCGATAATCTACCTTCTGAACAAGATCAAGGCAAAATAATCCCTTAAAGGCTATTTATCGCCTGGTAAAATTCCTTCATTTAACCCATATTATATGCTTATAACTAGGAATAAACTGTCGATATAGATATTATGTCTAAATTGTTAGTTTTTATAGATTTCCATAGGACGAAGAAACAATAAATGATAGTAGTAATTGTATCTAATTTGTTGTGGAAATAATGAAACCTCTTGGTCACATAAATTAGATTTTACTTCTTGAATGCAAATTTCAGCCACCATGTAATCATCTTTCAGCAAGAATACAGTATGCATGTAATAAAATTACCTACGGCATTTAAATACATACAATAGTTGGTAATACCTAATCAATCAGGTTTATTAAAAATGATTAGTGTCCACATTGGTCTAGCTTGAACAGAATTTTGTATTGCTTTATCCAGAAACTGTTCTTCTCTTTAAAAATGGTTAGTTTTAAAACTAGCAAACTGATTAAAGACAAAGTAAATAACAACTCTTTAACCACAACAAAAATTAAGTAAAAAGAAAAATACAACCTAATCCTAGAAGCGCTTTTCGAGGGCGAAGCTCTCATCATTCAGCAGGTGAAAAATAAGGGAGTAACACACCAGATGATACTGAGTGTGAAAAAGAACAAGACCGATATTTATAGTCTGACAGCACCAATGACAGAAAGAGTGATAAACCCCACTAAGGGGGCTAGATCAGTGATTGGTCCGTTTGGACCAATAGTTAATCAGTTGAGAATCTCCTTTATTTTGTCTTTATTTATCATATCCACATTTTCTTCCCATTTGTATATTTATTTCTGGTTTCCCCAGGAGTTTATACTTTTATCATAGCAAACTGATATTGTAATTGTATAATGTAGCCTATAATTACACTATAAAAAAATTAGTCAGAAGTGCCATAGTTTAGACAAGCCATCTTTTTAAATTTCAGGTATTTAGATCATTATGAAAAAATTCATTTTCTTGGTGAGGATCCCGATGATGATGCAGTTGACAGTGGCGACAATCCAGCTCGCAAATCGCACAATGTTACCTTTTTAGTGCCACTGTCTTACAATCATCAACAACATGAAGTTTCAGGTAAGATTTTTTTTTCTTTTAATTTTTTTAAAATTTTTTTAATTTAATTTAATTTAATTTTATTTTATTTTAATGATCATCAAGGAACAATTGTAATAAAAAAATATTAATACTAAAACCTTCATTTGATTCAATTTATTGCCACTCATATTTGAATTCGACCATGTTTAGGCATGTTTCACTGTTTATAAATAGTCATTCATCATTTCTTTAGTTATTTTTTATTTCAAATTTTCCATTGATTGTGGCACAACTGTAATGAAGTAAGCCATTGTCTGTACTTAGCAAATGCTTTGTTCTGCTATTGCTCTTTGTTTGCATTTCTTGTTGCTACTATACACACCTCAAAACCCCCCAAAAAAACCACACATACCCTTTAAAAATGGGCATCACAAACGATGGTGTCACAAAATTAATACCAGTACTTGCAGGCAAACTGCCAAAGGGTTGCTTTAAATATTGAAAATGAATTTTCGAAATCTTAAATTTTTTAAAATTCTAAAGCCATCAGAGTTGTTAATTTTGCAAGGGAGCTAATATTTTGCTTTTGTGTGACCAGACAAATACATTTTGTGACATAAAGCTTGGGCACTTTAATACATTCATACACATAAACTTGAAATAATTTAAATAAACTTTGGTCTTAATATTATTATGATTAATGTTTTCTTTATTTGAACTTATGATTTGGATTCTCAATGACATTCATTTTGATGAGGAAAGGATATACTCTATCTTACCTAAAGTATATCCTATAACTTTGATGCCTTAGAAACAGTTGATGAAGTGAGCTATAATTTTTCATGATGATAGAGCTGGTTACCCCTAAGACCATGATGGATATGCTCAACTGGATTATAATTAGATGGAAATAAGCAGTGTCAAGCGATGAAACTTGCAACACAATTGGAAGTTGATGGTCACATGCGGTTATGGAAAATTCTCAACAAATGTTACTACCTGTGATTGTATTGTACCAACTACATGTATCATATTTGGTGGTGGTAATGTTGTAGTGTATGGTTGTTTCTCTTAGAATGGTTTGGGTACTTTGATTCATGAGAAGAAAACTGACGATTCTGAAGTTTAACTGGTAGGCCTAACTTGAGATTCTGAGACAAAAGGCAGTGCCGAAATTTAACAATATTTAACAATGCTAAAGTGTGCAGTGCCCATTTCGGAATTTGCCATCTTGAGCCTATTAGGCCTAAATTAAGTCTCCTCCTCCAACATCCCTGGCAAGATGAATGCCGATTACTTGGAAAAAAAAAAAATTAATAATTAAAGATGAATGCCGATTACTTGGGAAAAAAAATAATTAATAATTAAAGATGAATGCCGATTACTTGGAAACTATTAAAATTATGACCCTGAAATGTTGAGGGATTAGAAGGATCATAGATAAATGTTGTTTGAATTTGGCCAAGTAGTTTCCGAGATATGAGCTGAATGGTGCGTAGACAATTCTGCATTGTCTTCAGAGTTGGAACATTTTGGCATGGAGCCATTTTATTATCAATAATTTTATTTTTTATTACTTTATTATTATTAACTTGTATTATAATGGTTTTATAGTAAAATTTACCTATTGGAAAACCATTACAGAGGCAATGCGGACACAAGCTGGCCTTGCTGACATTGTTAACGTGTCTGATTATGAAAAGTTAATGCTGTCTCTGAAAAGTGGCCTCCCTAACGAAGTGGATTTTGCTCTCAATGTTTGCACCCTGCTCTCCAATGAAGGGAAGCATACACTACATTTAGAGAAAGCCCCTCGACTCATTGATCTTCTTGTCTCTCACGCTGGTGTATGGACAGAAAGTAAGGAGATTTTTATTTCATATTTTTTTATTGTATGATAATTTGTGTGTGTGTGTGTTATGAAATAGGTAAATAGTAGGTATAATAAGAGATATGCAAAATGATGTGAAGGTTGCAATTTATTATAAGATATAAAATATTACAAAGGTAAAAAAAAATTGAACTAATATACAAGTTCTCAAAGATTAATAGAGTTGATTCTTTATTCTTTAAGAAAAACGGCAATAAATATTAGAACAATTGTTTAATATCTCTTAAATAGATTCTAATAACCGCTGTCATTAATTGCATTAAACATAAATATCATTCTCTAAATTTTCTAAATGTACATGTTTGAGCTGTCTGTTAACATCTATGTAGATTTCCTCCACTGGAAGTTTTAACTGTGTTCGGTAAGAAGTTAACCTTTTCTCTCATTGAATCCAAATTCGAACTTGTTTACATTTTATTCCTGGCTTGTTCAAGGACTTGGCAGCTTTTATATGCAGAACAATTTTAAAACGGGCACACAATGGATAATTAATGCTAATGTATACTGAAAAGCCAAAGCATTATGACCACCTACTCAATAACGCGTTGCGCCACCTTTGGCCTGTAAAAGAGCTGCAACTCGCCTTGGCATGGATGCCACAAATTCTTGGTAGATGACTGGAGACAGGTTGTACCAAATGTCTAAGCAGCGGTCATGCAAAGTCGAGATATTCCCACATGGTGATGTTTGAGCTCTGAGCTGCTGCTCCATGGCATCCCAAATGTGCTCTATCGGATTAAGATCCAGCGAGGTAGATGGCCGGACATTAATTGGAATTCATCCTTATGCTCCTCGAACCACTCCAACACAATTCGAGCCTTGTGACATGGGACGTTGTCCTGCTGGAAGATTCCATTTCCAGTTGGGAAGACAGATGCCATGTAAGGGTGCAACTGGTCCGCAATGATGTTCAGATAGTCCATAGCTTTCATGGTCCGTTCTACCATAACAACGGGTCCACCCATGAGAACATCCCCCAAAGCATAATACCGCCACCACCAGCAAGTGTATCGCCTGCTGACACAATCATCAATGTGATGAATAAGAAATCGTGATTCATCCAACCAGGCAACTCTCTTCCACTTATCCATAATGCAGTCTCGATGTTCCCAGACCCATTATAGGCATTGTTGACAATGGGACACACTTCAGTCCCATATCCAACAGTGTCTGCTGAACTGTGTGTTCCGAAACACTTGCACTCGGACCTGCATTGTATTGGGCTGTCAGCTCAGCCACTGTTTGGCACCGATCTTGCTTTACCAACTGGGACAGTCTCTAACGTCCTTTTTCTTTGATGATGTGTGGGCATCCAATACCTTGGCATCTACTACTGATTTCACCGTCCACTTTGCATAAAACTAATAACGGCAGATCGTGAATAACCTACCAACCGTGCAGTTTCGGAGATACTCGTTCCGAGTCTTTGGGCCATTACAATCTGCCCTCTATCAATTCACTTAGATCAGCAGCCTTCCCATCACTTGCAAAATTAAGTGCAAGACTGATTCCTTACATTCTCCAGCAGCAGTTAAATACCATTCCCACTTAATTACGTGTCCTCCACATGATCCAGATGAGTTCATTCACCAATGTGGTGATGGTCATAATGTTTTGCATATATATTGATGACAAAAGATGATAGAAAAAAATGGGCTAATGAATAAAAAGTGTAACCATAAAAGTGATGGACAGAAGTGATGATTTAATAGTAAACCAGCCCTTAGTGTTAAAAAAAATTACAGAGCATTGATCTGTTAGGATGACTCTTCAAAATCACAGATTGTGCTCTCTCTCTCTTTCTCTTTATGTGCTGCAATAATAATGTAGGGGGAGGGGGTTCATATAATTTTTTGTGACCAATTTGCAATTCTGTCACAGTTAATTGCCATATTGCATTCTATTTGGACTATTTTATAAATTGTTCTGAAAACCAGGTGTCCCAGGAACAAGTAGGTATAGAGGAAAAAATAATTGATTCCATTTATTATTATAACACAAGATTGGTTTTCTTTTCAAATTTTTAAGACTTTTAAACTATTGTGCATTAAAATAATGTGGTTCCTTGGTTTAAAAGATAACAGAAGCTTAAAGGCATTGCTAGAGGAAAAATGGAGCAAACTGGAAGGGAGACAAATGTCTAAATTTTGGAATGATACTGTAGAAGACAAAGAAGTTAGAGACTTGTATTTGCTAGAACAAAAAGGTAAAAAAGAAGGTAAATTTAAGTCAAATTTTTTAACATTATGGCTTGAACTCGATGACCATAAAACGTCTCGATTTATATGAGGAAAGAAAGACCAAAGAAATGCTACTTTTCTTTATTCCCAGTTAATGAAAATCTTGAAGATGGTGAATTGTTTCAGTTTTCACGTCATCTTGGTGTTCGAGAAATGGAGGGTCAAAGGGTACTTCAGGTAAAAGGAGTAATACATGTGTTGTTGTTATTATTATTATTATTATTATTATTATTATTATTATTATTATTATTATTATTATTATTATTATTTTAACAATGTTAAATGCATCAAAATTGTTGCTTGATTTCTTTGCACTTTTTTTTCTGTTTTCAAGATTGCAATGATTCTGTGGAATTTATCTTTTGAGGAGAACAATATGCCTGTGCTAGCATCTAGTCCTTCTTGCTTAAAGTAAAGATTTTTTCACACCTTTTCTTTATATTGGGTTAATTTGCCAAATTTGTATTTCATGTTTTGATAAATTAAACTTATCACCTTAATAATATCAGGATATTGGAAGTGATGAAATAAATCATAGTGCCCGGCATGAAAATAAAAGGAAACTGGTGCATGCATAATGTAAGTGCTTATCGATTGTAGATTTCTGAGTTTCTGAAACGATGGCAGCTTCTTCGTCTATTAATTTGCTGTTTGCTCAATGGTAACATTGAAAATTCAAACGAGAACCAGAATTTATACTGCTTTTAACTATTAAAAGATATAGTAATGATACAATAATAAAAGAGAACACCAAGGCAATCGGAGAATATCGCATTCGACCTGTCGATTAATCGAGTGCCAGCCCTGTTTCGGTTTCGTTTCATCTGCAATTTCAGTAAAGGAATGCGATTTTCATCTCCGTTTCCTGTTCGTTTCTGATTGGTTGAACAAGTTTGTTTTCATTTATGCAAGTGCCAGTTTCATTTTACTTTTGTGCTGGGTACTATAATAAATAGAGAATAATAGGGTCATAATTTAAATAATAATGGTTAAATTGGGATTCCTTAGTATTGCTTCTAGCAATGAAATTGGTAGAGACTTTGCAATACAATAACGGCAGAATAGAGTTCCGACTAGTTTTGATAATTATTCCCGGCTTTATCAAGGATATACATTAGAGGCTTCACGCCCTTATTATACAGAAATATGGTACAAAATATTTCTGTACATAAGGACGTGAATAAAGCCGGGAATAAATGGCAACTAGTTGGAAACTGTTCTCCTGTTATTGTATTGCAAAGTCTCTACCAATTTCTAAATAATAATGTTATCGTGACAGTTGAAATGCATCAAATTACAGTTTACTTTTAAATGATATGCTTTATTGTCTTTATTTTTTTGAAGTATATGAATGTTAAAATTTAAAATGGATCCGTGGTAATGAAACGTGAGCTGGGAAACGAAGCCAAGCTCTCAGTTTTCAAATCTATCTTTGTCCCCATTCTCACCTATGGTCATGAGTCTTGAGTAATGACCGAAAGAGTGTGATCGTGGGTACAAGCGGCCGAAATAAGATTTCTGACAGGTGTGATAGGTATTACCCTACTAGATAGAGTGCACAGTAGTACAATAAGGGAGTCTTTAAGTGTTGAGCTGCTACTTCTCCGCATTGAGAGATCTCAGTTGCGCTGGTATGGCCACGTGATACAGATGCCGCAAACTGGTCTTCCTAGGCAGTTGTTATTTTTCAAGCCAGTGGGTAAGGACCAAGGGCTAGAACCAGGTGGCTAGACTACATTGAGAATCTGGGTTCGAGTCGCTTGGGTATTATCATGGAGGACACGCGCCTCATGGCAGAGATTGCGACCACTGGAGATCCTCCATAGGCCTGCTGCTCCCACGACCCTAACGGACTTCCTATCATCCACCTTTCAATTAAGTCAAGTTTTAAGTCGCACAAGCAATGTTTTATTTCACACACTTTTGCCACACATCTGATATTTTCAACGTTCGTTTCCCAGCTCACGTTTCATTACCACGGATCGCCACAGTTCACATCTGACACAGCTTGCTGCACCAATCCGAGCATCCAATTCTTTATTCTGCCACCCATCACTCTGAATGCAATCCCGAGAGACTTGAACTTCTCCACCTGTCTCAGTGGGGCTCCCCTAACAAGGAGAGCGCACTGAGCAGGCTGTCTGGAAAGGATCAGAACCTCAGTCTTAGCCACACTGATCTTCATCCCAGCCTCTTCACATTTGGCTACAAACCGGTCTAGTGCATACTGAAAGTTAGTGCAAGAAGACCCAAGGAGGACAAGGTCGTCAGCAAAGAGCAACCTCTCCACCAAGCAGTTGCCCACATAAACACGCTCATCGCCTCATGGACATGAGGGGTGACAGTACATAACACCCACGGTGAATGGCCTTGACTTAATGTCACTGACTTAACGGTCTTGACTTATGCTCAAACATAATGACAACGTTTTTATTTCAAATAAAAATCATCAAATATAAATCCCTAGAAAATACCACACAAAAACAACTTTTAAAAATGATGCCTGAAATTTATTAAACTACTTTGAATACTTTTGTTAAATTTGCAGTCTATTGTTATGTAGTATTTTATAGTACCTAAAATGCAGATATGTCTACACATGCTTAAATCTGTTTTCATAAACTGATTTATATTATAAATAATAAAAATTTTAATTTAAGTACACATATATATAATTTTTTTTTCTTTTAGGTTTTTATTCTTGTGTATTCACTGTAATTGGGCCTGCCTGTGTCAGATGGGTCTTGACACATTAGGAAATATAGCAGCTGAAGTAAGAGTTTGAGATAAACGCCCAAAATTTATGTTTGAGAATTGATATCTTAATAATTTTATATTTTTGTAAAATAGATAAATTTGGATCCTATGGATTGCCTTAATTTACAATTGATGTTCCGGACTATTTCACGAAGTTTGTTGTCATCTGATAGATTTCTAATGATTCGAGGCAAGAATTTTAAACATATTCTCGGATTAGATTTCAATTTTATTTCTTCAGTCGTTTTAG
Source organism: Rhysida immarginata (assembly GCA_023313115.1). Lineage (NCBI taxonomy): Eukaryota > Metazoa > Arthropoda > Chilopoda > Scolopendromorpha > Scolopendridae > Rhysida > Rhysida immarginata. The sequence continues at coordinate 407,668 of JAHWFO010003745.1, forward strand.
ATTATGTCTTTCTGTTTCTTATTTGTGATGATGTAAATCATTTGAAATGCAATTGTCATAGGATTTTAATGTCATGAACGTTTGAAAGTCTAGTGTGTCTTTAGTGTTATGACTGTATGAAATTCTTTAAATTTTGATCTTAAAGATTTTCTTCTTGCTTTAATTTTAAAGGGGATCAGACCACAATATTCCTGTATTAAATCTATTCTTTATGCACCCTGAACCTTACAACATGTTCCATTTTTTAAAAATTGTCATTATTTCTATTCATGAGCAATTATGAGTAATTATTTATTTATTTATTTATTTAATAATTAGTACAGTGAAAAAATAGTGGACTCCCTGGGACCAGTATGGTCCAAACAGACCGAAAGAAGGTCACAGGGAGCCACAAAATATAAAGAAAAAAAATACAATAACAACAACTAAAAATAAAAATCGAATCTGTAAAAATCAGCAAATTAAAAAGAGCCATTCTTGTTAGTAAGACTCGAATTATTTTAGTATAGGTCTGTAAACAAAACAATTTGAAGATCTCGTTTCTATTCGAACAAATATTTTTAAGAAATATAGTATTGTTTTAAAACATCTTATTCATCTCTATTTTCAATACTGTGTACTGTATTGTTATCAGTAGTTTGTGGTAATGTAAATCAGTAAACGGTAGTATAACGATAGCATTCCGGTAGTACCACGTGAGAATGGCGCAAGGATTTGTTAAATTCGTAATTCTTCAAAAATACTGTAGTAAAATTCAATTATTTTAATACAGTACCATAAACTTTGAACAAAATCTATGATGTTTAATATTAAACAGAAGGAAAAACTTCAAAGAATTGCATTAAAATGGAGCTATTTTAGTCGCGTGTAATGGAACCATTTTATTCGCGTAATGTTACGAAGGATGCAAACAAGACACTCAATGTAACGCTTGTATTGTAATTATGTTAAACTAGTTTAAATATCGGGGGGAAAAAATAAAATCTTTGTCATGTTCCATTTATTTACTGAAATTATGCACACAGACTACTATTTACAATGGCAAAGACTTAACAGCGAAAAGTACAACCTCCTTTTTTAATCATGATTTCCAGTAAGGATGAAGCATTACTCAGGGTGCATACGCGGCCTTGAAAACCTTGAAAATGCTTGAATTTCATAATTTTTTTTCAAGGCCTTAAATTTTCGGGAAAAATGAAGGTTTTCTTAGATGAACCTGGAAAGTCCTTGAAAACCGACCATTTGTAGTTCATTCTTTAATTCACCGTTTCATAAAATTGTCGCTGTAGTCGCTAACGCTTCTGTTTTACTTTCGTTTTCTGGATTCACTTATAATTCAAGGCACGCAAATAAAACAAATTTTTCATTCGAAATATGGGTAAATGTTCATTCAACGAACTTTGGCTTAAAAATCCTGTCTATGCAAGTTGGATATCAAAAGATATTAATAATCGTCACATTGCAAAATGTATTTTATGCTTGAAGAACATGGATATTTCCAGTATGGGTGAATCTGCATTAAAGAGCCATATAAAAGGTAAAAAACATCGTTCGCTCTTCGAAAAACGTGATAAAAACAATACGCTTGATCAGCTGCTAGTGGATGATCTAGTAAAGATATGCCAACAACTTCCGTCTCATCATCTTCAACATTGCGAATTCCTCGGGAGAAAAATGCGACGATCAAAGCCGAAACACTGTGGGCATTAAAGGTAGTTAAAAGTCATTATTCCTATCGTTCATGTGCTGGTAACGATTTATTATTTAAACTCATGTTTCCTGACAGTGTGATAGCAGAAAATTTCTCCTGTGGAGAAAAAAAATGTGCCTACATCTGTCAGTAATATTTGGCTTGGCTTGGCTTGGCTCCTTATTTTAAATCCCTTCTTGTCAGTAATATTAAAAGGGAAAATAAACATTTCGTAATTTTATTTGATGAGAGTTTAAACAAATTTACTCAAACAAAACAAATGGATGTTCACGTTAGATTATGGGAAGATGGTAAAATCCAAACAAGATATTTTAGTTCAGTCTTCTTGGGACATGCAACAGCAGATAAAATGATGGAACTATTTTGACAGTGTATTGAATGCCTGCCAACAAAAAATATTCTTCAATTATCAATGGATGGGCCGAATGTGAACTGGAAATTTTTTGATTCGTTTCAAGCTTCGATTTCTTCTGATTTTAATGTGTCACGTTTAAATGTTGGTAGTTGTGGCCTCCATATAATGAACAATTCATTTAGACATGGATCCATGGCTAGTGGATGGGGAATTGAAAAACTTCTTACAAGCATGTACAGATTATTCAAAGTATCTCCTGCAAGAAGAGAAGATTTTGTAGATAAAATAAGTGCACCAAAAATGCCACTCAAATTTTGTCCACACAACTGGCTGGAAAATTCTCCTGCTTGTGAGAGAGTTATTGAACTTTGGTCATATTTTCAAAAATACGATAATGAAATTAGCAAAAAAGTATTTAAAAATCCTAGCACTGCTTCCTTTGATGTAATACACAAATTCTTACAAGATCCTTTTACCATACCGAAGTTGCACTTTTTTAATTCAGTTGCTAAACAGCTATTGCCATTTTTAAAAGGATATCAGGCAGATAAACCTTTGCTTCCATTTCTGGGTAAGGATATGGAGAAAATTATTAGAAGTTTAATGAATCGCTTTATTAAGAAGACTGTAATGGATGAAGCATCTTCAATTATACAGCTCTTTAACTTAGATTTCAATGATAGCCACGTGTGTTGCCATTACAAAAGAATTGATATTGGTTTTCAAGCAGAAACAATAACAAAGAGTTTGATATCAAAGAATGTTAGTGAGCGGCAAGTTATGGAATTCCGAATACAATGCAGAACATTTTTACAAGAACTACTTTCAAAATACTAGTTAAAAACCCCATGCAGTGTTCTCTTGTTCGTCACCTGAAGTGTTTAGACCCCCAATTAATGGCCACAGATGGACATTTGTGTGTGAAAAATTTCAAATCAATTTTAACACTTCTTGTAGATGTGCATCGCCTCCAGCCTGAAGAGTGTGACAGTGTGTTATGGCAATTCCAAGAATTTGTAACTGATGTAGCAAAAATAAACTCGGGTTTCATAAATTTTGATTCAACTGAAGAGGCATCAAGAATTGATGTATTGTTTAATGAATATATGTCTTCAAATCCATCCTTCAGTCTCTATTACTTTTATCACATGGACAAGCATCTGTGGAAAGAGGTTATTCGATAAATAAGGAACTTATTATTGAAAATATGCAGGAAAATTCTATTACATCTCAAAGGATTATATATGATCACATTTCATATGTCGGTGGGGTTGAAAATGTTAATCTCTCCAAATCCCTCCTATTAAGTGTTGGAAGTGCTAGACAAAAATATATGGCTTATTTACAAATGAAATCAAAAGAGGGAACACATGTTTCAGTAGTCAAAAAAAGAAAGGCAATCCAAGATGATTTAGATCAAATGAAAAAGAAAAAAAAAGTATTGAAAAAGATGTGGCAGTATTATTAAAATCTGCAGATGAAATGGTACAAAGGGCAGAAACCGAAAGAAATTTTGATTTTATTGTCAAATCCAATAGCTTCAGAAAATCGGCAGATGAGAAAATGGGATTAATAAAAGAATTGGATCGTGAAATAACAACTCAATATGATTTACTAAAAATGACTAACTGAAGGTAGCCTACATTTTTTTCCCTTCATTCACAAGATTTTAAACACTTGTGAATAAAACAATTTTAAATTTACTATTTTTTTTTTTTTTTTTTACCTAAGCTATGATTTTGTAATGAAAAAATTGGAATGTTTCATTAAATATCTTTATATAATGTTATTAAAATGTGTTTTCATTTACCTTTAAAGTGTGACTATAGTCCTTGAATTTTATGTTTCACAAAGCGTACGCACCCTGATTACTGTTACACTACAGATCATTTCACAATCCTAACTGTACATTTAAAACGCTAATATTGATTGATATTTGCCATAATTAAGGATAAAACATTAAATAAATGTATATTCTCGGTTTAAAATAAGCTATTTTTCTTTTATTCTCAAATTAATTTGCAATCTCGATTTAACGAAGTTTTCATTATAACGAAGTAAGTGGTCCCTTGAACTTCGTTATAACGGGATTCGACTGTATTGTGCTTTACTTAATGAATACCCTCGTATTTATTACCGATTTCACTTTGGAAAATAAATTGCATAAATGATTTAGGAGATGCAACAGGCAATAACAAACGTTATGGAGAAACACTGAAATTTGTGTCTTACTTTTTATTTGAATTATAGACTTTTTGAAGAATTATTATTTTGGTTTGATGCCATTGATATTGGTTGCATATTATAACTTGTTTGAGATTTAATATGTAATGTTTATGTTCTTAGGATTAGAAATCCTGGCAGGATTATGCAAAGTGGAAGCGAATGAAGAAAAAATAATTAAACATCTCGATAAAATGGTATGTAAGCAGAATGTTTTGTTACAAAGGCTAATCACTCTTAATACTAACTTACAAAGTACTTTTATTTTCTCTATGTATTTCAGCTATACGAAAAGATTTGCAGCTTGTTGACAATCCACGACATTATGCTTCTTATTTACACCTTAGAGTGCCTATATTATTTAACCGATCTTGGACATGACATTTGCACTAATATTGTCCAAATTCATAAGATTATTGGTAAGTGTCTAAATAATACCCACCTCTCCCTCTTCTTTTTTTTTTTTTTTTTTTTTTTTTTCCCGTCTTTATTCAAGTCAGTTAATTTTTACGGGTTAATAAGGGTTGGCTGATTAAACTGTTTTAGTGCATAAGATATTTCATTTAAGATTTTATTTGTTCTCATTGTATAGAGGTTCTTGTGAGCCTTATTACAGTTGAGGCTCAGTCATATGGACCAAGTGCCTGCATTGCCATGAAAGTTGTCGAAACTTCGGTGCCTGCCCCACCTCCCACTGTCCCAGTAAACCAACGCCCACAACCCGCACAGTCTCCTGCTAGCAGTGTCACCGTGAAAAAACGTAATTTGGGTATATTATAATAACTACCTAACGTTGTCTTTCTTTTTTTAATTCACCATGTTATAGTTGTTTATTTACTAATTTTAGAAGCAACTCAGTCGACACCAGTTGTTCATGGTTATCAAGAAGCAGATAATGATACATTTGCTTTTAACTGGTATGATTTGCTTTAAATTGATGATCAAAAATTGTGAATAGAATAAACAGAACGAAATTGGGTTTATACTTTCTTCTTCTTTTTATTTTTTATAGGTTGAAGGCATATTATGAATGGAGTCCAAGCAGTTCTTTACTTCAGAATGAGCTGTATGTTGACTATCAAACGACTTGTAATAAATTGGGCAAAAAAGGATTGGTTCCTCCCTCCCAGCTTCTCAATCTTTTAAAGTAAGCTTAATTATGTTCGTTGTAACTAATTAAATGACATTTGCACAGAAAATGATTCTAATGTTAATGTTGGTGAATCTGTTGCTGTGTAGTGAATATATCTGATCAGATTGCTTTCATTTGTGACAAATGTTCTCACCTTAATTAAAATATTCATTGTGACCTGTATTGTCAAAATCTAAAGAAATAAGAAACTGGTCTTGATAAATCAGCACTGTAATTTGGTAAACCCACTGTCGATACTGACTAATCTACAATGAAAGAAAGTTAGAGCAAAATGTACCATGTTGTATAATGCGATTCTACTTTTAGAGCCCATTAAAAAAAAAAAAAAAAAAAAAACTGTAAAAATTTTACCTTCTTGTATAATGCGGTCCCCATTTTTGACCTGTCTCAAGAAATAAAATATGCAAGAATATACAGAAAAAAACCTTGTTTTTTACAATTTTAAATATAATGTGGATGTATGTATCCTCACAGATTATTTTTTTTATATATATATGATCATTGGCAAGACTGCATATAATTTCTGGATTAAGTAATAAATGAAGAAGTTATGTTCTGCCTGCTGATATTTATGTTGTAAAGTACTTAATTTTGATTAAAGACCAGAGCAATTTAAGTTTGGGGGCTTTTAAATGGGTATGAGACAGATCGGGAAAATGCAGTAGGACAAAATGCAACTATGCATTTTGAAGTGTTCATTTAGTAAAGTTTTGAAGTTGCCATCTTTGTGAGAAGTTATTTTCATATTAACTTTTGGCAACGGGAAATTAAAAAAAAAAAGTGAATTAATGTTAGTTTGGACCCCCCCCCCCCCCCCAAAGAACATTAAGTTACCAAACCCTAATTAAAATATTATTATTATAGTAGAATAAATATAGTATAGCTAATGGCAGAAGACAAGATCCATGAACCAAGGTGAAGGCATCATTTGTGTGAGCTTCATTCAACTTCTCATTACACATAATGAGATAGTAAATTTTGTAAGGGCCACTAGCCCATTTCTCTTATACCCTGATGAAGGCAGGATTAATGCTGAAACTAGTTGGTTTTAAACTACAATGTTGTACTGTAAGGTCTCTTTTTATTTTGTCTTTAAATACAGTACAGAAAACAATATCCTCACAACTAAACAATAAACTCAAGATCCTTTGCTAATGATGAAACTCATTGATGTGTAATAATAATATAAATTAAATTTGATTTTGAAATTTAAATTTAAGAATTTCAGTGGAAAATAAGATTTCTGCTTTGTGGAAGGATTTTTTTTTTTTAATTAATGTTTAATGTTTTTAAAATCATAATCATTTTTGATAAGATGTATTAATTTTCTTTTTGGTGAAATATAAGTGAGGAAAATAATTGAAATTACTAATGTCTTGGCATTTAATTTTAATTTCTTTCAGATCTTTATATCCTCAAATAAAAACACGTCCTAGCAATAGCCAGAATTACAGGAGTGAAATTTATCTTGATGGGATTAAAAGAAGAACTGTCACACTCCCCGTTTCGATTTATATGCCTACACGAGGAAATACTACCAACAATTCTGTCACGTCAGGTGAAATTATTTTTTTTATATGTAGAAATCTACTTTCAAAATTTCTTAATCATGAGAATTGTATGCAAAAACATGAAACTTATTAGGTACACCTAATAGCAATGGATCCCATTCTGGTCTCACTAACATAAACATTTGTGATGTAATATCAACAGTTAGAGCACTTTTTACAGTAAAAGAGATGGGAAGCACAGCCAGTCTGAATGTTTGATTGCAATTAAGTGGGAAAGATGTAAGATTCAAACATAAACTCTGTGGTCACATAGTTCTGTTTAAGGGAGTCTCCTGTGAAAAATTGATGATTTTTGATGAAAATTTCAATTTTTGTTTTTTTGCATTTTCATACCTTTTCATATGTGAACTTCATGAAATAAATGTTTTTTGGGGATTTTGTTCAAAGTTTTAATGGTTAAATTTCATTTTTTGATTAATCGTTACATTACGAAAGAAAAAATCTTTAATCTTAAACTCGTTTTTCTCAGTTTCATTTTTTACCTCGCCAATTCACACAAGAAACTGCGTTACATGAAAAGTTATGCATGGAATTGAAAAATTTTTTTTTGTGTGTGCCCTTTACAGAATGTTCTTGGATATGACAGAGAGCTTTTTTCCAAATAGACATAAATATGTTTTCAAAAACATATTTTACTTCTGAATAGTTTGTTAACGCTAGTGTCAACTTCAGAAAGTTGCCATTAAAAACTATTGTTCTTATTTAAAAAAGCTTTCTGTCTTATCCAAGAACACACTCTTAAGTCTCATTTGACACAAAAATATTTCCAAAAGGATGATTACTTCAGCTAGAATGCTTTTTCTTGCAGACGATCATATTTTTTACTTATTTTTTTTTTCTTGGAAACTAATGGGCAGAATGTTGGCTACTATATGTTAAACTCTTTCTTTTTTAATGTTCTATTCAAT